>OZ020198.1:24644607-25011246 GCA_963971165.1 Philopedon plagiatum | reverse complement strand
TTACAACACACACCCAAACAACAAACATACAACAAAAAATAATAAAAATTACTTATCATTACCATATATTCCTAACCTATCAGAAAAAATTCAAAACGTTTTTAAAACCACGACATAACTGTCAGCCACAAAGGCCACAATCTTTTAAGAAAAAATTTCAGCAAGCTAAAATCAACAATCCCCAAAGATAAAAAAACTCACGTTGTGTATGAAATTCCATGCAATAACTGCCACGCCGTTTATATTGGACAGACCAGCCAACACTTAAAAAACAGAATAAATGGACACAAATTCGACAAAAAAAACAAGACTGCCTTATCACATCACAGCGACGAAAATCAACATACTTTCAACTATAAAAACACAAAAATCCTAAATACAGAAAATCATTCTAAAAAACGAGAAATACTTGAAATGATCGAAATCCAAAGAAACAAAAACGCTATAAACGCTAAATCCGACACAAAAAACCTTCACAAAATTTACCATAATATTATAAAATAAACTCACCCTTCTCACAAGCTACATAATACTAATAACTAATTAATTAAAAAATAATAAATAAAAACACATAGACCTCAAAACAATAATTGGACCCCTTAAGCCAAATAGATACATCTGGCAAACACTCCCAAATTGTCAGACGACCCTTCGCCAAAAGTAGATGTGCGTTTTTCAGTTACTATTTAATAAAGCTAGACTAAATATGTATATACCGACTTATCTGTTTAAAAACTTCAAAGTAACAGAAAGTGCAATTTTTTATAAAGTGCCTCGCAGTACAATGTGCCAATCCTTGGATTTTTAATAAAAGGTAACACCTTTATACTTATATATAAACTTAGTAACTAGTTCCTAGAATATTACCTAAAAACTGTTAAAATAAAAAAATGTTTTCAGCTACTGCACTCTGATGAAGGTATATCTATTACCGAAACGTTAGTAATATAAAATGTAACCAAAAACACCACATTTTATTTGCCTCACAACGGACTAAATCCCCAAGAAAACAAAATTAAAAACTATATATATATATATATATATATATATATATATATATATATATATATATATATATATATATATATATACATATATAATAAATGTAAATGCGAAGATTTATTTCTTCGCTAGTGCAGCGAAAAGGCCGTGAATGAAAAATAAAAATAATGAGGACTATCTTTGATTCTGGTCTGGGTGACCTCCTGCTATCGATTTCTGGGCCCTTACCCATCAGCGGGCAGGCTTACACCCAGGGTGGCTGAAGAACAGACCACGATTTGACCAGAATCAAAGAGAGTCCTTATATCCAAAATGTTCGGAAAGGATGGGTAAGATGTAGTGGCTCGCGCCAACTAGTTCACCCAGTGTTGCTCCAAAAATGTTTGGCTGCTAACACAATAATACTCGAAAGTATGTCGAATGTCGATTTTCTCGACGTCGACGGTACAGATGCACCATTGTACAACATAGTAGAAAAATGGAAGATTTGTACCGTCGACGTCGAGAAAATCGACATTCGACATACTTTCGAGTATTATTGTGTTAGCAGCCAAACATTTTTGGAGCAACACTGGGTGAACTAGTTGGCGCGAGCCACTACATCTTACCCATCCTTTCCGAACATTTTGGATATAAGGACTCTCTTTGATTCTGGTCAAATCGTGGTCTGTTCTTCAGCCACCCTGGTTGTAAGCCTGCCCGCTGATGGGTAAGGGCCCAGAAATCGATAGCAGGAGGTCACCCAGACCAGAATCAAAGATAGTCCTCATTATTATTATTTTTATTTTTCATTCACGGCCTATTCGCTGCACTAGCGAAGAAGTAAATCTTCGCATTTACATTTATTATATTACCTATAGGCCAAGAAATCTTCCATTTTTATATATATGTATATATATATATATATATATATATATATATATATATATATATATATATATATATATATATATATATATATATATATATATATATATATATACAGGGTGGTCAAAAAAGTTTGCAACAAATGGAAAACTTTTTTATTTCACGTTTCTCAAAAAATTTTATTCTTGAGAAAAGTTGGTGCTTGTTTCAAAACCTTTAAATACCATGACAGTTTTTCTAACATTTGCGTACTAAGGTCATAAATTATAAAAAAGTGAAAATCGCCGAAGAATAAACTACCTCTATTTTTAAAAATTGACGAAAACTTTACTTGGAAAAGTTGCTTAGGATCTCATAAAAGTCCCAAATACAAAATTTGAAGTCAAAATTGTAAAGAAAAAAGTTTGCAATATTTTTCACAATTTTATATCGCCCGAGTACGGCTCTGGCTCGTTTTATTTTTTTAAATGCGCGACTCTTATTCATGCGACGAAAAAATATTAAAAGAATAATTTTTGTTAAGTTCTACTAATTAGTTTTAATGATTAATGTTTTTCATAAAATTCTACTTGTTTTTTTGTTTCAATGAGAATTTTCTGGAACAGTGTGCAACAAAATTCGCAAAATGCAGTTTAATTAAACAGTTGTGCTATAAGGAACACGTCTAAACCATTACTGCAGCAATTTTCTCTATACTGTTGCTCCCTTTAGCATAAATTTGGTTACCCATATTGCTTTTTAGTATTTGTAAAATACCTTACACCTTTGAGTCCGTCGTAATTCAAATTAAAGTCTTATAGATTAGTAAATTTAGATTTAATTTAACAAAATAATAATATTGACGAATTTTACCATATTTTACCAGAAGACACTATAGTTTTTTTGTTACAAGGTTATATTTATGGTTAAAACAATAATGAACAAAAAATAAAAAAAATTAAAGAATTATTTACAATCCTTGTTGAGTCTCAGTGTGACCACCATGTCTCCCTATACACTTTATTGTACGCAGCCTAAACTCATTAAGTGTTGAAATTAGCATACCACGTGGTATTTCTGCCGCACAAATTCTTATTGTATTTTCGAGTTCTTCTAAGTTTTGAAAAGGCCTATTTTTATAAACCTTTTCCTTCAGATATCCCCAAAGAAAAAATTCTAAAGGTGATAAGTCTGGTGAACGAGGTGGCCAGTTAAATTCCGAATACCTTCCTATCCACTGCTGGGGAAATGTGACATCAAGCCAATTAGAAACCTGCCCAGTACTATGCGCTGGGCAACCGTCGTGTTGATACCACATCTTTAATCGAATATTTATAGGCAACTCTTCAATAAAATCTTGGACTACAGATTCCAAAAAGGCATAATATCGTTTTCCGTTTAGAGTGTCTCTAAAAAAATATGGTCCCACTAACTCTCCATTAAAAATTCCACACCATACATTGGTCTTTTGATATTTTTGATCCCTATGATCAATTACAAAATTTGGATTGACGTCTGCCCACCACCGACAATTCTGGCTACACACAACACCGTTCGTGGTAAAGGTTGGTTCATCCGTAAAAAGTATGTAGTTGGGGAAATCATGATTTTCTTCTATTTGGCCCTGTCTCCATGCAGAAAATCCAAATCTCAGATGGTAATCAGTATCATATAATTTATTCACATATTGGGGTTTATATGGACGAAAACTGTTTTTATGTAATATCGTCTTAACCGATGTTACTCCTACTCCTACCAGGTCAGAAATTTTCCGAGTAGATATTTGGGGTGACTCAACTACAGTCTGCAAAACAGCTAACTCATTTTCTTCTGTTCTGGCAGCTTTTTCATGAGGTTTTTTATAATTACTTTCCAGGGACCCGGTTTCTTTAAACTTCTGCAACAATCTTTGCACTGTACTATAACTGACATATTTGTCAGGATGGCGCATATTGAAAATAAAGGCAGCTTCTCTCACTGTTTTATAGTTATCGCCACAAATCAATATAATTTCTGCTTTTTCCACCAAAGACAAATTTGAAGCTGGCATTTTAAACTGATTTTACTATGAAAAGCGCCTTTATGACTTTCATTTATAAAAATGACAGCTAGGGCAAGATACCATCCTAATTTAAAACAAATGCATTCCAAGCCAACTAATAAAAATATTCTCTATGAATCGAACTAGAAGTGAACTAATAGGGGTTTATTTTGTTAAAATTATGGATAAAATAAAGATACTGATACAAGGTTACACCATTTGGCTTAAGATATTATTATTTTCTTAAATTAAATCCAAATGTATTAATTTATGAAACTTTAATATGGTTTATTATTCATAAATGGGAGGTATTTTACGGATACTAAACACCAACATGGCTTACCAAATTTATGCAAAAGAAAGCAACATTAGAATAAATTGCTGGAATTAGACTTTATTCGTGTTCCTTACAGTACCACTGGTTTGTTTAAATCTACTTCGGAGATTTTTGTTGCACACTGTTTCAGAAAATTCTCATTGAAACAAAAAAACAAGTTGAATTTTATAAAAACAATTAATCACTAAAACTAGTTAGTAAAACTTAAAAACAATTATTCTTTTAATGTTTTACCGTCGCATGAATAGGAGTCGCACATTTAAAAAAAGAAAACGAGCCAGAGCCGTACTCGGGCGATATGAAATTGTGAAAAATATTGCAAACTTTTTTATTTACAATTTTGACTTCAAATTTTGTATTTGGGACTTTTATGAGATTCTAAGTAACTTTTCTAAATAAAATTTTCGTCAATTTTTAAAAATAGGGGTGGTTTATTCTTCGGCGATTTTCACTTTTTATAATTTATGACCTTAGTACGCAAATGTTAGAAAAACTGTCATGGTATTTAAAGGGTTTGAAACAAGCACCAACTTTTCTCAAGAATAAAATTTTTTGAAAAACGTCAAATAAAAATTTTCCATTTGTTGCAAACTTTTTTGACCACCCTGTATATATATATATATATATATATATATATATATATATATATATATATATATATATATATATATATATATATCTATAAGTTATATGTCAGTCACCTTCACATACCACAGGTCAAGCACACCCGACAACAGTCGATTCAGCAGAATCAGCAAGATTGCATTATAGCATATACTTTGAACGAACATTATTTTAATTGTTAATAATTTTAGTCTTGAATTAGAATCGAATTGTAACAGTCGAATTTTTGAGTAATAAAAATTGTTTTTAAAAAAGGACTTTACAGAAAATAAAACTTAAGGTATATATATATATATATATATATATATATATATATATATATATATATATATATATATATATATATATATATATGTATATATATATATATATATATATATATATATATATATATATATATATATATATATATATATATATATATATATATATATATATATATGTATATATATATATATATATATATATATATATATATATATATATATATATATATATATATATATATATATGTATATATATACATTCGATGAATGAACGAACTTTGATAGATATGCGTCGATATGTATGAATAGAGCCATTTTGTTACTCTGTTTTTAGAGGTACATACATATTTAACAAACTTCCAAAATGAAAATATCTTCGGTGTTCAAACAGCTCTGTATAATCCTATAATAGAAACTCCAAAACCGCAATCTTAGTCAAAGTAATACAAGATTGCTTTGATCATTGCAAAATTATTATCCACTGTTACAAAAAGATCTTGAAAATTTTGTTATTTTACCAGAAATGTATTTACCTGAAAAAAGTAGAACACCTATTCTAATGACCTATACCTATACATATTATACATACATATATATATATATATATATATATATATATATATATATATATATATATATATATATATATATATATAAATTCGATGAATGAACGAAATTTGATAGATATGCGTCGATATGTATGGAATAAAGCCATTTTGTTACTGTTTATAGAGGTACATATTTAACAAACTTCCAAAATGAAAATATCTTCGGTGTTCAAACAGCTCTGTATACCTAATCCTATAATAAAAACACCAAAACAAAAATCTTAGTCGAAGCGATACAAAATTGCTACTTAATAGCTTCTGTTGTGCCATATGCTCTTTATTGCTTCACTTAAAGTTTAAAAGTACATTTGACTTCTAAAGACTGGCACACTTCAATAAGTTCCAGTTATTTCGTGACTAGCTATCCCGTCCCTTGTCATTTAGAACCGTTTTAAAATTTTAAAGGAAAAGCTCAATTTAGACAAACGTTTCTACAACTTTGTATAGGAATAAACTAATTTTATCTTATTTCGAATGTATTATATGTATGTATTTTGACCATAGAGAAAATATATAATAGAGAAATAGTGTCATTTGCGAATATGGCAAATTTACCAAGCTGAATCCGTAAACAAAGACGGTCTTCTGCGGGCTTGCGCCTTGTCGAACGTTTGCCTTGTGATAGACAGGACCGTACTTCAAAATTTATTTCACATGACGTGTATCTTTTATCGAGTAATAAATGCTAAATATATTACTTGTAATTATTCTTCTAATTAATGATAAAAATGTAACCATTAGTGAGATTTTAACAAGAAAGTGTATAGTTTGTTGGCTTATATCTGAGTTTTCTTGCTATACAAAACTGTCGATAATTCCTCGAAAATAGCTCAGTTTATACATATCGCACCCTGAATGCAAAACCACCTTAACTCAAAAAAACCTGAACCCAGAAAATGGCTTTGGAAAATATTAAGTTTTTGCTTAGGTTTTATTATTGTAGTAGTATTGTGTACTTTCATGTATTATAGGGCATTCTTTATAATTAAGATTTATGTTAGTGTTGTATTATTAAAGATAACGAAAAGAGCAGTGATTTGGTATATAAATCTCAAAATCACCGAATTTTGAGTTATGTTGGTTTTGCATTCGAGGTGCGATATACAGTGCGTCTCTTTAATGTCCCCCTCTTAATTTTGTAAACGTTACATTTACAAAATTGAAAGTTGAAATAAAATATAAACATAGTATTTTAAACAATAGAAATAAAATATGCAACTGTTTTAAGAAGTAAAATAGTAAATCAAAAAAATTACATGTGTATATGTTATTGGATTGACATCCCATCCTGTATAATTATTGAACAAACCAAGTTCTATGGTAAGATGTAAATATTTTTACACCTATTTACAGTGTGTGGACTTGATACTTTGCTGAAAGCGCTACAACTTACGGCCCCATGTCAATCTAATCCACTGATATCTTAGCGATCCTTTGGCGAAAGCGCTTTTTTCTTTCGCCATCCCTTTTAAAATACTCCCCTCTACCCTAATCCACTAGTATTTTTAGTGCCCCTTTGGCGAAAGCGCAAATATGCCTTTTGGACACACTCACCCTTATGCAATATAGGGGAAGGAGGCATTGACACTATATATGACCTTCTTACACCATCTTACCCCTTATACAATGCCCCTAATACACACACACCCCATCAGTGCCTTTCTGACACCTTGACCACACTCAATATACGTCACTGACAAATATTTCTACTTCTCCGTGTGTGTATTCACTTCAACACCGGAGTGCATTTAAGATAAATTATATTTTTTACCTACTATTCTTTCACATATTGATATAATTTAAATTTAGAATTAAACTATTTGTATTTATGCACTAATTGTAAGAAATAGACTACGAAATAATTCCTTATATTTAAAAGTTTAATACATAATTGATGAAACATATGAAATGTCTGTAACACTTTGTAAAGACTATTTTTGTATCGAAATAACAGGCTTCAGAGGTTCGCTATATTCGCCACCCCAACCAAAAATACCATAACATAAAAATGACCGAGATTTTTTCGGCCCGGTTCTGATCGCCGAGTTGCGTCATTGCGTTCAACAACCACTTTTACGAGACGTCTCGAGTGCGCATGCCTCGAGAGGACCGTCGTTAAAAAATCTGACTGGCGCCCAATGCGTACAAACGCACTTTTTCGCCCATACATTGGACGGATTCAGCGGTGTCGCGAATACGTTGTGATGTTCTAAATATAGGTTGTCAATGATTTTGAGCCAACGATATTAACAAAAATAGTAGGAATGGGATCTGATTTATTTTCAACAAATAATAAATACATCAATTACGAATTATCAGAAAAAATATGGAAATATTTTTCTTTCAGATATAAATTGAAAACCGGTTTTTATAATTAAAATTGTGTGTGGGATATTTTAACAACAATAAAATTTACCTGTCAACTCTAGGTAAAATATTGAAAAAATACTACTAGCGCTCCCAAAAAATAAATTTAAAAATTCATATTGTTCATGTTCTGTCGCTAAATAAATACACAAGCGTTTCGATTCTATTTATGGTTTGTTTTTCCTTTATTTACTTGCGAATTTTTTCACTGCACCGAAAATATTTAAAATTCTTTTAAAAAGAGATATTCCACTGTATTATTTTTTTTTAAATGTACAAGTGACAAAGGGCAAAAATAACTAACTGATTAAAATTTTGTATGTGACCAATGGAATTTTTTGTTACTTTTCACCCATATAGGGTTTTTAATTTGAAATAGTTTATTTAATATACAGGGTGTACAAAGGTTAGTGTACCGGATTTCGGGAGGTAATAGTTAAGGCCTATTTTCCCAATAGGCACGTTCGGCCTGAGCGACACTATACTTATACAAATAGTACACAAACATTAGACAAAAACAAACTTTATTTGCAAAACTCAGATGCTAAACATTTTTATTGCAAAAAAATATTTTATAGGTTTTTAAAATCTAAGGCAATCAACAGATTGACATTATTACGGTATTTTGTTTATGTTTTTAGTGTCCCGTGCCAAACGGAACACTTATGAAATCACTTCAGTGTCCGTCCGTCCATCTGTCTGTTCAAAGTAAAAATTTGAAATTTAGCACCCAGATAGAGTGTGGTGGCCCAATTATAGATGTGAAGTATAAAGAGTTGAATTTTGATTCTGGGGGTTAATTTCAGGGGGTACGAATTCAACAATATTGTCACAAGTGGAAAAACCAATAATATTTCATAGATCAATATTCGAAAGCTCAATGGATAAACTATAATCTTATTTTCTTATTCATACGTTATTGTCCTCTACATTGGCAGAATGTAGCTTATTTCATAAATGTGCATTAAAATGGCAACTACGAAATATTATAGTTCCTTTATAAAATTAAACATTTACTTTATATAATTTATTAAAACGACGCTGAATCATCAATTCAGCAGAATTGCGATTTCTGACCAAAAGTCAATGCTTCCCCAAAAAGGGGGGAAAACTGCTGACTGGATAATAGGGCGATAAAAAAGACGAGTGTGTTAACAAGGACTTTTGAGTCAGACTTCAAGTTAGACTGGTACACGGTCCCCGGTCCGGTGCGCCTCGGGCGCCGGATTTTACATTGTCATGGATTGTGAAATATCGGTAGAATAAATGATCTTCAAATTTATATAAACGTAAGTAATAGAAAATTAAGTTGCAAAAGTTGTCTTTCAAGAGTAATTAGATATATGTGTCCTTTATTTTATGTCAAGATTAAATCATTTTATACTGTTCCTATTTATTGTAAATAACGGAAAAGCAGTTTTGTTCTATTTTAGTTATTTTTTGTACCTATAAGCAAAAAAGGGAGTTGTTTTTTTTATGTTTCTATACCTATTTTAAAACTGTTTACTGTTTTCTAGACTGTTAATAGTTATTATTGTATTTGTAGTAAGAAATTTATTTTCTTTACGAAAAGCATAATAAATGTGTTGTCTAGTGTTGCGAAAAAAACACTTTTTAAAGTTGTGAAAGGCCCCGGATTGCGTAACGGGCCTAGGGTCCCCTATAACCAAAAATAGACACGTAATAGTACTCATAAAAATAATATAAAACAATAAAAATTTAATGAACATGTGCCCTAAAGTGCTTCCTCAAGAAGTTACAGCCCTTTAAATAATGGACAAAAAAATAGTTTTTAATCTATTTTTAGGAACAGTGGTAGACCAGTTTTTTTGAAAATTAGAATTCTGTAACAAATACTTATTTCGAAGCCAACAGTTCAGAAGGTGTAATTTTCGCAAGAATAGGGGGTTATTTTTCACAAAACTTTTTTTTATCTAAGTAGATACGGCAATTTTAACAGTAGATACAAAAAAATCGACTTTTTTATACAAAAGAGGAATTTATTTTACTAGCTAGAGTAAACGGTTTTCCAGAGCGTTTAAAATGTGTAGGGGAGGGTGGTATATATTGGGACCTGGTATGTTGGTTCTCTGATTAAATTGGTGAGCGAGTTGCTAATTGCGAAGTTTTCTGCCGCTCTGCCTTCTGGGTAGGTTTTTGTGGGACGTTGGAGTCGCCTAGGACGATGACTTCAGCGGAGGGATATTCAGAGATAAGATGGTCAATTTTTGCAGAGGGAAAGTCAAAGAACTCATTGTAGGAGTTGTTTGATGGGGAGCGGTAGATGCAACAGACAAATTCAGTAGAAGATTTAAGGGTAGGTTTTAGCCAGAGAACATCGGGCTTGCCTGATTCTAGGTTCGGAAATCTGGTGCAATAAAGGCTGCTGCGAACGTAGGCGCATACCTCACCATGAAAACGAAAAGATGACAGAAGTTCATAGCCTGGAAACAGGAGGTGATTGTTCGAGGATTTGGGACTGATTTGGGTTTTGGTCAGAAAAGAATGTGGGGTTTACTTGATTGGAGAAGTAGACAGTAGTGGTGGACAGAGTCTAGATTGGAATTAAGCCTGCATATGTTGGCAACGGTTATTATACTTTCGTAATTTTTCGATGGTGGGCCCCCTGAGCCCCTCGCCCAGAGATCCAAATGGAGGGGTAATTTACCTCCGGAATTTTTTTCCTCTGGGAGCGCCATCATCATTTTCAAATTTGTTTCTTTTTTGAAGAGGGGAATAGTTAGAAGAGAGTAGGATTAGAAGTGGCAGAGAAAGCAGAGGGAAGAATGGCAGTTGGAAGAGGAAAGGAAAAGAAAAAACCGACTCACGCACCCAGGGCTGCAAACATCCGCTAAGATTTCACCAGCTCTTTAAGTGGGTGCGTAGGGTGGTACCTCCTTGGTCGAGGAAAAGCTCCTCTACCACATACCGACGAGTTGGACAAATCACCTTATAACGATGGTAGAATGGCCCTCGAGCATCCTAGAAATAAATGTATTGGGCTATACGAAGACTATGTAGAAAAATAAGCACATTTTTTAACCAATATTTTGCTGGTTTCTTTGTTACGCCGAAACCTTTTCTCCCTTCCTCGTGTTTAGAAAAATACACGGTTAAGCAAAAATTCCTTTATTTTGCCTCTTGTAGCGGCAAAGGAGTATGTATGCTGCTTGCCATCTAAACATGAATGATGAACGTGAAATGCAGAACTTTGCTGATAGACAAGGTCAACTTTTTAAAATAGAATTGTTACATCATTTTATTATTTCTACTGAAAAACTGCCGAAAAACTTTTAAAAAGACAGCAAATATCTGATCCCTAGACACGACAGAATGAACTTACAACATCTTTAACAAAATGTAATAAAGGTAATGAGTTTAAAATTCATCTGTGAAACTTAACACAATCGTCTTGAACTCGCTGCGTCGAAAGGTGTAACACATTTAGTTAAATTAGTTTTAAAGTTAAGTAATTTGGGACTTCTTGTAATTCTTCATCAAGAAGCTGAAACAATAGTGGAGTACAGTTGCGTTAGAAGTAAGTGACGACTGCAATATTGTTTACAAGCACTTAATTTACAGTTTAATTTTACAGAAGACAATATAGAGCGCACGAAATTATATTGTAAGGTTTTATTCTTTGACGGAGATTCTTTATTACAGATAAGTATGGAAATTAGACCCTGACATCATTGGTAGTACATTCTTTCCAGTTGCTGGCTCTATTTCCCGGGCATTGACGAGCTTGCTTGTCAATGGAGGGCAACGTTGAAAACATTGTCTTTTGTTATTATTGGAAACATGTTTGACCGGTTAATATTATTTAAAAACTACCCGACAATGTTAATATTACGGGCAAAGTTAGCAGGGTGTACAGAAAAAACTGCTATGCTATTTTCAATAATAGTATTATTCTTAATCACTCTCACTTTGGTTATATTAAAGTTAATACTGTTTCAACAAAACATCATTAAAATATCCAAAAAATCATTGCTTTAAATATAGACTTATTATTAGGGTTCAAAAGTAGTCTTACTTCTTTGAAACCTATATTACCATTTTTTCAATTACAAAAATACTATTGGAAACCAAGAAATTACTATTATTCCTTAGAGTACAAAATTGTTTAAGCTAAAACATTAAATTAGTTGACGAGAATGCTCACATATAATTGGATGAATAATAGATATTTATGGGCGGCGTGAATCAAATTAAAATATATTTTATTAAACGAACAATAACTACACTAAAAACTAAGTGAATAATCCATATAATTAAAATAAACACTCCAATAAAACATATAAGGTATTAGAGAAATAATAAGAACTATCAATTCAATAAGTTATATTGTTGGCTGAAGTTTTACTTCTATTGCTCGCTGATACCTTTGGAGCAGCGACGTACATACTTTGGACTGCTGATATTTCATAAAATACATAGGTTGCGCAGAACTATTTAACTCCATGGGCGAAATTTCTGCCACAGGAACGCATGCGCAGTATACGAATAGTGTTTTTCCCGAATTCATCAACGACAAACCGATTCCAGTCGGTCAGCGCACTCTCCTTGTTTAGATAACGTAGTTAAAAAAGGATAGTATTCTTAACCACGAGACGGGTTCGTCCGCCGGTAAATTCAAATCAACACAGCTTTATCTATGCAACGAACAAATCTAGGTTCAGGAACGGAGCAGCAGCCGAAGTCCGTTTTCGGTCTGCTTCGGTTAGCTTCGTACGGGCTGCTTGCGTGGGCCAGTGTTGCCAGATTTCGGTTATTTCTCCCGATCCCATGAATCAAGTACCAAATCTCACGATTTTTACCTTTATAGAATATCAATCAGCGAATCTCACGACATTGATCTTTGCAAATTGCAATTTGATTGCAATTGAGGTTTGAAACACTGTTTCTATTTTAACATTGCACTTTCTCAATATACGTAGTTCAAATAGTTCCAATATACCTAATCCAAAATCTGAATAACGAATGGCGAATGTCAAGATCCCACTAAACAATTTTGATAACGATACCTTGGTGTTTTGGAAAAAATATTCATTAGTAAAAATAGCAGATGACTCTCCAAAATTTGCGGGTCTTTAGATTTGTTTTTCAGATTTTTTGCTTACCACACTCGAAAGCAGCAGTAGAGAGAACATTTTTTCAAATTTGTTTAATCAAAACTCAACTACGCAACAAACCTAAAGTGAAAACAATAGAAGGCATTTTATATACCAAAAGTTTGTCACGAGACAAAAATTGCTACGATTTTTGTATCACAAATAATACGATTAAAAGGTTAGGTTGTATTCACGTATTTTATTCAGATAAAAATAAGCTGGAAACTCCAGTGATACAGATGAATAACTTCTTTCTTTTTCTTTGTTTTGTGTTAGTTTTACACTTTTATTTATAAAAAAAATATTTCGTTTTTTATAGCACAAAGTGATAGATATTTGTTTAAGTTTGTAAATTTGTTTAATAATATTTTGATATCGTAAATTTTTTTTCAGTTTTATTAAAATAAATGATAGTAGAATAAGATTATTTAATCCTGTTATTTTTACTTCCGGTGCAATCATTACAGGCTCGAGATTTATCACGAATTTCGGCGGTTACGTCGCAAGTACTCTCAATTTTTTTTTACTGACTTCTGGCAACACTGCAGATAGCGTCAGCGCGTCTCCCTAAAGCGGTGTTGCCACGACACGGCAATTGACGTGTTTTTACGGCTTTTCAAACCCAAGGTACGGCCACGGGTTTACTGTACTCCCGCTCATATAGAAACACGACTCTTTCGTTTAAAAACTCCAAACGCATACTTGGCCATTAATTCACGAAAAAGGCTAAATATGAAGGTAAAAAAATGAGTAGCATTTTAAAAAATGGAGGGATTTGATTCATTCAGAAGTGTTAATATATTTTAATTTTAAGGAAAGCTGTCAACGGTTTTATGAATATGCTAAAAATGACAAAGGTATTTTAACTGCCGCTGAGTCGACCAAAAATACGTGTTTAAATATTTAAACCGCGAATAAACAAATGTCTTCCTCCGCCACGGCTTTCACGGCTTTTATTCCCTGTCGGTTTGGCAACACTGCGCTAAATGCTACGGCGTGGCTCGTGCGCTCGTGCTCACGTCGTTTTTAGTATCATTCTGGAGTTGGTAGAGGGTGCATCGAAGGCATGTCTCAATTTGGCGTCACGAAGCAACCGTGTCGCCGTATTTCCACGTAAACATAATATTTACTTTGTTGAATCTAGAATCTAGACTGTAAAAGGGTTCTTGCGGTGTGTCGACCTTTTCGCTGATGGAAATCTGCTAGCAACCTTTATTTCGCTTTGCGATTGCCATACAGCAGGCTTTCATAGTTTCAATTTACGCGTGTAACATCCATATCTTTATGAAAAATATTTTTTAAGTTTTCAACCTATTACAATAAGTATTTCTACATGGACATCGGCGTATTAAACTAAAAATTTACTAAATATTTCATAAATATGTGTTCTATGTGAACTGATATACCTACCACCATACACAAATATTAAGACCCGTCCTGTAACCTTTTAACTGCGCATGCGTTCCTGTGGCACTGCGCGCGGTCGGAGAAGGAGTCATTCTTGGTTCAAGCGTTGCTAGTCCATGGAGAGGTTAAAATTATGCTGTTGGTATTTTGTTCGTTTAATAGTCGCTTAAGCTTGCAGCCTGTTTGTTTATTGCGCTAAAGGTACGCCCAAAATAATAGATCTTTTGCAATTCTGGGGACTGGAGTGGACTTTAATGTTTCATAGTATGTAAGTAAAATAAATCTAAGAAGCTTTGAAATAACAATAAGTATTTCGATTAAATAAGCTGTATATTCTTACAAATAAACGTTTACCGAAACCAATGATATATTTTGTATTGAATTTTGAATAGGCTATTACTACTTCAAATAATTGATATATTTAAACGACCCATTAAAAACCAATGAAACCTTATATTGTAAGCAATCTTATAACCTATTGGTTAACAATGATAAACAAATCATTGAAATAAACTGAATTTGGATTGTGCAATACGGAATAGAGTGCGTCATTGAGTGAATGGGTATCCAATTCAATATACGATATTGTCTTTTCTGTGTGGGTATTGCGAGGGCAATGGTAATTAGTTAATTAGTTGACAAAATATTAGTGCGTTATAGTTTTGCATGGGTTTCAAATCTAGAATATCTAATTTAGTAAGTACTTTTAGTATTAGTTTTTATTTTCTTATTTTCTGAATTGCATATTTTAATCTTATTTTTTGTTACTAGAAATATATTATTTAGTCATTGGTGTGGTAAACTTGCATAGACAAAACATTAGTGTGTTATAGCACAGGCAATATAACTTATAAGTAGGTATTGCCTGTGGTTATGGGTTTGCATGCTTATCAAATCTAGATTATTTTATTAAGTACTTTTTAATTCTGAAAACCCTTTTCACAGTCGCTCATTTTATTTTCTAAATTACATATTTTAATCGTGTTTTTTATTATTACTCAAAATATATTATTAAGTGATTGGTATGGTAAATTTGCATAGACGAACATTATTGGGTCATGGTTTCTGGTTTATGGTTCTGAACATCCTTTACACAATCACTGTTTTTATTTTCTTATTTGCTGAATTACAATTTTTTTTCTTTTATTTATTACTCAAAATATATTATTCAGTGATTAGTGTGGTAAACTTCCATAGACAAGATATTAGTGCGTTATAGTTTTGCATGCTTTTCAAATTTAAAATATCTTATTTAGTACTTTTTATTAATTCTGAATATGCTTGTTTTCATTTTCTTACTTTCTGAATTACTACAGAATTTAATCTTATTTTTCATTCAGTACTCAAAACATATTATTCAGTGATTGGTGTGGTAAAATTACATAGACAAAATATTAGTGCCTTATAATTTTGTATGCTTTTTAATGCTACTTCACGAGGAGGTTATCAATTCGACCCGTATGTGTCATCATTTTTACAAGCTTTTATTTAACTTCACCTGTTAGTTTGTTTTGTATGTATGTATGTATGTTTGTTAGTATGTTTAGATCAAATATTGCAATCAAAATTTCGACTAGTTCCAATTTAACTAAAGGTTTGAAATTTTTGCACACGTGTATAAGTCCGGTGACAATGCAATATAGTATAATATTGTTCTAAATCCAATATGGCGAACGCCCCAAGATAGCGAATTACCTTTTTCTTTACAATCCCCTTGATATGGGTATCAAATGAAAGGGTATGAGGAGTAGAATACGATAAGCTATATGTCGTTATTATAAACCCAATACGGCGGACTCCACAAGATGGCGGATTATATTTTTTTCGCAGACCCCTTGATATGAGTATCAAATGAAAGGGTTCGACGAGTAGAATACGACAAGCTATGTGAGAATACGATAAGCTTCTAAACCCAATATGGCGGACGCTACAAGATGGCGGATTACATTTTTCTTCACAATCTCCTTGATATGGGCATCAAATGAAAGGGTTGTGGCGTACTTTTAAGGGAAAACTTAGTTTTCCTCAGAAAGGTACCCACTTGCGTACGGCAGCTCTTCGTCGGTAGAACAGATGGTCATCGGCTAGGAACACTTACGCTTTTTAAAGGCGCTAATCAGTTTTTCCTTTAATGGATTCGTTTCAGAGCTTCTGAACTGAGAAACCAAGCTCTTTTAGGATTAATAGTTAGTAATAAATAAATAAATAAATAGACTACCTGAGATCAGCTTCAATCAATTTAATTAACCAATTATGCCAAATTAGGAAACGAAAAAAGTATGTTTATAAATATCAAATAACATAGTTTAAAAATGCATTTGTTCTGATAAAAATAAATATAATGCAGTGAAACCAAAATTCCCGAGTTATAGTAATATATACATAACCCTTATCTTTGGCCAAAGATTACCCCAATGTTATGTACATTTATGTACAAAAATATATTTAAAAGTCGCATGTGAATTTAATTTTAAAATAATCAGAAGGCTGGCTTACACAGGTAAATATGTAATATATGTAAAGAATGAATTTAAGAAATAAAGAGGATATCACGAAAGTTATAGTATAAAAAAATTACGCAATTAAAAAATGGAATAGACTGGCCTTAGGTTCTGGTGGGAGCTTCTAGAGTGTCCCCTGCATCCTGTGAAACGGACACTTGTTGGTGGCTAAATGTTAGGCCGCCAATCCTGGTTACTACGGACAGCTATTTCTCTAATACTTAGTTTATGAGAAAAGTGGAGGAAAACGTGCTGTGAAACGTGGACACCTCTCTAGCGCCTCTCTAACACCCTATCTAACGCCTCTCTAAAATCCTATCTAGCACCTCTCTAAAACCATTTCTAACGCCTCTCTAAAACCCTGTAAATAATATTTACAATAACCAAAACGTTCGAAATCATTAAAGAAAGTTAACAGCTTACCTCTAGGTTGAGGGGATCTGCCTTACTATGCACATGGCGAATAAGAAATTAAAACGGGACTTCTCCCAGGAAGAATAATCATGAATCGGCAAAAAGACATAATAATATGTATGTAAGTAATCAGACACTACTTCACATTACAATAATTGGTGCATAAAATAGCACTATAAAGGCAAAAAAACTTCAGTCAGAAAAATCATGACTCCTCACACGATTAGCAAAATCGGAGTGTCTCGAAAAACGCTGGTACGTCGATCTACGAGTACCACGCTTGGGTACTAGACGACATCTCGTCTGCTTGGATGCAGCAGGTCAAGATATTTTGGAAGTTGGCGAATGCGATGGATCATGGAAATTTACAAAAATTTTAAGAACTAATAAGGGTAATAGTGGTTAAAGATTTAACCGCTACAGGGTTTGACGAGCAAAATACGATAATCTATGTAACGTCATTCTAAACCCAATATGGCGGACGCCACAATATGGCGAATTACCTTTTTATTCACAACCCCCTTGACATTTGTATCAAATAATAGGGTTTGACAAGTAGAATACGATAAGCTGTGTGGCGTCATTTTAAAACAAATATGGCGGACGCCACAAGATAGCGGATTGTTTTCTTTACATTCCCTTTGATCTGGTTATCAAATGAAAGGGTTTGATGAGTAGAATACGCAGGTAAAATGTCTTGTAATAATGCTGCATTATCAGAAATACATAGGTTAAGACGTGACTAACAATTTAAAAATAAAATCTTGTAAAAAATACTTTTTAAAAACAAGCTTTTATTATTTAGATGTACTAAAACGAAAAAATAAGAGTAGTTTTTTTCATTGTGGCCATGCTGAATGCTATTTATAAGTAGACGTGGGTGGATCCTAATAAAAGTAGAACCAAAGTTATCACTGAAACAGATATAATATATTATGTTAAATTTAGTGTCTTAAAAGCTCGTCGCGAAAAGTTTATACAGGCATTGATATTGTTTGGCAGAAATTGTAAGTAGGTATATATTTTTTCTTCTCTATTCACGCGAGAAGCTTTTAAGACAATAAATTTAACATAATATATTATATCTGTTTCAGTGATAACTTTGATTCTACTTTTATTAGGATCCACCCGCGCGGACTTCGTCCACTTATAAATAGTATTCAGCATTGCCACAATGAAAAAACTATTCTTATTTTTCTCGTTTTAGTACATCTAAATAATAAAGCTTGTTGTGAAAAGTATTTTTTACAACATTTTATTTTTATGTATGTTCACGCATAATTCTTGAATGGATTAACCGATTTTTTTTTATTTTGTATATGAGTTCTCTGGAATCGTCCCATTTTAAGCGCTTTTTGCTGAAGTGAGTGGAAACCTAAGAAAACTGTGAAAAACTAAAAAAACTCTTGAAATCGACAATTTTTGCGAGTGTAGGTACTTCGGAATGGCAACACCGATTTCAATAATTTTTTCTCCGTTGTGTTTAACAACATCGCAGTTTTGAAATTTGAAGTCGACGCAATGTCACAGTATAAGGATCCGTAATGATAATTCATAAACAATTAACCAGAAGATGTTCTTACTTTAAAGTACAGAACTTTCGCGTATAAATTACGTCGAACGCAATTAGGCTGCATAAAGCTTAGTAATAATCAATAGCTAAAAATATTACTCTTACTAAACAGTTAATTAATGTATTATCATTAATGATTCCTATTATACTTTAAAATTGTACCGACTTCAAAGTTCAGAACTTTGGTGTACAAGTTACCTAACTTTGAACAAAATTATGTTTACCATTAACCACAGGTATAAATACGTAAAAATATTATTTTATACTTTTTAGTGCTTTTTATTTTGTGAAGTTGGCTCATTTAAAAAAAATTACCAAGTCTAGATTATCTTGTTCAGTACTTTTTAATTCTGAATGACCTTTTCACAGTCGTTGTTTTTATTTTCTTATTTTTCGAATTACATATTTGAATCCTATTTTTCATTAAGTACTTAAAGTATATTCAGTAATTAGTGTGGTAAACTTGCACAGACAAGACATTAGTGCGCTAGAGTCTCGCATTGTTTTCAAATCTAGAATATCTTATTTAGTACATTTAAATTCTAAATATGCTTGTCACAGTAGCTGTTTTCATTTTGTTATTTTCTGAATTACATATTTTAATCTTATTTTTCATTACTCAAAATTTGTTATTCAGTGATTGATGTGATAAAATTGCATAGATAAAACATTAGTGCCTTATAATTTTGCATGCTTTTCAAATGTAGATTATCTTGTGCAGTACTTTTAAATTCTGAATGTCCGTTTCACAGTCGCTGTCTTTATTTTCTTATTTTCCGAATTACATATTTTAATCTTGTTTCTCATTACTTAAAATATATTATTCAGTGATTCGTCTGGTAAACTTGTATAGATAAAATATAAGTGCGTTGTAGTTTTACATGCTTTTTAAGTCTGAATTATATCTTTTGGTACTTTTTAATTCTGAATATCCTTTCGACAATGGCTTTTTTATTATCTTATTTTTTGAATTACATATTTTAATCTTATTTTTTATTACTTAAAATATAAAATTCAGTGATTGGTGTGGGAAACTTGGAGATAGGCAGAACATTAGTCCGTTATATTTTTGAATGCTTTTTAAATCTAGATCATATTGTTCCGTTCTTTTAAGTTCATCCACACATATCCTTGTCAGAATGGCTGTTTTTATTTTCTCATTTTTTAAATTCTATATTTTAATATTTTTGTCCATGACTAAAAATTTATTAACAAGTGGCTCGTGTGGTAAACTTACATAGATAAAATACTGAAGCGTTATAGTTTGGCGGAAGGAAAATCAATAAATAAATATACCGTTATTAATGAAGTGTAAACAACTGGTAGTAACTCATATCAAAATCAGCGAGCAAAGAAATGGAGTAAACATTCTGCCCTTATGCACAAAGTGGAGGAACATTTGGTTTTTAATCCCATTGGGGAAAACGTAATCTGTTTTTCGTTTTCCAATGTCTATGCTTTAATTTCTTTGATCGAATAGCTATTGAACGGGAAATAGACAGTAGCTTAAAAGATAATCACTTTTTTAACTTCTTTTATAGGTTTTTTGCCACAAAACTATCTTAAATTACCACAAAGAAAACTTTTTTTCTACTAGAAAGTTTTTTTTGTTGCTTTTGTCAGTTACAAAAAAACTTACGTCCAGATTCACTAAGAAAGTTTAAGATTTAGTACTGGTTTAAATTAAGATCTTATAGTTGATCAATTATGTTTTGACAGGTTTTTGTCCTGTCCTTGTCATTAAAAACTTATGAATTATTGTGATATTTCAGCGATTTACTTGGTTTCCAAATGATTTTCATCTTGGAATGAGTTGCTGTAATGAATTTAGTTCTACTATTGTTGAAAGTACGTACTAAAATTGTCCTTTTCTTGATAAATTTGCGAAAAAGCTCAGAAATAAGTTCATAGAATAAAACTTAGTTGTCTTATTCTTACCGTTGTCAGTTTAAAACTTTTGATTGTCAAATTAGACCGGACTAGCATTGGAGAATCTGGCTGTTAATGTTTAAGGGCATATTCTGGTTGGGTTAATAAAAAGTAACAAAATAGAAGTATTTTAAAAATAAATAGCTAGGTTCTCCCACGCTAGTCCAGTCTAATTTGACAACAAAAAGTTTAAAACTGACGACAAGTGTAAGAATAAGGCAACTAACTTTTATATTATCAATATGTTTCTGAGGTTTTTCGCAAAATTTATAAAGAAAAGGGCAATTTTATTATGTACTTTCGACAATAATAGAACTAAATTCATTCTAACAACCCGTCCGAAGATGAAAATGATCTGGAAACCAAGCAAATAGCTGAAATATCAAAATAATCCGTATGTTTTTAATGACGACTTATTAACAATGACCAGTGGCGCACCGAGAAATTCGACGTGGGGGGGGGGGGGGTGTTACCACCAAAAATTTTCTTGGCATATAAAGCGCAGTAGGCGACAACTTTTTCTCGTATATTTTTAATAATTTAATAATAACGGTATTTGTAGTAGGGTAAATTTATTAATTATGGAAAATTAGTACAAATTTTAATAGAACCGGAAATTTTAAGCTGAGGGCTGAGGAGAATATAAAAAAATTAAATTAATATTAAGAAAAATTTTATTGAAAAATAATAAATACGTAAAACTAGATTACAGAACAGAATTATGTCTTTCGGGGGGGGGGGGGGGGGGGAGACCCCACCTCGGTGCGCCACTGACAATGACCGAGAAAAAACCTGTCAAAACATAACTGATCAACTTGTAGGTCTTAATTTAAACCAGTACTAAATGTTAGTGAATCTGAACGAAAGGTTGTCCCAATAAATACTACGGGATTTATTTTTTAAATAAAACTAATAGTTTTAGAGAAAACACATGCTTGTTTAAGAGGGGCATAAAAAACGGTCTTTTAGCGCTGTGCGCAAAAATGGTCATTGCAAAAACTACTAATTTTTAGGGCAATTTTGAGACGAATGAACCTTATGGAAATGGAACAACTCCTGGTCTACTTTACTATAAATCTTTCACGTCCATTCGCGGACAAAATTTTATAGTTTTATTTGCTATGCTTAATTTTGACAATCAGCTGCTTAATCATCACACGAACCCCTAAAGTTCAGCCACTACCTTCCAGCGAGCGGTAGGGTAACCCAGGTATAGTTTAATTGCAGTTTTCCGTAAGGCTATAATACGTGTTCGTAAAAACGAACTGGAAATATAATAGTATACCAATTAAAACAATTTCTGATGTGACTTTTTACTGAAAGGGGTTTTATACTTACCTAGTGAAGCAGGCTTATTTTAAATGTGATAATACATAGGTAATATACAAATTATTATAAAACACAGTTATCAGTAGCGTCCCTGCCGCCCTAATCCTGCGGGTGGGCTGAGACTTGATTTGTCCTGATAATACATATACAGGGCAAGACCTAGCGGATTTGTTAAACCTGTTTAATTATCAGCGTCGCAACCAAACCTGAGCAAATCTTCGCAATTACCACATTACACCGGCACCGGGGGGAGGACAATTAAGAGCCCTGAGGCTGGAGCCACGTTTTTTGTGTGATTTTCTTAATCCTGTAGGGACGGCCCTTATTTTAAAGCTTAAGCTTGTAATACTTATTCAGTAGAAACCGATCGGCAATAATGCTAAAGGAATTCCGACGAAATTCATACAAACTTTATAAAAGGTTCTCATAAGAAAGTGTATTAATTCTTTCAGTATTTTTGCCGTCCGAATAAGTGTGTTTCAAGCTTTATAGGGGAGTTACAGTAGGAGCGCTACTCGTAATTATATTTGTATGCGAACGAAACTAGTCAAATAGAAAAGTAAATTAATGGCGGTGTTACTATAGTGACCATATTACACGGGGCACCTTACTGCAGCAGTTTGAATTGCGCGCATGCGCCATGAGCGTGTTTAAACAGAATAGTTTGACCATGGTGCAATTAAAACTGCTGCAACTTTCGTAAAAGCTACCCCGTGTAATATGGCCATAAAAATTGGGAAAAAATATTCCCAATCACTAAAGTCCAGACTTTGAACCCTAACGGCATTATTGTAAGACAAAGAGTATTTTGACGGTTTGTGATGAACAACAAGGTTATCATGTTTCATCTGTTGCTGACACACCTTTGTACTCAGTACAAATTAAAGGGTAAAAGTTATCAAAACGGGAACTCGTCAAATTAGGCTTAATCTTGATTGCTATGGATTTAAAAAAACCATACAGGAAGCGGGGCTTTTCTGTTTTGGTATTGTAAATTACAGCTTGAAATAAAAAGTCTGCGTACTTTTTTTCCAAATAGCTCAGCTATACCTTTTGTAAAACAGTTATTGAAAAGACGAATTTAAAAAGGTTTTATTTTTTTTTCTTAAGAAAATCATCATTTTCGGCAGGAAAGTTTTTGGAAAACATATTTTCTGAATATCATTTTCCGAATATCCATTTCCATTATGGAAAATATAATTGTTCGAAAATATTTTTTTCGAGAACCTATTTTTCGGATTTTTCTTTGGGAGCACATTTTTTTAAAATAAATCGCTTACAACAATTATTTTCCACAAACTGCCTTTCGGAAAAGTACGATATCGGATATTCAAGTTTAGAAAAATTACTTATTTGTTAGAACAATCGATATTGGCATTGCTAACTTCGTTAAACAACAAAAAAGCACTTAAAAACAATCAAAATTTTATCCGCAATTTAAAACTACCACCAGCGACTTATCATCACTTCAGCAAGCAAAGGCTAAAAATAAAATATTTAGGAGTCTTTTCACCGTCTTGAAATTTGAAATTATTCAGTTGCCGGGAGAACAAGGACGAGTAATGGCAGAAATTTTTTCTCAAAGCCGAAAGCCGATGCGTCGGTCGCGTCGAGGCGTCAGCTTTGGAAATCCATATGGTTGTCCAGACATCGTGGTTTGACCACAATAACAATAACACATTCTGATCCGTTGTATTCTGTACTAGACTAGATGTTGGTTTTCTTTATTTTCTAAATTTATTATTATTATGAGATGAGTATGACTGTCCCAATACCTGGTAGGAATTTGCTGTAAAAAACCATATTGTACGTTGATAGAACCACAATTGAAAGAATTTTGTTTCTTCTGTACACTATGGTAGAACTAAGGATTTACAACTTTTATTTTAAGTGGGCAAGTGACTGCGAGTCTGAAGGCGTATGAAAAATATCTCGGAACTCTTACACTGCCAAATCTATGGAATATGAAATTACCATCAGCGTTACGTATTTTAATTTTCTTTTTCTCAAGCCCATTATATGGCTATAGAGTCAGCCACGCTTGCGTCACTCTCTGACAATAAGTCAAAAGAAACCTTAAACCAGAATAAATAGGTACGAATAATATATTTGATGTTTGATTAGGAAGAGTTACAAGAGGAGAACAGAGTTTTTTATCTTTCGACAGCCCACGAAGACAGAAGTTTAAACAGGCGCCGATCCAGAACTTCGTTTGGGGGGGGGGGGGGGGGGGTGCATTCAGGGAACAGTAATATATTTTTAACTTTTTTATATTTATATTTTCAATTTTAATAGTTATATGATGGTATTATTGATAATCTTGGTGAAGAGGTCATGACCCCCCTGGATCAGCGCTTGAGCCTAAATACCATGTACCGTGGATGTACTGGGGAAATCCGACTCACACGTCCAAGCTGGAAACATCCGTACAGATTTCACCAGCCCTTTAAGAGGATGTGTGGGGTGGTACTGGTACAACCTCGGCTGAGGAAGAATTCCTCTACCACCTTCCTTGTTTAGAGCGGCGAAACACGGCCTACTAAATTTATTTTATTATTTATTTAAAAGGTTCAGAAAACCTATTCGCGTGGACTAAATATCTTGGACAGTCGGCATATCAAAAAAAATCAGTTTGCATACGAATATGAATTATAGTTGATGAGTGTCTTGGCACTGCTTGTCCGCATTTTAAAATTGTATCGGTTGCATCCGATTGTCTTATTTTTCTTTTTGTTTATGGTCGTGGAACATACTTTTGAATGTTACCTAAGTAAATCTTTACTGTAAAGGTCCCTCTTGGAAACTATCATATATACTAGGGTGCTTCGTTTTAGACGACTTTTTTTTTGGTCCTTTGACGGAATACTGTTATAAACATATAAAAAAAAAATTCTCACCGAAGATGAGCTCTTAATTTTAATTGTAAGTACTCGCGCAATGAATTTGAAAATTTCCCATTTAATTAACATGTAAATTTTATTTATTTTTTTTCAATTATCTATAGCTTTGCGACATTTCGTGATATTTAATTGGCAATAGGTGGAAATTACAGAGGAATGTTTCCTCTTTAAAAGTGCCTGTAGCCACTTTATGTTGTGTAACCGACCTCGCCATTGAAGCCAATATTCTCTCGAGTTTCAGGTTGTTTTTATTTTTCTCGTAAACCACTAACTTCACAACAAAATTGTTTGTGAGTTTTGTAGAGGGAATTTAATTTCCTACAAAAAAAGTTATGTAAGCCATAACCGTAGAGCTAGTAGTTTTCGAGATAAATTCAATTAAACATCTCAAACTTTGAAAAATCGCTGTTTTATCCAAGATTTTAGTACTTTTTAATGAAATTTTTGCTGAAAAAATATATAATGTATAAGAATGAAATATACAGTACTAAAATCTTGGATAAAACAGCGATTTTTCAAATTTTGAGATGTTTAATTGGATTTATCTCGAAAACTACTAGCTCTACGGTTATGGCTTACATAACTTTTTTGTGGGAAATTAAATTCCCTATAAAAAACTAACATACAATTTTGTTGTAAAGATAGTGGTTTACTAGAAAAATAAAGAAAACCATGAAATTCGAGAAAACATTGGCTTCAATGGCGAGGTCAGTTACAAAACATAAATTGGCTACAGGCACTTTTAAAGAGGAAATATTCCTCTGTAATTTCCACCTATCGCCAATTAAATATCATGAAATGTCGCAAAGCTATAGATAATTGAAAAAAAAAATAAAATTTACATGTTAATTAAATGGGAAATTTTCAAATTCATTGCGCGAGTACTTACAATTAAAATTAAGAGCTCATCTTTGGTGAGAATTTTTTTTATATGTTTATAACATTATTCCGTCAATGGACCAAAAAAACAAAAATAGTCGTCTAAAACGAAGCACCCTAATATATACATTGACGAACCTTTTTATATTACTGTTCTAAGTACTATAAATTTGGAAATATATATTTTTATTTCTATTTATAGCTAGATTTTCGAGATATTCCAACCTAATAGTCCAAAAAAAGGCGATTTTGGCTCTTACTTTCCGAATATATCAAAAATGAAACAAAATTTATCGTATGGATCAACAAAATTATTTAGTACCTAATACTCTGCCCAAAAATGTCTGCATAGGCATTGGGAACTAGGAGTCTTGCCCTTAAATTTAAGCTCGTAGACCTCTCTAGCACGTCCCATTCGGAAGTTATAATGGTTTAAAATGGGCCTCAAAGGCTATTTTCCGCCAATATTTCTCCATTTTTTTCAAAAACTTGACGTGTTAGGGAAACTTTACGGCCAAATTCGTAATCAGCGACCAAGAATTTACCGAAACTGATTTAGAAAGTCTCTAGAGAGGAAATCGTGAATTTGAGGATAAAAGTTAGCACACAGTATAGGTTAAAATAGTACTCGATATATTTAGAAGCTTCCGCATAATCCCAAACAGGTATTTTCGTGCTAATCTAATTTATCACCAATAATTATTACTCAAATAAGCTAAAGGCTCGAGAGTGTTTGTACGAGAGAGTCAATAAACTAATACAGCGTTAATAACGAAGTGCATGGACAGGAAGATAGTAATGTAATTAGTAAATTGGTGAACAAAGAATTGGGGCAAATATTCCATATTGATGCACGCAGCTGTAAATTATTAAAATGTTTAAAATGCATGTGCACAGAATTGGTCTTTAAATAGCAGTATAACGGCATAGAGCTTTTGGGATAATTTTGGAAGTTGTTCTGTAGATAAGAGACACTCTTATCAATATAACAAAGTTCACAATGTTCTAAAAGCTTGTTTCGTGCAGATTTAACGACGAGGTATCCTTTAGACCCACTAAATACTTGCTAATATTATACGGAATTAAATACATGATAGATACCTATTTACAGAAACGATGATTTGGGTACTCTATCAGCGCTATTGATTTGTTACCTTTCTTTGTCAGTTGTAATTAAAGAAGGAAGTCCCTGTACTCCGTTCCAGTGGACTTTGTGTTGGTGTTTGATCCATCTGTTTACCGCTTCTCGTGCCGTGCACTTAGGCATCCGAGAGACGGTTCTGGGCCAACGTATGGTGTAGCCGATCCCTGTCTAGCAAATTCGTCGGCTTTTTCGTTACCAGTGATGCCCTTGTGTCCCTGTACCCACATTGTTGAACAATGATAAACTATTCATTGAAAGAAACCGAGTCTGCCTTGTGCAATACGGAATAGAGTGCGTCATTGAGTGCAGTGGTAACCAATTAAATATACGACAGTGTTTTTTTTTGTGAATAAAATGACAACAATTAAGAAGGAAAAGTGCAAAATTCTGTTGTTGTCGACCGCGGAGTTTTGGGAAAATTCGCAAAAAGATCAACATTTCCATTCTAGTAAACGTAAAAAAATTGTTGTCCTGTCCACTGGTATGACACACTGTTCTGGCCTCGTGTAAAATAGTTCTAATAACAATGAAGGGTTATATACAGGTTTCCTCTGCGTATATACAGTGTGTTATGAAAATGGTTTGATATATTGGAATGGGTGACCCCTGGAGCAGTTTACAGATATTGCCAATACTTTCCCTCCTTAAATAGCACATTTTATTTATTTTTAAAAATATCCTAAACCACCCCATATCCGATCCAGCCTTCAAACTAAAATATTACCATGACATCTCATTTTTGTAGCAGTTTTAGTGAAAACTAAAAATAATCAAAACATTTTTAATTCCAAAGACTTATTTTACTAAAAATGTGTCTCTTAATTTAATAAAAATGTATTTACTTAATACGGGAAAATATGGACCATACACTCGTGAAATTAGGTTGAAGTTGTAAGCAGAACCACACAGGCTATGTCGTACCATTAACACAAGGATGTTTGACTTACCTATTAAGTTATTAATGAGATGAGGTGTAGTTCTACTAGCTTATACTTTCTGCCTAAAGTCTCGTATAATTTACTAACAGATCCATTCATTCCGGGGGTCGCACTAGAGCTTCACATAATTCACATACTATTTTATTACACTAATTAAGCACCACAACACATAAAGTTAGTATCATGGATGAATATTGATGAGATTAATAGTGCCGTGTAAATTTTTTCTTTCTGTTTATCAATTAGTGAAAGAAAACTGTTGTTAGCCCTTTAATAGTGCTATTAGAATTGACAAAATATCGTACACGCCTAGTGTTGTGAATTATAGGTTAGTAAAACAGAACATTTCTGGGTCTTTAGTTAAGTGTTATTATTTTATTCCTGGTTTGAACAGCTATTCTCTGGATTGTTTTATTTGTTACAATATTTTAACTTTTTAAAATTGAAAATTTTGGAATAGTTAGTAGGATTTCTTTCTTTGAAGGTAACACAAATATAATTTTCTCAAACTTGTTGCATATAATTATTGTTAAGAGACATGGCAGTACAAGAACCAAGCTCACTGATTTTATATGGACATATGTTTATTAACAGTAGTGCTCAGTGGTTAAATAATTTATAATTTTTTAAATGGCGATATCTCCCTTATTATGCCGAAGCGCCATTTATGACAATTTATATTACAAAAGAAAACCTGAGCAAAATTTCTTGTGTCTTTTTAGTGATTAATTTAAAATTAAATCCGTAAAATCCAGACTAATAAAATTCAACATCAGTCGAACATCGTATATTTGCCATATAAACGTGGTAATTAGAAAAACTCGAGTGTCAAAGTACATACGTTCAGGACTTTTGTAAAAGGGAATCGATAAGCAAATACAGTGTTATTAATTAGATGAAAACAATCGGATAATGCAATTAGGAAATTAGCTTGTAAAGAAATAGAGCAAATATTGTACGTTTGTGCACAAAATGTGCAAACGGGTAATTCGCTTCTTTGGAAGTAGAATATTAGATTTAAGTTGTTAGTTTGCCGTGTTCTTTTGCCTCGAAATGCTTAGAATTATATTTAGCATTTACGTTTTTACCCTAGAGAGATATTCTTTATAAATAGAATACGAAATTCCTAATTCACTTTCAGTAGCGTCAAGATAAAGGGGGCGTAGGATGCCTATCAAACATTTCCCTAATAAATGGCCTATCTGGCTTCTTATCGAGTATAGAAAATTCTTTACATTATGTAAGGAAGTAAGTCGTGTTATGCAGAAACAGTCTAACCCACAATACGTGCTAGTTTTAGGGTATTGGTGTAGGTGGGTCCCAAAGTGTTCAACAGCCGTTAAAACCTAAATGAGAGACGTGAATGAGTGAATGAATGAGTAAACATTTCCAGTCATCTTCAGATAAAAATTGTATAATATGAACCTGGAGATGTTTACCAGGTGAAACGTTGTGGTAAAATAACTAAAAGACAGTGGGAGATCCCTTGCAATTTACCGCGTAGAATCTTCTAGCTGTGAGTGGTGCGTCGCAGGTGTATAGTGTGGCAGCGTGAAGCGCTGTGAATTATTTTATTTACGGGTTTACATACATTGAAGTTAATTATGACTAACAAAATGTAAGAAGCCCTTACGTCGTGTGGGTAGTAAAAAAGTTCGTAAGGGTTTTCCGGATTTACTCTTCACGGAATTACTCGTGATGTGTTTAGTATGTAACAAAGAATTTCTTTGCTGGAACAGACAAATGTGCACGAACCATATAAATAGTAAAACTCACAAAAATAATAAACAAAGCCAAAACTCTTATGTGCCATTTCTTTGCGAATTGGCTTTTATGATGAGTGCATGTAACATACCATATATGTACAATAGTTCAAAAAGCACCTTTCCGAAAGTTTTGAAAAAAATTTGTTCCGCAATGGAGAACACCCACTGATTCAACACTTCGCAACTATTTACCGCATGTACGAGAAAGAATCGAGAACAATATTATGGAAAAAATTAACCATAAAAAAGTGTGGTTAGCAGTCGATGAGACGACGTATTATAAAAAAAACTCTATCGCTAATATTATACTACGAACACTGGACCCACTTAAAACATCATCTCCCTATTTACTTAGTGAAATATATATGTTACCGGCAAAGCCCGTTTCTTCGTCATACTTAAGTTTGCCTAGGTAAACCGCACATTGCGGAAACGTTTTAGGCAAAGTTCGAAATTGTTCTCTATTTCGGAGTTTGCCTATAATGTAACCCGGCAAACTTAGGTCTGCCAACCTACCTTTGTGTTGTATCATGATAACTAGTATACTAGTGATGTTAAGCCTGTAAATAATATGATTCAATCGTATTTCAGTACCTAAGTTAAAAATACCCACATATACTTATTAAACTTTTTTATTGAAAAATAAAAAAAACATATTCTTAAAAGTAATAAACACTGTGTATTACATTAGGTAATACACACATATAACACATATAACATTTATAACGTGGTTGGGAATAATGCATTATTTATTGGCACACGAAGACGAATGGTGGCATTTTGAATTACAAAGAATTCTATTCTCTTTCTTGCATTTACAGAAATTTGTGATACATTTTTTAGTACAGTTACATTTTAAGAATCCTTGTCCTCCAAATATAGAATTCCTATTACTAGGTAATCTCTCGAAGCGATAATTCTTTATCGGGAATATCGTCGATTTTTAAAAATTCGTTCTTGCATATTTGGATTTGGTTTCTTGAATATAGTGAACTAATATTTCCTTGCTTAGTACCCACTTTATAATAACCATCATCAGTCTTTTCCATTATAACCCCTACTACGTTACGGGCATCCGCTTTGCTTCTGTCTAAACTTGGAACCGGTACTGTAACTGATTCGCCTACTTGAATCTCCGGAAACTTTTTTTCAGATTGTTGCGTCATTTTTGTAGCTTGGGTCTGTAACCCGTCATAGGCTGTTTTTTTATTTTTTGTTATATTTTCTTTCTGCGCACAGCGGAGACACAGAACTGTTGCTCCATAACCTTCTTCGGCGTTACTGGAACTCTGAGCGCAAATGACATGAACATTTTCACCACAGTTTATGCACTTGTGACCACCCGATGTTTCTTTTTCACAAATAGCACACATCGTGGTTTTTACAGTTTCAGAATCAGGTATTGAGTCGCATTCGTTTTCCATATCAGTACTTCCCGCTCCAGTTTCTAATACATCTGCACGATCTTCAGTACTTACTGTAGCAAGCGCTTCTTCCAGATCTTCTTCAGTTTTGAATAAAGTTTTAATCGAATCCGGTAGGGATTGAATTCCAACATGACCTCTCCTTCCTAGAAAAATAAATCATGCATTGTAACACATGCACTTCATACTACACCAGAGGCGCACCAGCGGGGGGGGGGGGGGGCTGCGGCCCCCCAGACCAACATCTTAGACACACAAAAATAAAAAAGTGCGATACTAATTAAAAAAATACACTGAATTGTACTAGTCAGCCTCCCCCCCCCCCCAAAGGCAAAGTCGTGGGTGCGCCACTGCACTACACAGACCTAAATTTAATGCAGTTTAATTTACAAACTTAAGCTTAATTTACTTACCAAACATTGCTTCAAATGGAGTTTGTCGAATACCGCTATGATACCTATACACTGTTCTTTTGTAACTGGCAGAATCGTAAGCCCTCGCTCCAGTGCTTTGTTTTATTGTCTTCCAGCCAAGCAAACAATATATTTTGAACGTCCTGATTTGAGCGCTTAACGCTACCTTGACTTTGCGAATGTCGCGGTTTTCCGTGAACTATGGACAGCCCTGGCCACATAATTTTCAACTCTTCAACAATTCGATTGGAAAATTCACGTCCATTATCAGACTGCAACACTGACGGGGCCCCCAGTATGCCAAAAATGTCCATTAAATTGTATGCCACCTCTTCAGCTGTTTTTGTCTTTAAAGGACGCAGAATAAGATATTTGGAAAGGTGATCCCGGTAATTTAGGATGTATTTGAAGTCTCCATCGCGGCAGGTTTGCATATCAATGAGGTCGACTTGTCCTCGCGAGTTTACTTCTTTAAATAACAAAGGTTTTACAGTTAGACCTTTTTTAACGTGCTTTTGCTTTTTAAGACAAGCTTGACAAAGTTCTAAATAAAAGCTTATACATTCTCTAGTCACATTAGCATATTTCTCGTTTAATGCTTTACTCATAATGTCTCTCCCTGCGTGACCACATTCTTTATGAACATTATGAATTACGTGAAACAATTCTTCATTTGACACAAAGTACTTTACTTCTGTTGTTTGCTCAGAAAGAGGAATAATCAACTTCTTAACTTCCCCCACACTTAAAACATCATAGCGCTTAAGACGTCGATACTGTAGCGTTGATTTCTTGGTGGCTTTTTTGGCGATTTCTACTTCGTTAATTATTTCTTCATATCTTTTTTGCGATTCAATATAAAACGAATTAATTGGCTTCTTTACACTTTCTATTTTCTTAATAAACTTATTTTTCATTTCAGTATCTTCCATTGTTTTAATAGGTGTACTAATATCCTGACTCGTACTCATATCAAAATAAGAAAATACTAGAGCAGTTACATCGTAAGTACTACGCGGTGTTTCTCAACTCTTATATAAAAGCACAAAATATCGAAACGACCGTTCCAGTTTGACGGATAGACAAACCCTAAAACAATCAACGCAGAGCATGTGTACCCGCGACGTATTACAAACAGGCTATAACTAGTTACGACTAGAAAATGAACCTCGACGTAACGGTCACAAATTTATTATTTCGGACTTTTCCTAAAACGTGTTTGGCAAACCTAAGTTTGCCGGGTTACATTTTAGGCAAACTCCGAAATAGAGAACAATTTCGGACTTTGCCTAAAACGTTCCCGCAATGTGCGGTTTTCCTAGGCAAACTTAAGTATGACGAAGAATCGGACTTTGCTGGTAACATATGTACTTACCTACAGAGTCTTCCGAAAATATGTTATAACTGAGAATTTTGTTTGTTCCTATAATTTGTCAAATATTTTTTGCTGTGAATAAGACCTGTATGTTTGTGACGGAAACATGTTTTTAGGGTAGTTTTTGTCTCGTTTTTACACATTAAATAGTAAATTATTAAAAATTATTGTATTTTGTATTCTTTGATTTTTCAAATTTAAAAAAATCCTAAAATGCAAGTATTCTAAACAAGACAAAAATACCTAAATTTATGAAATTAGGTAAAAAGAAGAAATTATTTTTTACGAAAATTTCAGTCTCTTTTTCGTATTTTCTCGATTAAAGTCGGATTATTCGCTACCGTGGAGATTTTTAGCAATTTTATTGTTTATCACAGTATATTCTTTTATTGAAGCGGGTTTGTAAAAGCATTAAACATGTTTGACATTCATGACATGACACAATTCATGCTTTAAATTACCTTCATAATTACTTTCGTTAAAATGTCTAGAACAGATTTTAACATTTTTCACATAAAACTTATCGTTGGGGGAGCTAAAAACTTTAATATCGGGCATAAAGCCCTTGCATTGATTGTACGCCTTACAACCATACACAACACACCTCATTTTCACTTTTAAACTCTTACAAGTGATATAAAAACACCAAAAATAACTTTAAAACACAACGTGATTTTAACAAAGACGTGTTTCGTTTACAAAATATGGCGGAATTACTCACAGCGTGACGTTCTTGGCCACGCCTACCTACTTTCTACTTTCAAACATATTTATTTCTTACTTATTATTTACAACCTCATTTCAGAAACTTAACTACTATATACATGGCTAGGGTTACAACCCCCAACTGGGGAGGTCCAACCCTGAAACGGGGCCGGAGTACGGCCGGGGCTGGTCTTAGCCCTTGGTTCCTGTATGACGTGGCGATGCAGGGGGAGGCGACTCTTTCCGCCAGGCTTACAGAGTCAGGGTTCTATCTTAGGTACACAGGGTTTAAAACTTATCTATTATTTGGAAATTTGCTATTTAAATATATACAATTAACATAAAAGATCCCTGTAAAATGTAAAAGACAAAAAATCAGCTTAAAAACCACGCCTACCTGCGCGGTGCCATATCTTCTTTTATTTTTATCATGTGATGTTACAGGATCTAATATTTAAAGTTATTTGGTGTCGGAAAGTAGAAGTGAGATAAAGTCTAGAATAGTAAAGTAATAGTTCTTGTTAGTTGTTGTAGAAATATAACAATCTCAAAATTATCACCTATACCTGTTGTCCAAAAATATGTAACCTTCAATGAGTAAGGAGGAGTTTACTTGAAGTAATTATTAAAATTATTTGTGGTTAGTCAGTAGTATTCTTAGGTTAAGATAAAGTTAAAATTTTACTATTTCAAAAAATATTTTCTTCCATACATATTTATTTATAGCTTACGTGGCACAAGAGTAAACATTATTGCAGTTAGTTTTGTAAAATATTTTTGTTCAAGATTCAAGATTATGTTTTTGAATCAAACTGACAATTTTAAGAAAAGGACGATTTAGCATAGAATTTGCACAGTGTTTAAAAGAAGTATTTTTACTTAAACGAATCATGTAAGTAGATATTTACTCAAAATCAATATACCGGAGAAAAATAGATACCTACTTATTGGTGTAGGAAAGTTTTTTTTGTCTATTTATATTTTATTAAATGCATTATAAAATAAGTATTATGCAGTAGCGTGCATACAATATAGGCAAAAAAGCACTGCCTACCCTGCGAACAAACCGTACAAATTTTTTTTTCAATGTATTCAATGTTTATCCGTATAGTATCCAGCTTTGGCAGCTATTATTCTATCGTATATCATTCCCACTCCCACGTAACGCCGTTCTTGCGCTATTATTCGTAAATTAGATCGCTGTATAAGCATCCCATAAGACCGCTTTGAAAGCACACAGCTTGCTTCATATTACCCTCTTATGACAAAGCAAAAGCAGTGCTTGTATACGAGTAAAAGCAAGAGAGGCTGTAGGGTAGAAAGATATGCAACAAATACACGCGACTCGAAAGGCGGGACAGTTCGTCAGCCGTCACCAGGATTCTAACTCCACTGTTGCCAAGGTTGATGCTTTATCGTACTTTTCAGAAAGGTAATTTTTTGACTTCAATACAATTTTTGCCTACCCTTATGGTCTATTGGTCAACTAAAACGTGTTACGGACTATACTCTTAGATAGGTATCATTTTAAAAAAAATTTGATGAATTGCAAGCTATACTTGCAAAATTAGTGTTCCGCGCCATCAGCCCCCCACTTATCCTGAGCAAACCTCGGCCACCCGATCTCCGACCATCTGCCGCGCTACCCGCCGCCGACGGCATCAATGGGAGTGTTTGGACTGAGCCAAATTAAAAATTTTGGAAAACGTGTAGGAACAAAATTTGTTCCTTATATCGTGGGAAATATTTTGTAATGAAAAACTTTTTCCCTAAACCCAATGGTTCAGCCGTTATATGAAAATAAACAATTAAATTGTTTAGATCGAGGTAGAATTTTTCAATTCTGATAATTTTGGTTCAATGTGCACCTAATCCTCAATGGTCATGATTTTTTTTTTAGATTTTTCCGAGGCGATCCTTTTGATGATGAGGGTGGGGGACAGTAATTTTTAAGCGTTTTTTCCGAAAAATGTTTAAAAAATGCATAAAAAATACATTATATATATTGTTGAATTCCTGCTTCAGTAAGCTTTCATTTGACACCCTACACGATACCCTTGAATTTTTTTCCATTTCCCAATTTACCCCCTGGAATAAACCCCCAGAATCAAAATTCAACTTTTTATACTTCACGTCTATAATTAGGCCACCACGCTCTATCTCTGCGCTAAATTTTAAATTTTTACGTCGAATAGTTTCAGAGAAAATCGCCTGTGACAGACGGACGGACACCGAAGTGATTACTTAAGTGTCTCGTTTTGCTAATTTTAGTACGAAACAGTAAAAATGTATTTTTTAAAAATTACATTTTTGAAAAAAGGTATTTTTTTACAATGTGTTTTCGACAATTATTTTTTTTTAAAGTGCGTTTCAAAAGTTGAAAATGGTTATGTATATTTTTTAATTCACTATGACAACATTAGAGATAGTAAAAATATAAAAATGGAATATGAATCTATCTATTTTATTTCTTTTAAAACTTCAAATGAGAATGACCCAAACGTCTAATTTTTTTTTAAATCCGTTCTGTTAAATGTAGGACCTTTTTCGTTCTACTATCGACTAATCTTTTATTTAAGTCTGAAATCGACATAGAAGAGAACTTTTTTGGTAACGTACTTTAATTGCATTTTGTTGTCTAAAACGAAACATGGATTAGAAGTACAATACTTTAGAAATTAGGGTAAGTAAATTATTGTCGGTATTTGCAACTAAGTTACAAAATTAATAACATGAGCTAATTCTTTGAGGTAATTTTGTAAGGTAGATTAGGAAAGTATTTACCATAAAAGCTTGCTCTGTAAAATTTTGTATGTTTTTCCTATTTTTACTGCTAAAATTCCGTGTGGTGGACTTTATAGAAGTTTAAACCGCTTTGCCCTCTGATGTTTCCCGTAAAATCCAAAGTCACATCCAAGTTTTAGAGGTCCATATAATGACGCTACGTGCTACCAGTTTACGGATTTTGATTTTAATTGTACTGCTTGTTGACAAAATCTTTGATAATTTAAGTTTAATTTACAAGGGAATACCTACAAGGTCTGACAAAGTTTAAAAACACAACAGGTCACCTGACGAGTATTGTCCTCTATAGACAGATCGTATTTCACAAGGTTCTCTTTTTAACCATATATTTATTATTGAATAATTTTATGCTTTTCAGGGTTTCATCAAAACGGCAACCTCACAAACGAAACTCATGTGTGCGTCTGTCTGTCGGTCCCAGAAACACAAGAACTATGCAGTTAAAATGTAAACTATGAGGATGGGAGGAAAAGTTTCCAGCCAAACAAGGAAAACAGCAAAATATGGTTTATATGATGTTTATATTTTTCCACATAGTTTCCATGTAGCTCAATACATTTATACCAGCGATTCCACTATGGGACAGATGGCTCCAAAAGTTGCCATAATTAAAAAAATCTAAAATATAAGCATGCTATTGTTTTAAAAGGCTTGAAAGACATAAAAACTAAACAGAAAGAGATATTTTTCTACAGTTTTGTTGTAAAGCCGAAATTACAATATTTAGGAACTTTAATTAGAAATCTATATCTGTTTCACTAATTTCTTCATCGCCACTGGAGCTTAGAATTTCCGGAAATCTTAATTCTGGCACTTCTGGACATTCTATCAAAGAAAATGTATCTGAGAAAAACGTTATGTACTTTCTTCCTGGCGGGAGAAGATCCTTGCAACAGCCGTAGAGTCTGCGGTTCCTTAAAAAAAGAATTTCATCGAAATTAACACCGATTTGAATGAATTTTTAAAATAGTACTCATATGTGATTATTTTTGCTCTAGTTGAACATCTGCCTAAGTTCAATAAATTAAAAAACGAAGTAGGTGGGTTACTTCGAGTTTTATCTAATTTTGTTTTTCAGATAGGAGGCTACGACTTTAAATCTAGACATAACTTTTAATTTCACACAACATTCCTTGATATCATTTTGCCCTATTTTTTGCCTTCTTCGAATTTGGTTTATCCATCGCAGTACACTGTATTAATAATTAAAAGTATGAATGAAGTCTACTTGTCAGGGGTACATATAAATATGCAAAAATTGAGAATCAATTCTCTAACCACCTGAAAATTCCTTATACAATAAGGATTTCAACAAATAATGGTAAAACAGCTATTCTCCGGGCTATATGCCCCTCCAAGCGCTGAATTACATACCAAAATTTGCCGTAATTTCTTCCAACACAGTTAGATAAGAAAATACTAATGTTTCGAATGCAAGAAACTACCAGGACCAGGAAGAAGGAAGCTTTTTCTTTAGTTAGCATATCGCCACCTGCAGACCGGTTTCGAACTCGTTGGTTCTCATCAGTACAGGATAGACGAACATACCAACCTTCCGAAAAAGTAATTCCTTAAAGCTACAATGTCGTACTGCATAAGCAGTGAGACACCGGCAGCGCCATCCATTAGCAGTTTCAAGCAGTCGGAGTTGTTAGAGAATTGATTCTCAATTTTTGCATATTTATATGTACCTCTGACAAGTAGACTTCATTCATACTTTTAAAAATTTTACCTTACGGTAAACTCTACTCCGACTGCTTGAAACTGCTAATGGATGGCGCTGCCGGTGTGCTTATGCAGTACGACATTGTAGCTTTAAGGAATTACTTTTTCGGAAGGTTGGTATGTTCGTCTATCCTGTACTGATGAGAACCAACGAGTTCGAAACCGGTCTGCAGGTGACGATATTCTAACTAAAGAAAAAGCTTCCTTCTTCCTGGTAGTTTCTTGCATTCGAAACATTAGTATTTTCTTGTCTAACTGTGTTAGAAGAAAATACGGCAAATTTTGGTATGTAATTCAGCGCTCGGAGGGGCATGTAGCCCGGAGAATAGCTGTTTTACCATTATTTGTTGAAATCCTTATTGTATAAGGAATTTTCAGGTGGTTAGAGAATTGATTCTCAATTTTTGCGTATTAATAATGTTTCTGGGGTGTTGTGGTGAATTCATGTCTCCTCAACAGTAACAAATCGGCTTAAAAAGTCAATTTGTTTAAATAGTGTTAAATACTTTTCTGAAAAAGTGATTCGGACGAGTTTTTGCTTTGGTGTCAGCAACTGTGGCACCCATTGCGGGTTCGCTTTCTTATATCTGAAATGTAACATGAAATATGCTGCGTCCGTGCGCATCATTCAAAACGATGGTATGAACTTCTTGCACAATTTCTTCAGAAGTTGCGATTTTTGGACTATCAGAATCTTCAATGCTCGGACGACCACATTTAAATTCCGCAACATAAGATTTAACTATCGATAAGGAAGGCGCAACCAAACCTAAGCAAACCGAAGGTAGCATTAAGCTCAGCTTTTATTTCTGTATTATTATTATTAAGTGACAGGAAGGTGTGGCGTGCTTTGAGAGAAATAGGTGATGGCACTAAAGATCGGGTTGAGTTACCTTCACAGCTTACCAAGCCTGATGATGTTAATAACTATTTTTCCTCCTTTGTAAGCAATACGAATGGTAATTGTCGGAATACTGTAGAATATTACAATGGCAATATGTCTAAACCTGGAATAAATTTTAGTTTCAAGTTAGTCACTGTTGCAGATATCGAGAGAATAATAAATTCTATTAAATCCAATGCTGCTGGTAATGATTATTTCTCTTTAAAAAAGATTAATTGTTGTCTACCAGTTATGCTCCCTTGCTCCCCCAGGTCTGTCATATCATAAATTCTTGTTTAGAGCAAGGCTACTTCCCCACAAGTTGGAGAGAGGCCATTATACACCCTATACCTAAAGTAACTAACCATGTTTCTTTATCTGATTTGCGGCCTATAAGTTTGTTGCCAATACTTTCCAAAATTTTAGAAAAGACCATTAAAATTTATGTTCAAATTTACAGCTATCTTACTGCTAATAGTATATTGCCTGAGTGTCAATCTGGCATTAGAAAGGATCACAGCACCGCGGTACCACTTTTGCATGTTATTGACGATATTGTTAAAGCTGTGGATGATAAAAAGGTAACGGCATTGATTGCTGTTGGACTTTTCTAAAGCGATTGACACAGTCAATCACTCTCACTCCGTTTTATTTTCCAAACTTAAATACCTGGGGTTTGATCAAACTTCTTTCAATTTTTTTAGTAACTATTTATCAAATAGGACCCAAAGAGTAATAACACAGGACCACAAATGGAAACCGAAAAAGTCCTTTGGCGAGATTGATATCCTATATGTATTGTGGTGCGCCGATTACGAATCCGAGGTCCATATAACCCCAGCACATCACGTTCAAGGTCATTTGAAGGTGAAATGCATATATTACGGAAAAACAGAAAATCTGACCACGGATTCGGAAAGAGCGGGAAATTTTACATCCAAATATGTAGTTTTTAGTTTTTCCAACATGACCTCCAAGGTCATCTGGGGGTGAAATGACTCACCGATAGACCAAATTCTTATTTCCCATATACATCATCACAACTTGAAAGTGACGTGCTGGGATTATATGGACCTCGGATTCGTAATCAGCGCGTCAAAAAACCTAAAGATACCTGACTAAGTTGTACGTAAAAGTCTGTAGATGTGATGATGTATAAGGGAAATAAGAATTTGGTCTATCGGTGAGTCATTTCACCCCCAGATGACCTTGGAGGGTCATGTTGGAAAAACTAAAAACTACATATTTGGACGTAAAATTTCCCGCTCTTTCCGAATCCGTGGTCAGATTTTCTGTTTTCCGTAATATATGCATTTGACCTTCAAATGACCTTGAACGTGATGTGCTGGGGTTATATGGACCTCGGATTCGTAATCAGCGCACCAAAATACATATAGGAAATCAATCTCGCCAAAGGACTTTTTTCGGTTCCCATTTGTGGTCCTGTGTAATTAACGAAGAGTTGTCCAGAAGCACCCCCGTATCTAGCGGGGTGCCTGAGGGTTCTATACTGGGTCCTCTGTTGTACTTAATTTATACATCTGATCTGTTTTCTAGACTTAAGACATGTTGTATACAAGGATACGCTGATGGTACTCAAATTTATCTTAGTTTTGATTCAGATAACGTTAATTATGCGAGAAATGCCTTAATGAAGATCTTAATATTATCAATAACTTTGCATTTTCTCACCATTTAATTATCAGTCCTAAGAAATCATTTTATATGTTGTTTGGCAGTCACAGGCCTGAATTAAGTACAAACTTTTCTTTATCAATTAACAATATACATATTTCATATACCAGTTGTACAAAAAATCTACGATTACTTATTGATAATAAACTAATATTTGTTGAGCATGTGAATCAGCTGCTTAGAAAGTCTTACTGCTCTTTGAAGTTACTTTATGCCTCAGAAAAAGTTTTATTTTAATATCGAAAAAATTGTGTGAATGTCTGGTTCTTTCGGTTTTTAACTATGGCAATATAGTTTATGGCCCACGCTTGGATATTGCTACTAAAAATAGGATTCAAGGAGTTCAGCGAACATGTTGTAGATTTGTGTTTGGTTTGAGGAAACATGATGATGTATCTACAAGGCTTAAAATTTTACGTTGGTTACCAATGGCTCAACAGTGGGAGATTAATTTACTATCTTCTACTCATCGCTTGTTACTCACGGGAACTCCTCCTTACCTTCGTCGAAAACTTAATTTTCGATCAAATCAGCACTCCGTCCACATAAGATCGAGTAATTTATTGAGTACTCCTCAGCATAGAATGGTATTTTATCAACGTTCATTTTCATATATTGCTGCTCAATTGTACAACAAAATAGACCCTTTAATCAAGAAATCTCAACCAATAACTTTTAAAGCCAAAATTAAACAATTATATTATGCAAAGTTTATAACTTAGCTTGAAATCTATTTCTTTGACTTTACGGGTGACAGTTTTTGCTTTGGATTGCTTGTGCAGGGGGAGCGAGCGGGTGCAGGGGTGTTTTACTGCATTTTTAATATATCTTTCGTTGAATTTTAGAGATAAATTGAGCCTAGGCCATCCACTTTGCTATCATTATGTTCAATGTCCTTACATTTAGGTTAAGAGCAGCTATTTAGCTAAAATTCGCCTAATTGTATTGTTTTGTAAATTTTGGTTTCCTTTTCTTTAAATAAAGACGATTATTATTATTATTATTTCAGCATAGTTTTCGATTTTTTACATTACTTTCTCATATCTAAAACTTCACATAAAATATGGTGCGTCCATTCTTTCGATATGACCATAGACTCTATCTAACTATAGAACAAATTGGTAAGGAAAAACTAAATAAAATAAAAAGGTATTAGAGGAGAACCCCATTTTAAGTAAAGTGGTTTCCCTGCTCATTAATATAACTTACACCTTGCTGATCTTTTTATACTAATTCTAACCAGACACAACACTGGTTTGAAGAAGATTTTTGTATAGGAAGATGTGCCGAAATATCCCACTACGGCATTGTTGCCTTTGGCATCCCATGAAACGGCTCCCATAACTTTCCGGCAAGTGGAATTGCCTTGACGCATTGAAAATTGATAAAGAAAAACTAAATAAAAGGAATAGGTACTAGAGGAAGAACCTCATTCCAAGTAAAGTGGTTTTCCCGCTCATTAATATAGCTTACACCTTGCCGACATTTTTGATATTAATCTTAACCAGACACAACACTGGTTTGGAGAAGATTTTTTTGTAGAAAGATTTGCCGTAATATCACACTACGGCATTATTGTCAGTTATACTTATAAATTTAAACTTTTAAGCTCGTCAAGATACAAACACAGCGATCTTAGGTAAGAACAAGGGAAACGTGTTGTTTAAAATCTCTGGAAACTTCTGCTTTAATATGTACGTAAAAGCTTCGTGCGCCGAAATTTCAATAATCCTCTTCAAATTAAGCTTGTTAGCAATTGTCATACCTAAGGCTCTTACCTCAATGGAAACATGTTTTCCGTTCTGACTGTTTACACAGGAAAAGCTTTTAAATATCAAAATTTTCGAATATGCATGTTTTGTCTTACCTATATTATAAATGCGAAAACATGTTTGTTTGTTCAGGTTTATTTGTTGGTTTTTTGTTACTTAATTACGTCTCAACGAAAAAGCCGAGCGCGATGAAAGTTGACACCCAGAAAGCTTAGGTCACAGAATAGAATACGGGCTACTTTTTATCTCGATTGGATAGGTACCTAGTTCCTGCAGGATATACAATTAAATATTATTTTTCTACAATCACCTGATTCACCTGTATCCTATTGATTTCGAATCAAGCATAGATACCATCATTTTCATTTTAGAGCAATCGGGAATTTCCAAGTTATTTATAACCCGGCAAACGATATAGCCCCCCACCTACTTTTTGAAACCGGCGCGGCGCCGCGGTTGCCAGGCTTTCAGTCATGTAGAATACTTGCAGAGAGATAAACTTTCTGACAAAGTTTAATTTTAAAATTTTACACTCTAAAAACTAATGATATTGTTACACTGGCTGAATATGGGATATTTACCTTAATAAGATAATCTAGGTTTGATAAGCATGCGAAACTATAACCACAGGCAATATAAGTTATATTGCCTGTGCTATAACACACTAATGTTTTGTCTATGTAACTTTACCACACCAATAATAATATATTTCGAGTAATACAAAATAAGATTAAAATATGTAATTCAGAAAATAAGAAAATAACAACTAGGGGGGAGCACTGTAATAAGAGACAGCGGTATTAAGAGACGATGCATATGCTCTAACAACTGTAAAGTCCCAAAGACACAAGTGAGGTTGAATGAAGTATTTAGTTTGTTGTTAGTGCGCAGACAAATAGAGGTAAGAAATAAGTTATTATTTTTCTAATAAATACGACTTAAATATATAGCTGCATATCACGGTCCTACTAACTTTGTCTCCTATTACCACGTAATGTTAATTAGTAGTGTAACTCTTCGCTTTGTTAATGATATCGTATTATTAAATTTTGCATTTTAAGGTTATATGCTTCTGAAATAAACTTCGTTGCAACTAGCTTGAAACATTCTTTGGTATTTTAGTGTCTCTTATTAGAGCGAGTTTTTAAAATTGTGTGGTAATAAGAGACAGGAAGCACGGTAATAAGAGATTTCCATTTATCAAGTAAAAACTTTCTATTACAGTGTCAAAATGCCCGGAAAAACAAAATCTGACAAAAAGCGATGCAGTTATGATCCTAAGCCTTTAGAATTAGCAATGAATGCTGTTAAAAATAAAGGTTATTCCTTGGGACCAGCGGCAAAAATGTATAATGTACCTAAATCGACATTAGGAAAGCATTACAAAAAAGACAAACTTGTTATCGGAGGTGGAAGAAAGCCAGAAATTATCTGAAGATGACGAAAACACACTTGCCTTATTTCTAAAACAATGTGGTACGTTAGGACCATTACATTTTATTGGATCAAGTCCATTTGTTATTAAAAGAAATGAATTATCTGGCCTAAAACCGCAGTATAAATTAGTTAAACAATAACTTTGAAGACTAATGTAGACTTATTTTTTATTGTTTTGGACTTATACTTTAAGTTTTTATGTATTTTATAAATAAAACGATGTGTTCACTTTGTCTTTAAATGTTTTATTTGAATTTTTGGGCAGGTTTTTTTTAATCACAACTTTAATAATGCATATTTTTTTTATTTTTTCTTGGGTATACATATAAATTTTCAGGCTTATTTACAATGGGATAAACTGTCTCGTATTACATAAAGAACTTTTGAACAGTCTTCCTATAAGAGATATAAACTTTGTCTCTTATTACCAAAACTCGGTAATAAGAGACAAAATAGTAAAAAATAAATTAAAAATAAATTCTAGAAAAACCTTTTGTTATACAAGGCTGAGATATTTATACAATACTGCCCTTTAGTAGAAGTACATAGTGTCCAAATTTTGGGTACCTACCTGTTCCCGATTTCTGTAAGTTACCTTGTCACGTCTCTTATTACATAGATTGTCTCTTATTAGAGGCGTCTCCCCTAGTACTAAAAGTACTTACTAAATTAGATATTCTATATTTGAAAATCATGCAAAACTATAACGTACTAACATTTTGTCTATTAATTAGCATTGCCCTCGCAATGCCTACCCTGCTAACTTTGCCCGTAATATCAACATTTTCCGGTAGTTTTTAAACAATATTAACCGTTAAAAGAGGTTTCCAATAATAACAAAAGACAATGTTTTCAACGTTGCCCTGTACTGATAATCAATCTCGTCAATGCCCGGGAAATAGAGCTAGCAACTGGAAAGAATGTCCGACCAATGGTGTCAGGGTCTAATTTCCATACTTATCTGTAATATAGCAACTCCGACAAAGAATAAAACCTTACAATATAATTTCGTGCGCTCTATCTTATCTTCTGTAAAATTAAACTGTAAATTAAATGCTTGTAAACAATATTGCAGTCGTCACTGACATCTAAAGCAACTGTACTCCTCTATTGTTTCAGATTCTTGATGAAGAATTACAAGAAGTCCCAAGTTACTTAAGTTTAAAACTAATTTAACTAAATGTGTTACACCTTTCGACGCAGCGAGTTCAAGACGATTGTGTTAAGTTTCACAGATGAATTTTAAACTCATTACCTTTATTACATTTTGTTAAAGATGCTGTAAGTTTATTCTGTTGTGTCTAGAGATCAGATATTTGCTGTCTTTTTAAAAGTTTTTCGGCATTTTTTCAGTAGAAATAATAAAAAGATATACAAATTTTAAACCATTTTAAAAAGTAGACCTTGTTTACCAGCAAAGTTCTGCATTTTACGTTCATCAGAGGTAGCAACTGGAAAGAATGTCCAATCAATGGTGTCAGGGTCTAATTTCCATACTTATCTGTAGTACAGAAACTCCGTCAAAGAATAAAACCTTACAATATAATTTCATGCGCTCTATATTTTCTTCTGTAAAATTAAACTGTATATTAAATGCTTGTAAACAATATTGCAGTCATCACTTACATGTAACGCAACTGTACTCCTCCATTGTTTCAATTTCTTGATGAAGAATTACAAGAAGTCCAAAATTACTTAACTTTGAAACTAATTTAACTAAATGTGTTATTGTCTGCCCTATATATCTGCAACCGGCAAAAGAATTTAAAGAATGGAAGAGACGGCTGAAACAACGTTGCAAATTTGTTTGCAAACCAGATGTGGTAAGAAAAGTTTAAATCTTATTAACGAAAAATTAACCATCTTATCTCTGAATTTCCCTCCGCTAAAGTTATCGTCCTAGGCGACTTCAACGTCCATAGTCGCATGGCTAGGATCCACAAAAACCGACTCAGAAGGCAGAGCAGCAGAAAACTTCGCAATCAGCAACTCGCACATCAATTGAATCAGAGAACCAACATACTTTTCCCGCGCTTCTACCCATAATCCAAATCCAGTAGATCTTTTTCTTACCACCCATCCTGAGCCATACTTAACATCTGTACGCACTTCCCTTGGTCGTTCAGATCATGGCCTCATTACCATCTTTTATCCCATACTTCACGAGTTTTTTGAAATCATGTCGGAACGCACGATCTATCACTACAATTCTGCCGACTGGGATGGTCTTGGAAACTTCTTCTCTGCTTTCCCTTGGAACCCTGTCTGTTTTCCACTCCCGCTCCCTCCGAAATTTGCTCTCATATCACAGATATCATTCAAGCATGTATTGAAGGTTTCATTCCACATACACGCAAGAAACCTAAACTCCACCATCAAAAGCCATGGTTTCCCAAGGCCTGTGATAAAGCCAGGCTAAAAAAAGTCCAAGCTCACAAAGGGTATCTTTAAAATCCTACACCCGAAAATCGTCAAAATTTCACAAAGGCAAGAAATCAATACAACCAAACCATCTTAGAGTCCAAAAATGCTTTTAACAACCGCATAGAAGATAAAGTGCTTTCCTGTTCCAACGGCAGCAAATCTTTCTGTTCACTTGCCAAGAATATTAATCAAAACTTCTGTAGAAGCACTTTTCCTACCCTGACATCTCCCAACAAAATTATCTCCACCTCTAAAGGGAAAGCTTAACTATTTGCCAAACAATTCGCTGCCAACTCCACCCGAGTCCACCCTTATCCCTCCCGCCAATTTTGCTCTTCCAACCGCTACGTCTGTAACCCACAAGACGCAATACTTAAGATTCAGAAAATTCTTCTATCCCTTGACAGCAAAAAGTCCTTCGGTCCGGGCTGCGTTCTGAAATGAATTACAGTGTAATGTATTACTTTGTAATGTAATATAACTGACGTTTAAACTGTAAACATAATGGATAACATTGTCGAGTTAATTTTTGAACGGTTTCAAGTTAACCTTGGGAACTGTCTCTTAACCACCACAAACATAACCCAACTTTTGATAAAATTGTAGCGATTGTTTTGACAAACCTGTGGTGATCTTCATTGGATTGTCTCCTGAGTATAAGTTACTCCTTTCGTCTGGAACATGAACGAAAATCCAGATTTACGTACCTATATAAGTATCAATTTTGACATTTCAAATCTGTCTGCGCAAACTCGGTAAAATATTACCCTACTCTTGAGAATGGTAAGAAAGATAGTCCATCGCGGCTGTCACCGAGTATTTCAGAACGCTGGAAAGGTGAGTTCCAGAGTAATAAAAGTCGACTTATGAACGAGCCTTGTAACAGAAATGTGAGAAATGTATACTTTGTATTGGTTCCTGAACGCAGCCCTGGATGGCATACCAGCAATTGTTCTAATAAGATGCGCTCCAGAACATGCACTCATCTTAACTCATCTTTTCCAAATCTCTTATGAAAAGGGTACCTTCCCAGATAGCTGGAAGACTGCTCGCGTGTAGCCTGTTCGGAAGAAAAGTTCCAAGTCCCTTCCATCCAATTATAAAGATACCTCTCTTCTCTCTGTTGTCAGCAAATTTATGGAGAAAGCAATCAACTTGCAAATTTTAAAATATCTAGAAAATCACAAAATCATCCATGGCAGAGAGTACGGATCTCGTCACTAAAGATCCACAGCTAATCTCCTTAGCTTTGTCACACATAACTGGAACAAGTCTCTCGAATTTCATGGCAAATCTCAGATTGTTGCTCTTGATATTTCCAAGACCTTTGACTAAGTATGGCATGCCGCACTCCTTAACAAACCATCTTCTTACGGTCTTCCCATCAAACTATGTACCTGGATCGGTAGCTTCCTCTCTAATCAGCGCATGTCTGTCGTGGTTGACGGTCACTCATCTAACTTCCATCCTTTTTCCATCCCAGATTGCTTGGGTTCCCTCAAGGTTCAGTCCTGGCACCAACCCTATTTCTTTTTCACATTAATGACCTGCTCTCTTCAACTACCAATCCCATCTACAGTTATTCTGATGATAAATCTCTTCACTCCAATATTCATTTTCCAGACAAGTCTCGAATAAAGAGTTGGATAATAGACGCAGATCTATGCACCTTTCCCAATATCTTCAATTAATCTTAGACTGGGGTGCCAATAACCTTGTTCAGTTTAACGCCTCCAAAACCCAGTCTTGCTCCCTGTCACGCAAAAAATCTGGCAACGCTTACCCCATCCACATGAAAGGCCACGCCCTGCAGAACAATGAAACGTTCAATCTTGTTGGCATCGCTTTCCTGGATTCTATCCAGAAGAGAAGCCATTTGACTCATCAATGACCCAGTCCTCACAAGAAAAGTCCCTTCTCTCGCTCATCGCCGCGCTGTTGGGGATTTATCCCTTTTCTACCGGTTCTTCCACGGATTTTGCTCTGAAAAACTAGCCGGTACTATTCCCCCTTGACTGTTCCTAACAAAACAACAAGAGGCGCGTTACGTATGCATCCCTTTACTGTCCAGCCACAAAAGCGTAGAATAGACCACTGATCTCGCTCAATGATATCTAGAGTCTCCAATGTAGTATCCAATGATGTAACAAATTGCCTGCAGATGTTTTTCCTTCGCGTCCCAACCTACACCTACAATCCTTTAAATCCCGTATCAATAGACTACATTTCCTTTCTCTTCAGACGCCCACGTTACGTTAGTACTTAGCCGGCCACAGACATGGAGAGATGTTTGTGTGCATCAAAGCACGTGCTGAGACGCGCATTCATCAACGCCGGTGGATGGGTAAATTTTCCGGTACTTTTACCGAAAAATTTGTCTACACACTGGCGAATATCAACGTGCGTTCATGTATAAATACAATATGTGCGTATGTCTGTAGGCCCCTCTTAGGCTTTAAGCCTAGGTGGAATATCTTAGATAAAAAAAAATAAACATACACATTTTTAACAATTTGCTTGGCAACGGGCCATAAATATTTTCTTTTTAAATTACCACTACCTGAGGTAGTGATGTAAGGATACGTATCCAAAAATCCGTTGGATACGAATATTAAAAGAATCCATGTTATCCGTAACCGGTCGAGAACTTGAATGCGGATAGGGAATCAAAATAAATACGCATTCGGGTGGTTACTAATGTAAAATGCAAAGAGAAAAGGAATCGGGATCGAGTGTAAGCCAACAACAACGTCCGCGATTTGGCATATTTGATCTCATGCTTTCTCTTTCTAATGACATTTCCTAAAAAAAGATAGCATACGTATCGGGGTAACGGGTATCATATCGGATGAGACCCATTGGTTAAACTCGGCCCGCCTCACCCGAACCGAATTCAAACGAAAACTAACGACGGTGCCTTATTGTCCCTAACCTTCGTCTTTGAATCATATGATACCGCATCCACCTATCTACCCGTATCCGAAATAATTCCGTATATACATGTTTCGTAACCGCTTTCGCGCGGCTCAAGAAACTGATACGTATTCGGATGATGCATACGGATATTAGTTGATTCTGATTCCGTATTATCCGGATATCTAAAGAATACGGATATTTACAACACTAACCGGAGGCACTATGATCAACGTCTTTCCAACGACGTCACATTTTTAAGCCCGTTCAAAATAACAAAAATACGATCAAAATCATAATATACTGCACGGTTTACCAAACGGATAGGAACTAAACTAAAATATTTTGAAATTATTAAACTAGGTAAAAAATACTTTATTTATACCCTTTACTAATTATATTAAAATTATCTTTACCTGTTATTTAATTAGGGCCGGTCCTGTTTACAGTTCTTGCAAATTTACCGGGTTTTATTACAGCTGCTGTCGATAGTACTTTATTGCAGGCAATAAGTCAACGAAAGAGCTTGAGACGAGCTTTACAGATATTTTAGCTGACACCTTTACTAAATTTTAAAAAAGTAGCACACCTTTCTCTCGTTGGGGGTAATTAATTAACAAATTAATAACTCCAAGTTTTTATATTGCAATATTAAATATTTTATATGGATTGTTATACTTCTGGTGTTATAGGTATCATTAAGTAATATTTTCCATTTTCTTTACTTTTTAGATTAAATTGTATTGGTATTGAGCAGGAACTGGCTCTAAGGTAATGAATAAATAAATGTCAGTGCTCAATAATACATAAAGGAACAACTTATACACGAGCGAAGCCGCTGGTAAAAGGTAGTAATCTAGTAATATTATAAAAATACAATATTTTCGGTATAACGACCTCCAAAGAGATTATTAAATCCCTTGAATTTTAACGACATATAATAATGAACCTTAATTTATAACACAATTAAAAAATGTGCATATACCTACAAACATATGGGCCCCCGTATCCCGTTTTGAAGTGTCTTGGATAGCATACATAATCCGCATGCAGTAAAAGTGAAGTTTTAAACCATGCCCAGATATAAAACATTCCGCTGCAGCATTTTATAATGTCATTTTTATACTTTGACTTGATAATTCCCGACGCCAGACATAAAAGTGCCTTTCTATTTAATCCCGAGGTTTAATTCACAAAAAATAAATTTTCACTGTGAAGTGTTATATTTTAAAGGTTTTATTAGTTGAATAACAAGTAGTCTGCTGTTGTCAGTATGATAACCTCTGTAAATTGCATTTGTAATAAATAACACAAATACCTTACAAAAGGCTCTGTTGTTTGCAGACGAAGATCAGGAAATAAAATAAAATTTCGCAAAATTTTATTGCATCTTCTGGGCCATTTAATTTGTCATATTCTTAGTCAATAAAAAGACAACGCTTCATGCGGATGGAGCGAGCATTGTTAAGTTTTTTGCTCGATGGAGAAAAAGGCAGGATAGAGATGTCTTAAAATGAGTTAGGGTTTTAGAAAGGAAGATTCTGCGAAGGGGATGCGTACGGTTGTGGCCAAAACCAGTGTCAAATTCAGACATTTTTTTCCGGGGGGGGGGGGGACTTTCTTATTGGGGGGGGGGAATAAAATTTATCTTTGGGTAAACTATGCTTTAAGCAAATCAATTTCTATATTTCACAGACATTTTCCGGGGGGGGGGGGGGATTTTTCTTGCTCTGGGGGAAATCCTCCACGGGCTACCCCTTGAATTCATCCCTGGCCAAAACACAGTTTCATTTTTCACAAGCGTGTAGATATAAGAATCAAGTTTTTCACTTAAACTCAAACAGCTAAATATAAGATTTTTGTCACTTTCATCATGTACCCTTTTCCAGTCTAATATCTAATAAAAGTAATACTAATAAGTTGTCTAAAAAACTAGATTTATAAAAAAGCAGCGAAACTTGAACAAAACGAAATGAAAAAATAAACAGGACACACGGACCGGACGTGGGCGGACTAAACGGAGCCCAAAGCGTGTTGTAAATTTTGCATACTACCGCCTGACGTTTCACTGCTTCTTGGCAGTTGCCATGGCGACAGCCGCATAGTGTAACGAATTTCATATTTCGTGGACATAGGGCGAAACAGTGATTATCGAATTTTAATTTTTTTTGTCTGTAGATTACTCGTAAAACGTCTGAAGTTTAGTCGTTTACCAGTTTTTTTCAAATGCATCATAATGTGTTGGACAACTATATCTTATTGAAAATATAGTTTTTGGCGAACATTTAAAGGAAAATTTCTCAGTTCTTCGCTAAAAAATGTATTCAGCATTTCTAAGTAAGATATTATATTGCAGGTGATATTAAAAATATAGGCCTATAATAATGCCATGGACTGATATAACACTGCACGCGTTCACTTTTGTAAAATATTGTTTTGGCCTCATTACTCTAAATTCGCGGTTTTCTCGAGACCAGTACCTGACATGCAGGCTACAGTTCAATTCGTCAGAAAGAATAATAAATTTATAAAAATGAATATTTCCACTTAATATTTTGTCTCCCCCCATAAACAAAAATGTAGTCTTTTCACCTCATCTTCCTCTTCCAGCCTTTGGGCAAAGTGGGATTTAACCGGAAATAATTTATTTTCTTTTAAGATCATCTGAATATGAGTTTTTCACAACTTATAGAGGATGTTTAGAACGATTTCTATGGGACACCACAGGAGTTTTTCTAACAGACTGAAGAACTAAAACTGTGGCACCATTAAGCTTTCATTTGACACCCTACACAATGCCCTCGAAATTTGTTTTCCATTTCCCAATTTAACCCCTGAAATCAACCCCCAGAATCAAACTTCACCTTTTTATACTGCACGTCTATAATAAGACCACCACACTCTATCTCTGTGCTAAATTTCAAATTTTTACGTCGAATAGCTTCAGAGAAAATCGCCTGTGACAAACGGACGGACGGACACCGAAGTGATTCCATAAATGTTTTGTTTTGCTAATTTTAGCACGGAACACTAAAAAGTTAAGTAAGTACTTCTTTGTGGTTGTAAATCTATACAAATAACATTTTAGAGCAAATATAAGAACATAGTCACTCACCAGACCAGTCAGACAAAAGAATTAGTATGTTAAATAGAGATTTCTTAATAACAATGAAAATCAATAACTTCCACTACATTTGGAGACGGTTATGCTTTAACACATCAATTACGAAGTTCCTGTTTACGATTCCCTGATTAATAAGCTGTCCCTGCTCAATATGCCATATTACGATGCGCTTGGAGAGATGCGATTAACAATGAAGTGCAGGTTAACGAGCTACAAGCAATTAAAGCTCCTGACATTTACCTTATAACATACTGAAGGTTATAATAAACGTTGTAGGTACTATAGGGTGGAGTTCATTCTTTAGATTTCCTTAAAGACATCGGTAGAGTAGAAACAGAACTAGAACTTTGTCTTTTTGCATTTCATCAGTAATTAACATAAAAACAGATTTGCACGAGTGTCCCAATAAGAGCCACAGTTGTGACTGTTGTGATGTGAATTGATAGCAGCTGCCCTTCCTCTCCTCACTTATGTATACGCTAGTCTATGCCAGTGATAGGATGTGAAGAGCAAAATATCTTTACTTGGGCATAATTCGATTATAGTGTAATTTATTTATTTAGTTTACAGTATCCAATAGGTTAACCAACTATGGACAAATAAAAAGAAAACATACCATTAACATAACTTAGAAAAACTTAACCAAAACAATAGTAATGTATGCTTATACTATGAAGGAAAGTTAAACAAATATCCTTTTAGTTTGAGCAAAACTACAACAAAATATATCTAAGGTAAGGTGGGGTAAGTGTGTATTAGGGGTAAGTGTGTAATAAACAAATAATTTGTAAATCATAATATATGTATAAGTGTTGCCATCAATGAACTACCGAAGAAGGATACTTGCACTTCAAATGTAATAGTACTGCAGTAGTTAGATATTTAGACCCAAATAGCCTTTCTTTCTCAACTGGTTGTTGTAAAGTGAACATGTAGTTGGTAGCCCAATTTTGAATCTATGATCATTGACGTTTCCAGTTTTTAAATCGTTTCTTAGTCTAAATAAGGTAAATAATCTTTAAATTTTAATTTAGTCTTGGTATTTTTACCCTAACTTAGTATTTTGTAATTATTTTCGGGTAATACACACTTGCACCGCTTAAATTTAACACAGGGAAAGTGTGTAACTACTACACTTTCTCCATACGGCGGTTTCTATTGCTAAAATCAGAATGAGATATATCAGGCGGCGAAGTAGTTTACGACGAGAGTGACAAGGGACGAACAAGAGCTAACTGAATTTATGGAGGAATTAAATAAACAACTAATAGATGCCGATGTTAACGATTGGGTGCTTGTTGTTTTTGCGGGTAAAAAATCTCGTAAACATTATATTGCTCAAGTAGTGTCGGTTAAAAAGAAGATGATGAAGTTGAAGTTAAATTTGCACGAAAAGTACTCTCATTAGCTCCAGCCACATCAAGTTCTTTCATTTGGGCAGATCCCGAAGAATGTTGTTTTGTTAGAATGCAAGACGTTATTATGGTGCTTCCTAAACCAGATGTTAGTAAGAGGGGTTTGCATCGGTTCGGAATTTCTTTTGCTAATTATAATAATATTCAATAAAGTTGTTATTTTATTATTTTGCTTATTTTAGTTGCTAAAGCATTCACATTTTGTAAAACAGCATGTTTACTATTTTGTAGGTTTTGAGAGACTGTTCTTTTAGTTATTAAAAAGTTTATATCTTTAGAAGTTTTAAAGCTAATAAACAATTTTAAACAGCTACTGAAAGAATTTTTTTGATAATTTTACACACTTACACTAGGTATAAATACATACAATTATTATAATATGTGAAATCGGACTTCCTCACACACTTCCCCTTTTTGTAGGGTCAGTGTGTAATATCGACCCAAAAATAAAAAAAAAATGGCGAAATAAAATAAAAAGGTCGTCGCATAAAGTTGTAATATACTATACCTGGATTGTTTGGTATCAAAATGTAAATTAAATATTCTATATAGTTTCTTCAAAAATATGTGATATGTGTAAACTTTTAAAATTCTGCTACACACTTACCCCACCTCACCTTACACTGTTATCTTTGGCATTATCATTCTTGAACATTTGATAAGACGGTGACGAAATAAGGATATTTGTCCGCGGCATTGGTATTAGAAAGAGATTAGACCTTCAAGTCTCCAATCTAGGCCAATGACTTGGATCTTTGGACTGCTGATATTTAAAGTTCCATTCATAAATACATAGGTTGCGCACAACTTTTTAACTCCACTGTTGGCGAAATGCATGCCACAGGAACGCGTGCGCAGTATACGAATAGTCTTTTTTCCGAATTCGTCAACGACAAACCGATTCCAGTCGGTCAGCGTGCTCTCCTTGTTTAGATAACGTAGTTAAAAAAGGACAGTATTCTTAACCACGAGACGGGTTCGTCCGCCGGTGACATCCATAGACAAGATATATTTAGACCATCACAACGTATTCGCGACACCAGCTGAATCCGTCCAATGTATGGGCGAAAAAGTGCGTTTGTACGCATTGGGCGCCAGTCAGATTTTTAAACGACGGTCCTCTCGATGCATGCGCACTCGAGACGTCTCGTAAAAGTGGTTGTTGAACTCAATGACGCAAGGCGGCGATCAGAACCGGGCCGAAAAAATCTCAGTCATTTGTTTGTTATGGTATTTTTGGTTGGGGTGGCGAATATAGCGAACCTCTGAAGCTTGTTATTTCGATACAAAAACAGTCTTTACAAAGTGTTACAGACATTTCATATGTTTCGCCAATTATGTATCCAACTTTTAAATATAAGTCTATTTCTTACAAGTAGTGCATAAATACAAATAGTTTAATTCCAAATTTAAATTATATCAATATGTGAAAGAATAGGAGGTAAAAAATATAATTTATCTTAAATGCACTCCGGTGTTGAAGTGAATACACACACGGAGAAGTAGAAATATTTGTCAGTGACGTATATTGAGTGTGGTCAAGGTGTCAGAAAGGCACTGATGGGGTGTGTGTGTATTAGGGGCATTGTATAAGGGGTAAGATGGTGTAAGAAGGTCATATATAGTGTCAATGCCTCCTTCCCCTATATTGCATAAGGGTGAGTGTGACCAAAAGGCATATTTGCGCTTTCGCCAAAGGGGCACTAAAAATACTAGTGGATTAGGGTAGAGGGGAGTATTTTAAAAGGGATGGCGAAAGAAAAAAGTGCTTTCGCCAAAGGATCGCTAAGATATCAGTGGATTAGAAGGGTGTGTCCAAAAGGCATATTTGCGCTTTCGTCAAAGGGGCACTAAAAATACTAGTGGATTAGGGTAGAGGGGAGTATTTTAAAAGGGATGGCGAAAGAAAAAAGCGCTTTCGCCAAAGGATCGCTAAGATATCAGTGGATTAGAAGGGTGAGTGTCCAAAAGGCATATTTGCGCTTTCGTCAAAGGGGCACTAAAAATACTAGTGGATTAGGGTAGAGGGGAGTATTCTAAAACGGATGGCGAAAGAAAAAAGCGCTTTCGCCAAAGGATCGCTAAGATATCAGTGGATTAGAAGGGTGTGTCCAAAAGGCATATTTGCGCTTTCGTCAAAGGGGCACTAAAAATACTAGTGGATTAGGGTAGAGGGAAGTATTTTAAAAGGGATGGCGAAAGAAAAAAGCGCTTTCGCCAAAGGATCGCTAAGATATCGGTGGATTAGATTGACATGGGGCCGTAAGTAGTAGCGCTTTCAGCAAAGTATCAAGTGCACACACTGTAAATAGGTGTAAAAATATTTACATCTTACCCTAGAACTTGGTTTGTTCAATAGTTATACAGGATGGGATGCCAATCCAATAAAATATACACATGTAATTTTTTTGATTTACTATTTTACTTCTTAACACAGTTGCATATTTTATTTCTATTGGTTAGAATACTATGTTTATATTTTATTTCAACTTTAAATTTTGTAAATGTAACGTTTAAAAAATTAAGAGGGGGGGGGGGGACATTAAAGAGACGCACTGTATATATATAAACTGAGCTATTTTCGAGGAATTATCGACAGTTTTGTATAGCAGGAAAACTCAGATTTAAGCCAACAAACTATACACTTTTTGTTAAAATCTCACTAATGGTTACATTTTTATCATTAATAAAAAGAATAATTACAAGTAATATATTTAGCATTTATTACTCGATAAAAGATTCACATCATGTGAAATAAATTTTGAAGTACGGTCCTGTCTATCACAAGGCAAACGTTCGACAATGCGCAAGCCCGCAGAGGACCGTCTTTGTTTACGGATTCAGCTCGGTAAATTTGCCGCATTCGTAATTGACATTATTTCTCTACTATATATTTTCTCTATGGTGACATCTAATCAACACAGCTTTTTCTATGGAACGCAAAATACCTAGATCAGGGGCGGAGGAGCAGCCGAATTCCGTTCTTGGTCTGCTTCGGTTGACTTCGTACGAGTAGCCAGTGTTGCCAGAAATCACGACTTATCGTGATATCTCACGATTTCGGTTAATTTCTTCCGATCTCACGAAGCAAGTACCAAATCTCACAATTCTTACCTTTATAGAAATATCAATCAGCGAATCTCACGATTTAGATCTTTGCAAATTGCAATTTGATTGCAATTGAGGTTTGAAACTCAGTTTTTGATTTAACGTTACACTTTTCCAATATACATAGTTCAAATAGTTCCGATATAATCCAAATGAAATCCATGATCTTAATAACGAATGGAGAATGTTAAGATCACACTATTTAAACGATTTTGATAACGATATCTTGTTGTTTTGAAAAAAAACATTGCATTAGTAAAAATAGGAGATAACTCTCTAAAATTTCCGGGTCTTTAGATTTGTTTTTCAGATTTTTTCTTTACACACTGGAACGCAGCAATAGAGAGAATATTTTCCCAAATTTATTTAATAAAAACTCAACTACGCAACAAACTTAAAGTGAAAACAATAGAAGGCATTTTATATATCAAAAGTTTGTTAAGAGACAAAAATTGCTACAATTTTTGTGTCACCAATAATACGATTAAAAAGTTAGGTTGTGGTCACGTATTGTATTCAGATAAAAATAAGATAGAAACTCCAGTGATACAGATGAATAACTTCTCTCTTTTTGTTTGTTTTGTGTTAGTTTTACACTTTTATTTATAAAAAAAATATGGCGATTTTTATAGTACAAAGTGATAGATATTTGTTTAAGTTTGTGAGTTTTATTAAAATATAGTAGAATGAAATTATTTAATCCTATTATTTTTACTTGCAATGCAGTCATTACAGTCTCGCGATTTATTAGGAATTTCGGCGGTCAATTCTCACGTTTTTTTAATGTCTTCTGGCAACACTGCAGGTAACGCCTGTCGCGTCTCGCTAAATCAGTCTTGCCAACGACACGGCAATTGCCGTGTTTTCACGGCTTTCCAAACCGAAGCGAAGATACGGCCACGGCTTTACTGTACTGTCGTGCATATAGAAACACGGCTTTTCCGTTTAAAAACTCCAAACGCATACTTGGCCATTTATGCACGAAAAAGGCTAAAATTTAAGGTAAAAAAATAATGAGTAACATTTTAATTTGCCAAACAATCCGCCCGCTAAGTAGATTTCGAACCGCTCATTTTCCATCTGGGCAGTTGACAATGTTTATGAATGAAACTTCGGTTATTCACCTTGAACTATTATGTAGTTCGAGTTTCCCGTTTGACTTTATATGCTTTCTTTATAGACGTTATTCACTAGACTACATGTGTATGCATAACAGAGTGAGAGTAGCGTGATTTACAATACGAAACTATGTTATATAAAACGGCTTTTTCGATTACACCCCACGGCTTTTATTCTCTACTGGTTGGCAACACTGTGCTAAATGCTATTGGTATTTGTTCATGTCAGTATCATCCTGGAGTTAACGAAGGGTGCGTCGAATACACAAATCTCATTTTGGCGTGGTGAAAAACCGTGTCGCCGTATTTCCACGTAAATATAATATCTACTTTGTTGAATCTAGACTGTAAAAGAGTTCTTAACGATAGAACTGCAGAAATCCAACAGACCTGTAACCACGGGACTGCACACATTGATACCTGTTATAAAGGTATGATCTTACTAATTCTATTAACGGCCCTGAAAAACCAAAGACTGTTAGTTTATTAATCAAGATGGCATGGTAAAGTATGTCAAATGTCATTGAAAAATCTGTGTAGCTAATATACACCTGACTCTGTCTATTTAGCCGCTCACAGAGACACTGAGTACTCACTCATAAATCCATGCTGATGATCAGATATTATATTCGAGACGTGCCCACTCAAAAATGCATGAAGCGCCGTCTCAAACACCTAACTAAAATTACAAACTATGGCAACAGGCCGGTAGTTATTAATGTAATTGCGGTCACCCTTCTTAAATATCGGAGAAATGCGGGAAATTTTCCAAGAGTCCGGAAAACATGACGTCGACAAAATTTTATTAAAGACCTAATAGGTCGGGAAAAATTCAGGAAAACAATCTTTAATAATAAATGATGGAATGAAATCGGGATCTATTGTCTTGTTCGGTTTTAATTTACTAATAGTTTTTTTAATATCAGATTCACTAACAGATGTTAAAATACAAGTGGGATAATCATTTGATAGTAATGCATCCTCCAGCAGACCGAAAGAGGCAGGAAACGTGGTACCATTCTGAAAAGTCTGGGAAAATAAAACAGCAAAACCATCGACAACCTTTTGAGGCTGATCTACATTTTCATTATGATAATTCGTGGTATATGGCATAGTGGAGCTGTTATTCTTTAAATAGGAAATATTGGCTTCCATATTATGAACATAGTTGGTATGTAATAGTTTAACTATAGTTTTTATTTCCCAATGCAAATTAATAAACTGCTCATAAAACTGAGAGTTGCCTCTCTTCCTGAATTTTCGCCGTAATTTGTCTTTGCGTTTCAATTTATTGAGACCGCCCATTCCGGGACGGTCTCTATACTTCCCCGTTGGTGAAAAAATGTATGTGGGTTGTCGCCGCTTTTGACATATTCACCTTTTCAATTTTTTTTCCCGAACTTATCGTAAACCGATTTGATAAAGAGAAATCACACATTTCTCTTTGAAAGAGAAGAAACCTAACCTCCACCCACAAAAGCCCTCTTTCACCAAGGTCTGTGACAAAGCCACAATCTCACACATCTCACAAAGCTCACATCTTCAAAATCCTACACCCGAAATCGTAAAATTTTCACCGAGGCACGAAATCAATACAATCAAACTATCTTAGAGTCCAATAAAAGCTTTTAATAGCCGCATAAAAGGTCAAGTGCTTTCCTGTTCCAACGGCAGCAAATCTTTCTGGTCACTTGCCAAAAACATTAGTCAAAACTTCTGTAGACCAATGTTTCTCCCCTGACCTCTGATAACGAAATTATTTCCACCTCTAAAGGGAAAGCTGAACTATTTGCCAAACAATTCGCTGTCAATTCCACCCTTATTCCTCCTGACAATTTCGCTGTTCTAACCGCTACGACTGTAAACCACAATACTTAAGGCCAAATAAGTTAAAAAAATTCGTTTATCCCTTGACACCAAAAAGTCCTTCAGTCTGGACGGCACACCAGCAATTGTTCTAAAAAAATGCACGTTAGAACTTGCACCCATCTCATCTCGTCTTTTCCAGATATCTTATGACGAGGGTATCTTCCCAGATAGATAGAAGACCGCTCGTGTGCAGCCTGTACCAAAGAAAGGTTCCAAGTCCCTCCCATCCAAATGAAGACCTGCCTCTCTTCTCTCTGTGGTCAGCAAAGTCATGGAGAAAGTTATCAACCTGCAAATTCTAAAATATCTAGAAAATTCAAAATCATCCATGACAGACAGTACGGATTTCGTCACCTAAGATCCACAGGAGATCTCTTTACCTTTGTTACACATAACTCGACCAAATCTCCCAACAACAACCCCAGATTATTGCTCTTGATATTTCCAAGGCCTTTGACTAAATATGGCATGTAGCATTCCTCAGCAAACTGCATTCTTACGGTCTTCCTTCCTGTATGTACCTGGATTGATAGATTGCTCTCTAATCGGCGCATATCTATCGGGGTAGATGGTCACTCATCCAACTTTGATCCTATCAATGCTGGCGTACCCCAAGTTTCAGTCCTGGCACCAACCCTATTTCTTCTTCACATTAATAGCCTGCTCTCTTCAACTATCAATCCCATCCACAGTTATGCTGACGATATTACTCTGCACTCCAACATTCATTTTTCCAGACAAGCCTCGAATCAAGAGATATGTAGATAATAGACGCATATCTATGCACCTATCCATTTCCCAAGATCTTCAAATTACTTTAGACTGGGGTGCCAAGATCCTTGTTCAGTTCAACGCCTCCAAAACCTAGACTTGCTCCCTGTCACGCAAAACATCCAGCAACACTTACCCCGTCCACATGAATGGCCATACCCTACAGAACAATGAAACGTTCGATCTTGTTGGCATCGCTGTCGAATATGATGTCAGCTGGCGCAAACACTTCAATAGCCACATCAGCAGCTAAAAAGCTTGGTTTTCTCTCTCGAGCCAGAAAATACTTCTCCTCTTCCAACTTACATACCTACTCTTTATGTTTCCCAAATAAGACCTAACCTAGAATACTGTTAACACATCGGGGGAACGGCATCTCCTTCGATACCTAGCATCATTGATTCTATCCAAAGGAGAGCCATTCGACTCATTAATAGCCCAGTGCTCATAAGAAAACTCCCTTCTCTCGCCCATCGCCGCGCCGCGCCGGGGATTTATATACCGATACTTCCATGGATTTTGCTCTGAAGAACTAGCCGGTATCATTCCCCCCTTGACTGTTCCTAATGGAACAACAAGAGGCGCATTACGTATGCATATACTTACTGTCCAGCTACAAAAACCTAGAACATCCCACTTCTCTCGCTCATAATATACTTATACCTAGCGTCTCCAGATTATGGAACGGTCTACCTGCAGATGGTTTCCCTTCCCCTCCCAACCTGAAATCCTTTAAATCCCGTGTCAATAGATTACATTTCAGTAGTTAATTTATAGGCACACGAAATCAATCCAAATCCAAAATCATGCCCAAAGGAGCTTCCCAAATGAGCTTTCAAAACCATTCCCAATCCAACCACTCTTCACCATTCCACTTCCACCCGCTCCCTACCAAATCCTACCACTGTTATAAGATATCAAATCCATTAAGGAGCTTCCAAATGAGCTTTGAAAACCATTCCCAATCCACCCACTCTTCACCATTCCAAAGCCATCTTCTCCCTACCAAATCCTACCAGTCTTATATCAAATCCAGCTCCAAATGAGCTTTCAAAACCATTCCCAAATCCCCCCACCAAATCCCCCCACTCTTCCCCCACCAAATCCCCCCCCCCCACTCTCCACCCCACCAAATCCCCCCACTCTCCACCCCACTCTCCACACCACCAAATCCCCCCACTCTCCGCCCCACCAAATCCCCCCACTCTCCACCCCACCAAATCCCCCCACTCTCCACCCCACCAAATCCCCCACTCTCCACCCCACCACTTCCCCCCACTCTCCACCCCTCCACTTCCCCCACTCTCATCCCCACTCCTCCCCCCTCTCTCATCCCCACTCCTCTCCCCTCCGCTTAAAATCCTTATTTAAATCAATACCGAATGATTCCTTGTTAGTTATGTATCCTCCATGGTTTAGAATTGCTATACTAAGCTTTTCTATAATATCCCGGTGTCGTTGTTTAGTTTGCAGAAACGTTATAGTCAGTATTGTTCAAAGTGAGCCCAATTGCGACCGGTTAAAATATCGCAAGAATGTGTTGAATAAAAGAGTTGTGAAAGCTGAAGATGTTAAAACATAAACATCAAATAAAAGTAAAAAATTTAAAAAAGTGTTTTGTGGACACGCGCTATGAACTTTTAGAATTAGATTAGACTCTAGTGATGATGAACTCTTTACGTTGCTTGAGGAAGGTATAGCGGGAGCGGGTGGAAGTGGAATGGTGAAGAGTGGGTGGATTGGGAATGGTTTTGAAAGCTCATTTGGGAAGCTCCTTTGGGAATGATTTTGGATTTGGATTGACTTCGTGTGCCTATAAATTAACTACTCATTTCCCTTTTCTTCAGACCCCATGGCACGTTAGTACTTAGGCTTGAAGTGTACGTGAGCTGTCTCAGTTAAAAAAATATGAGTTGCCCAAAAGTGCTTTCTCACACCAACTGCAAACAAACTGTCTGAAAATAGTTACAATTACAGTATTTATAATTTAAATTGTAGAATAGACAGAGTTATAAAAAGAAGCAGAATACCACTATTAAAAATTTAATAAAAACCACCAAGAACATTTTAATTAAACCTTTTAATTCGGATTTTTTCTTAGTGTGTGCAATTATTATTTTTTATTACAACGTTTCCAGGCTCCAAGCTGAAGATAATTTATAAATTTCACATTTTTATTACCCAATTATGAGAATTATAAAGAAGTTTTATGTTGCGGTTAAAGGATATAAATCTATATAAAGCAGTAAAATGGTTAAAATCCTTTATTCACTTTATTTATGAAGTCGTGAAGACAAGAATCTGCAAATTTTTCAATAAAAATTTTAGATGCTTATAAAATTTGCACTAAAAATGATAAACCTTTATGTCACTCAACTTCTTAACTGTTTCAAACTTTGACAAAGTTGGCAGGGAAGTCCAGTCGTTATTTACTTTGGTATTAAAAGTAAGTCGGGTATTTGCGGATCTTCGTGAACGAGTCTTTTATAATTGCTAGATTGTTATGAAATAATTTTAAGTCTGCATAAAAAAATATTTATTAGTATTGCCGTACATATGCAAAACTAACTCTTTGGTACTTTTCTTATTCTTAGATATTCAAGAAGAACTCTTTTTTATAGACATTTTCGTTTTAAAAGATAAAACTTAAATAACGAGGCTGAATTAATTGTCCTACTTGTTAATTTATCATTTTTTACACTCCAAGGTACGGACAAATTAAGTTTTTAAAGATAGTAAAGAGTAAAGAGTGAGTTTTGCTTGGTTTGCAGCAAACTCTAGTAAATTTTGCATCTAACTTGTAAACTAATGATTAAGGAACGGCGAGTGCTGCTCCAGTAGCATTGTATCGCGGGGAACTGGACCGCAGCAGCAATTCAGTTTAGCTTTGCCACTTTTGTTGATTCTATTTTTCTATCGCGTCGCTGTAAATTTGGTAGTTCGTAATATTCCGAAAGTGTGCAGTAACACGCGACTGTTTGCGCACAGTATTAACCTTCTAAGGCCTCCTCAGACTTCGTTCTTTTTCGTCGGTTTTTCTTTATGTTCTGACAGCCCACGAAGACCGAAGTCTAAGTACTATGTACCATGGGTGTACTGGGGAAATCCGACTCACACGTCCAGGGCTGGAAACATCCGTAGGGACTTCACCAGCCCTTTAAGGGGATGTGAGGGGTGGTACCACCTCGGTCGAGGAAGAAATCCTCTACCACCTTCGGTTATCACCGCCGTGATTAAATACGTCGTGTTTCAGCGTTAATCTGATTCCGCCACAGACTACGCGATTTAGCGGCAGTTATGTCCTACTTTCGTGATGAATAAGACATAGCTATTAGCAGCGGCGGCGACAGCTGTCATTTTGGCGACAAAAAAGAGAAAGAAGCGTGCGGTATGGACTAGAGACTGGCTGCTAAAAAAAATACGTTTTTCTACAACCGAGCGAAAAGTACAAATTTGCGCTTTCAAAAGAAAGCGCAAAGTTGGACATTTTCGAGGAACAAGCATGTGTTTTACTTTGTCGCTCGCCGAGCGACAAAGTTACTTTGTCGCTCGCTTAGTTACCATGGACACCTTAATAATAATAAAGAAACGTCCAGCGTATCTGCGACTTTTGACACAAAATATAAACTGTCAAATTTGATATCAATAATTATTAATTACATTACAGAATATTTTTATAAAAATACCGGTTGTAGAAAAAATCATGTGTGTAATTCGAGCGCAAAGTGACATTGCCGCTCTCGCGAGATAGCCGCGCTCCGCTACGCGTCGCGCGTCTAACTTCTCGCTCAGAGCGGCAATATATCACTTTGCGCTCTTAATACACATATAGCTATTTCCTACGACCACCTATGAAAGTGAGAAAAAAAGCACGGTCAACTTGGCTAGAAAGTGCCTTATATCACACGCGTGTTGAAAAGTACTTTTCAACACATGTGTTGAAAAGTACTTGTCAACATGATGTTGAACAGATGGTGCCCATTTCATTTTTTTTTATTTTCAGCACTAGTGTCGAAATGTTTTTCAGCACACGTGGTGAAATTGGGAGTATTAAATAAAGGCAGAAATTGGGGTTTTTTGGTAAATATTTTTGTGGTCGTAGGAAAAATATTGTACATTACTCGTGTGAAAGTAATTTTCGCACACTCGTGGGATTATCGCACTCGGCTATCGCCTCGTGCGACAACATTACCACTCGTGTGAAAAATGTCACTTTCAACATTTGTTATGTAGCATACTATTTCTCATGGTAATTTCTTAAATGAGCTGAAGATTGAACCAGGTGACTGGTTCAATTATTTGAAGATATCCGCCCAATCGTTAGGTCAAATTATTCCTAAAACGTGTTCTGCCATATACAGGGTGTTATGAAATTCACTGCATATATTGAAACTGGTAAATCCTGATATGAATTCAGATTGAAGAAAAATAAATAATCATTTAGTGACTAATGACTATTTTATCCAAATATAATAATGCTCAGGTTGGGTTCTCATTCTTTTCGCTTCTTTTATGAATACAACTGTACATATCAACTTCTACAATACTACACCTAACAAACGTATTAATATTCCATTAGTTGCTCTAGTTGCTCTATTATGCGACATTAACAAAAATACTCACACAAAGCCCAAAGTGTAAGTTACTTATAATTTTGAAACAGCATAAGTAACGTAGGTAAGATAAAAAAATCGCCCTCAAAGTACATATTATGCCGAAAAATAGAACTGTCAAGTTCTAAAGATTTTATTTTTAAGAAAATTAAATATGGTAATTGCGGCAAAATAAACAGCTTTTATGATCGAAAGTTACTTTAGAAATGGTAGACGGGTTGATGGTCAGTGGGATTATTCAACACGGGATGCCATTCAGGATTTTCTAACAGAATTTCCACACATAATCATGGATTTCGATCAGTTTCGCCAAGTTTTGACTAGATCTGTATCTTTATTTAGAGAAACAGACCCAAAGTTCGCACTGCACAAAAAGTAGAAGAATTAACGCAAATTGTTAATGAACTACCACAGACTCCTATTCGGCGTTTAAGCTAGATAGTAAATGTATCCTACGAAACCTGCAATACAATCTTGGAATGTGACCTGCATATGCACGCTTATCCCCTAAGCTCAGTCCAGAATTGTTACCAAACGACAAGGCGCAGCGAATGCAATTTTCAGAGTGATTTATAAGTAATTTGCATCATAATGAAAATGTATTCGAAAAACCTTTTTTATTGACGAGGTATGGCTTTACCTCTTTGGATATGTAAATTCTCAACAAATGAAAATGTGAAGTTCTAAAAATCCACATTTCTTTATAGAGAAGCGTCTGCAGAAAGTTGGCGCGTGGGCGGCCATATCCAAAAGCAGGTTAATTGGACCGATTTTTTTTAAGGGACTATCAATTCGGCACGATACCGTAATATAATTTTAGAAAACTCTGTAAACGCATTAGGCGATGAAGAGATGCGACGAGGCTACTTCCAGCAGGATGGCGCACCAATTCATGTAACTCTTGATAATTAAAAATTTTGAAAGAATTTTTCGAAGACTCAATCATTAGTCGTAATGTACCAGTTAGGTGACCACCACGGTCCTGCGGTCTCACGCTGTTTTCAAAACACCTTATGAAAATTTAGAAAACCTACGGGCTAGAATTACAAATAAATTTCAGGAGATTAACAACTCCCCCCAAGTGTTCACCAATGTTTTTGATGCTGTAAAAAGAATAAAAACATGTTTGGAAGTAGAAGGTGGACACGTCTCTCGTTTAGTTTAAAATCATAATTTTTAGGTTCTTTGTTGTACACGTTTTGTTTCTGTATTATGCAGTGACAATGGCAATAATGTAATTTTCTTAAAAATAAAAACTTTAGAACTTGACAGTTTTATTTTTCATTTACCTATACCTTTCATCCATGTTACCTTTTACGACTAATAAATAATTCAAGACATGCATGATTGATTCCACTGCATACTTTGAGGACGTTTTTTTCATCTTACGTTATGTTACAACATAATTAAATTAGTTTTACTTTCAAAATCAGTATTAATTTTCAAGAGGACCTATTTTCGTGGTAAACAAAGGAATTAGGTAGCATTCATTATCACAAATATATCGCATGACGCAATATATACAAACTCTTTTGTGTGTGTTTCTAAGCATAAAGTTAAATTACATTTCACCATGGCTGTCAATTTTGAATAATAATGTTCCCTAAAGAGTTAAAACTTACTGTATAAATTTGCCAAATAATAGGTATTCATATTTTGGGACCTTTATTTAGGGCCAATTTCTGAGTCACAACAGCACACCAGGCTGCAAATAAAATAAAATAACTGGTCATAACTGGACTTCAGACAAAACGACAGACCAGTGTTGGATTTAATCTGATTATAATGAAGTTTGATTGATAATCTGATTACACTTTAGTTAAATTACGATTTAATCTGATTAAATTATATTTAATTAGTATTTAAATTTAAAAATGGTAGATTACATTTGAATTACATTACATTTGACATTGTAATATAATTGCATTATAACACATTACTTCAAAAATTTAATTAATTAAATTTATATTCTGTCCGTAAGGTTAATATTTCTCCAATAATATTCAGTCATGCTATTTTAAGCCTTAACAGGTGACAACAAGTTGTTTTCCAAAATAAATTGAAGATCCTTGAGTCCTTTGTTAGTCATTTTCCATTTAAAAGACGCTAAAAGACGAAAAGTCTGTAAACAAGCCCCGCCCACTTGAAACTTTCGACCACTGACGCCTCTCATTGGTCGGCTAAATTTGTATATATTTGTAGATAATACAAATAAATGGCAGTCTAGATCGAGCGCAAGCAGAGAGCATGAATGTATGTAAGAGTTGTAAATAAGATTGAAAATGATGAATAAATGATAGTATGAATGAAGGAAATAAACAAATTGTATATAACAGGCCTGTGCATAAACTGTAAATAGTGTATATAGAACTTGTACATAGTCAATCTAGTCAAATAGGAAAATCAAGCTTGTTTTTTCGATAAACTTTTTCCAGCAAAGCTCTAGTGAGAACATATTATACATATTTTCAAGTCTGTGTAAACACAGTGGCGGTCCCAGGGGGGGGCGGTGGGGGCAATCGCCAACACCTACTAAACCGCCCCCCCCTTTGAAAAAAGCTGCGACCGCCACTGGTAAACATCAGAAAATAAATGTCTTTGAAAGTAAAAGTAGAGTAGTTTGAAGCTGGTTTTTTCCAGTGGAGTGTTTCCAGCGAAGTCAAATTTAATTATGTACAGAGTAGCTGCAAATATTCAATAATTCTCAAACCCTGTCTAAAATACTCTCCCTGACTCTGCAAGCCTGTCGGAAAGAGTCCCCCCCTTATCTCCGCGTCACTGGATTACCCAGGGTTTCCATCAGCCCTGGCCGCATTCCGGTCGCGTTGCCGCGTTGGACTTTCTCGCCTAGGGGTCGCAACGCGTACTGTTGTAAATACGTATATATATATATATATATATATATATATATATATATATATATATATATATATATATATATATATATATATATATATATATATATATATATATATAAACTCAGTGGTTATTGAGGCATCAGTCTATTCGGGCATCGGAAGTAAAACTCTTTTTTTACTACGCCAAGCTTTCGAAAACGTTTATTCTCTTTATCAAGGCTACAACACAGAGTACAGTTAGTAACTTAATTAAATTTACATTATGTTGGACATTACCTAGGGTGCAAAGTGAGTTAAAAAAACCTTCGTAACATCTAGCACAACAGGACAATCACTCCAACCCAGGTCTTACAGTTTAATTATACTTTATTGCAATTACATAATTTCTTTTCGAGACCCTTGAGGTTTGGGCCACCACATGGTTTCGTTACAGTGAAGCAGTCAGGTTAAGATCTAGTGTGTCAACAGTGTTACAACTGTCGGTCTAGAAGGCTGGAGAATATTGCAGAATGTTCCAGTCTTCCAAACAGACAGTCGTGCAACAGATGGCGTTGGTCAGGAAACCCGTTCTGTTTTACCAATGTTTGTTGGTTATGAGTTAATATGCCAGATGGCGTAAGCAGAGTCGCCCCCACACCTGCCACTTGTAGATGGCGTCAGTCAACCCACCCAACATATTTTAAATAAAATGTTTTTTATTTAGAAAGCTGTACTGTCTCCCTTGTCACCTAGGGAGACAGCACACCTTTCCCTTGGGCTCCTGAGTAAGCAATTCATTTTTATGTGGGTTGTTACACTTTTGATCCTAGTCTTATCATATCAATTTATTTTCTAAAACTCTGTTTATAGCGGGTTATTTTATGATTATTAAGGACAAAAGTAAATGAAAAACGAACAGGGAAATTTATTTTGTCTGGTGCTTTCAAGACAGCTGAAAATTTGAGGTGAAAATAAACTGAGTACGTTGTGCTCGTTTTACTTTAAACGTCCAAAGAGGAATTGCGAGACCCCTCTGTGGTCTTATTTTTGTTTAGAGTGACAATATACGAGTAGATTGAGCTTAAGTCTGAGATGTCCCTCTTTTTATTAAGACAGTTTGGTGTCAAGTGTGTTTCTGCCATTTCTAAGAAGAGTCTTTTTCTCAGTTTACTTTCTGTATATATAGTGTTGGTCTCTGAGTAGTTTGGATCATGACCAGTTTCTATATGATGTTCAGCTAAAGCACAAGAGGGTTTTTTTAATCTGCAGTCGCTCTTGTGTGAGGTTAGTCTGTCCTTAAGCACTCGAGACGTTTGTCCTATGTATACCCTATCACAGGAAGAACAAGGAATACTATACACGACGCTTGATTTGTCTCCTGTTTTTACTTTATCTTTGAGTTTTGTGAACATGTCACCCACCGTCTTAGAGAATCGCTGCGTTATTTTTATTATTGGTGTGTTTTTGAAGACTTTAATAATTTTTGTGGTGATAGAGTCTATTGCTGGTAGAGAATAGTAGTACAGAGCTCTATTTACCGATTTAAACGCATCAATTTCCGGTGAGACATCCGGGGCTCCCCTATATCCCACATTGGTCAACGCTCTGGTGTTATATATAAGTTTTTTTAACATCCCCTGGGGGTATGAGTTTTCAAGTAATGTACGATATAGTCTGTCCAGATTCTTTTGTCTAAGTGTATGGTGACTTATTTTTTCTATTCGTGACTTGAGGGCAAGCACCAGGTTGATCTTCATTTTTTCTGTGTGGTATGAGTTGTAATTCATGTATCTACCTGAGTTAGTAGGTTTGACATACCAATCTAAGATCACCTGGTTGTCCTGTGTCCGAATTAATTTGGTGTCTAGAAAGGGGACACTTCTTTCTGACTCTTCCTCCATAGTAAATTGTATGGAGGAGTTGTACGAATTGAAGACCCCAAGAATTTCTATTTTTTTATTTTCTGGAACTGTACAGACAATATCATCCACATATTTCTTTAGAAAGGGTAATTGGAAAGATAATTGAGGAATGCAAGTCTCTAAGAGGTCATCCATGACATATTGAGCCACTATTGGAGACAGTGTAGCTCCCATTGGAGTACCTAAAATCTGTTTGTAATATATGTTATCTAGTTGGCAGTAAGTTGAGGCAAAAATAAATTTTACTATCTCTAAAAATTGGTTTTTTGGAATTTTCGTTAAGGGTGATATATCCTGTCATCTTTTCTCTATGCTTTGAGTAACTAAATAATGTGGGATTTACTGAAAAGAGAGACAACATCTAAGCTTATTAGTACATAGCCCTCAGGGAGCTGTTTTTCGTTTATAAATTCAACAAATTGAAAAGAATCTGTTGTATAGTATTCGTTGTCCCTGCTGTACGCCAATGTAAGTATATCTGTTATGTGAGTGGAAAGTTTACTATTGGGTGCATTAATGGAAGAAATAATGGGTCTTAAGGAAAGTGAGGGTTTGTGGATTTTGAGCAGACCATAAAATTTAGGAGAGGTTTGGTTGTATATTGTGAGAGATTTCTTCTGTCCTTCATCCAGAAACCCTTTCTTTCCAAGGTCTGAAACTATTTTATTGGCTTTTTGTTGAAAGGTTGACGTAGGGTCACGTTTTAAAATTTTATAATACTTTTGATCTGATAGAATCTCCTTGGACTTGGCGACATATACGTCTCTATTCATTATCACAGTGACGTTACCTTTATCTGCCTTTGTAACTATCAATTCTTTATTTATTATCCTCTAGGAATTTCTTTGTTTTTTCGAAAAGAATATCTACGTATTTCTTACTATGTGAAGTTCTATAGTAATTGGTTATGATGTTTGTTATTTTTGCTCGTTGGATATTCTTTTCTTGCTCTGGGAAGTGGTAAATGATATTCTCCACATCCGAGAGCAATCTTAGGACAGATATGTCACCAATAGAGGGAGAAAGAGCAAATTTAGAACCCAATGCCAGAAAGTTTTTTACGTCATTTGGAATTTCTATATCTGTAAGATTTCTGATCCAGTTTTCTTTAACTGATATGAACTGATTGTGTGTTTGCGTTTTGAGATTATCTATTTTCTTTAAATTAGTGGTTTTTATGGTTTTAAAGAGTCTATTGTATTTTTGGGTTTGCATAGTTTTAAATTGGTCAAATGTGTGTGTAGGGATGAGATTATTAATTTCATTTGAAACCTGTATCAGAGATCTTTCAGTATGATAAATTGCTTTAATTGTAGTTGAAATTTCGAGATTGATAAGCTTGTTTTTTAACCTGTTACCGATCTGCTTGATCTGATATCCTGTGGCTCCGTCTTCAATCTCTAGGGTGTTTTGAATTCCCTTGGTGTTGTTGTTGATATGTGCTGGAGTCAGTGCCTGTGTTCGACAAGTGAGTAGGAATATCCTCCTGTTACGCAGCGATGCTAATCTGGTGTTGATTTTTGCCCATTGTTTTAACAAACCCACTCACTTTGCACTCTAGGTAATGTCCAACATAATGTAAATTTAATTAAGATACTAACTGTACTCTGTGTTGTAGCCTTGATAAAGAGAATAAACATTTTCGAAAGCTTGGCGTAGTAAAAAAAGAGTTTTACTTCCGATGCCCGAATAGACTGATGCCTCAATAACCACTGAGTTTGTTTTTTAACTAGTCAGTCAAGACTACCCTACCAATTCATATATATATATATATATATATATATATATATATATATATATATATATATATATATATATATATATATATATATATATATATATATATATATAATAAATGTAAATGCGAAGATTTACTTCTTCGCTAGTGCAGCGACAAGGCCGTGAATGAAAAATAAAAATAATGAGGACTATCTTTGATTCTGGTCTGGGTGACCTCCTGCTATCGATTTCTGGGCCCTTACCCATCAGCGGGCAGGCTTACACCCAGGGTGGCTGAAGAACAGACCACGATTTGACCAGAATCAAAAATAGTCCTTATATCCAAAATGTTCGGAAAGGATGGGTAAGATGTAGTGGCTCGCGCCATCTAGTTCACCCAGTGTTGCTCCAAAAATATTTGGCTGCTAACACAATAATACTCGAAAGTATGTCGAATGTCGATTTTCTCGACGTCGACGGTACAATGCACCATTGTACAACAATAGTAGAAAAATGGAAGATTTCTTGGCCTATAGGTAATATAATAAATGTAAATGCGAAGATTTACTTCTTCGCTAGTGCAGCGAAAAGGCCGTGAATGAAAAATAAAAATAATGAGGACTATCTTTGATTCTGGTCTGGGTGACCTCCTGCTATCGATTTCTGGGCCCTTACCCATCAGCGGGCAGGCTTACACCCAGGGTGGCTGAAGAACAGACCACGATTTGACCAGAATCAAAAATAGTCCTTAGATCCAAAATGTTCGGAAAGGATGGGTAAGATGCTGCACTAGCGAAGAAGTAATCTTCGCATTTACATTTATTATATTACCTATAGGCCAAGAAATCTTCCATTTTTCTACTATTGTTGTACAATGGTGCATTGTACCGTCGACGTCGAGAAAATCGACATTCGACATACTTTCGAGTATTATTGTGTTAGCAGCCAAATATTTTTGGAGCAACACTGGGTGAACTAGTTGGCGCGAGCCACTACATCTTACCCATCCTTTCCGAACATTTTGGATATAAGGACTATTTTTGATTCTGGTCAAATCGTGGTCTGTTCTTCAGCCACCCTGGGTGTAAGCCTGCCCGCTGATGGGTAAGGGCCCAGAAATCGATAGCAGGAGGTCACCCAGACCAGAATCAAAGGTAGTCCTAATTATTTTTATTTTTCATTCACGGCCTTTTCGCTGCACTAGCGAAGAAGTAAATCTTCGCATTTACATTTAGTATATTACCTATAGGCCAAGAAATCTTCCATTTTTCTACTATATATATATATATATATATATATATATATATATATATATATATATATATATATATATATATATATATATATATATCCACATCCACGGGGGACGCTCCCCCCATATGTACGCCCATGACACCCCCATATCGTCCACTTCAGATCTGGGCTTCAGTTCGATCGCTTACCAACTGTTCACTATTTCACCTAATTTACAACACTAAGCACTTTGCCTTTTTCTGATTCTTAAAGCACTACTCTACTCATTTCAAAACTATTTCTTATTTAATAATATTTACAACGTCACACTGGATGTTCGAGTTGGCTAATTAGAGTACGAGTTGGTTATTCGTACCAAAAAAACGTCGACAGTTGAGTTTTGGCAAAATTTGCAAAAAGGTCGACAGTTTAATTTCAGCAAACGTAAACAAGGTCGACCCCAGTTATCAAAAAAAACGTCGACAGTTTTTCTCGTAGGGAATTTGCAATCTTATCGTAAGAAACGCGTATTCTTTGCTCAACAAAGTATTACAAGAAAATTTAATTTTTGACATTAGTTTAACCCATCCTGCGAGTATACAATTCCGCAATATACTTAAGTAGAGGGTTTTATTTTTGATTAGAATCTTTTCTCTGTGTGTATTTCCATATTTTTAAAAATATAACCTTGAAAAATCTTTATGTAACATTTCCTCTTTAAAATTTATTACATCAATTACTTCCTAATAACATAACTAATTCCATCAGTAGTTAAAACCATTTTTACTTTTATCCTGCAAACCAATTCGGTTTAGTTAATACAATACGCTGCATTCTATATTTTGCAGGCTGAATCGTAATAAACCAGCAAACAACAGAACTACTTAGGAAAATAATGCGGTGCAGCGGATTTTCAAATTAAATTAATACTTGAGCTTGGTATAAATTATTTTGGTTCATAAAACTTTTTTTATACATCTGGAATACCAGTAATCTGTGAAATCTAAAAGATTGTTTACCAGAATATACCTAATATGTAAGCTTTGGCAGCCAAAATATTCCAATGTTCATCATCTTAAGAATGCCAATTACTACTACACATCGTCTTAAGGGCATGATATTTTAATGCTCAAAACATTACCAAATTTATTCAGCATTTTTTTCAATAAAAACGGAAAGATCATATGAACATTTGGTGTCCCTACAGAGATAAACATTTACTACATCCAAGAGTTCTATTTATTGTTAAATTTGATAGCAACATCCCTTTTAGCAAGGGGGTAAACATTCACGTTGGTTTTCGCGTCATATAATTTATACGAGAAGTAATTAGAGGGTAAAATATTTGAACTTTGCCCTGTAATATAGCTTTCTAAATCTTGGAAAGTTAATTTGAATTTTCTTTCGTTAGAATTGTTTCTTTAAAAGTTGAAAAGCTTATGAAGTGAACCAAATCGTTTAGCTTTTCTCGATTAGAAAGAACACCTATTGTGTAGATTGTTTCACTGTCAGATTACCAGGTGTTTATTTTGGCATTACAGAGCTATTAGCAATTTAGTTTGACTACTCCTCATCAGGGCGGGTAGCGGTTTCCGGTTAATATTTTTACAAACCACTATCCCAGAAATCCGACGACTCAATAAAATGTGTGCTTATTCAACATAACATTCACGAAAGACAATATCGCCGTCGAGTCATATTGCCTTCTTCTTTTACTCGCTCCTATTAAATAAAGATACATTACGCACTGGAAGAGCAAATCGACGCAATGGAAATAGGTTGGATGTGGGACGAAGGTCAGCGATATTGTTCGTCAATTACAGGTGTCATTTGAAATGTACCGCTAATTTTTTTCTTTAGCTGTAGCATGATTTTTATTGTACGAATGACAAATATCATAAGTTTTACTTTTCTATGATTATTAAGCATTTAGTTATAACAATTCGTTATCAAAAAAGTTGATAATATATCATTGAAAAGAATAGAACTTGCTGTGCTAAGAGCAAACAGCAAAGTATAATCTAAAATATGAAACTGTTTTTGACAACAACTATATTAACCAAGAGGATTCAGGATCAGGACCAGGTAGGAAGATAGGAATTATAAGTTTAGTTTAACATTACAATAGCCAAAATTTGAATGCTTAATGCCGTGTTGTATCTTCATTCTTTTGGTACGGAATATGAAACAGTTGTCAGCCATGTTCGACTTACACATTCCGTATTTTCATTTAGATTGACAAAGGGGTGAAATTAATTATTTAAAAATTTTGTCTTTTTTTTTGATAATAGTTTAAAGATTACTCTATAGTGAAAATTTCCAAAAGAAATATTAATAATTGCCAGAGATATTGCCAAATGAGCCTGAAAAAGTATTAAGTAGTAAAAGTAAAATATATTAAAAAATAAAATAGAAACATGTTTTATCAAATTTAATGCTGAAAAAGTTTACTCAAAATTCAAAATTGTGCTTAGTAAAGTCAAGAGTACAAAGTGTTATTATTATAAAATATTAGCATTTGTCACCTGTCACCTGTCAATAGTTAAACGTCAAAATTTAACGGGGGTAGGAGTAGTGTGTTCGGAATAACGTCTGCTTAAAATTTCGGAGAGGGCCCCAGCCTCTTAAGCACCCCCCTTGCCTATGAACCTGCCTCAACAAAACTTTTTCGGTGTTCCTCCCAAACTATGTACCTGGATTGGTAGCTTTCTTTCTAAACGGCGCATATCTGTCACGTTGGACAGTCACTCAACCTAACGTAGTGTACTGTTTCCACATCTGGGGAACCATGCACCTTCGACACTTAACATTCTTGATTCTCTCCAAAAGAGTCATTCTACTCATTAACCTATACGTTACGTATACACCTCTTTATTCCCCAGCTACAAAAGCCGAGAATATTCCACTTCTCGCGCTCATTCATACCTAGGGTCGCCAGGTTATGGAACAAATTGCCAGCAGATGTTTGCCCTTCCTCTTAATACCTCCAATCCTTTAAATCCCGTGTCGATATATTACATTTTCCTTCTTTTCAGACGCCCTCGGTACGTTAGTACTTAGGCTTGATTTCTATGTGGGTTATGTCAGATAAAAAAAAATCAGATTAATTAAATTACATTGTAATCAGATTATGCCCAACACTGATCACAGGAGCATCTCTATACAGGCAGTTTTAACGCTTGAAGCACATATTAATTGAACTAAACGTTCATGGCCCAAAATTACTCTTAATATATTTTAACTCTCCAATTAGACTAATTCAAAGGGGTGTTTCTTGTCTTTGCAAACACAATTTCGCCTTGTAAGATTTTATTATTAGTTTTAAAATGTTTACAGTCACGCTATTTCTGTTCTCAGCTTATTCCATTTTACTTTACAATTTAAGCAATTGGTTACATTCATCTACGTGCAAAAACAACAAGTCAGCAAAGAATAATTATTTTGAGTCCAGGGAAGCAAGAAAGCAATTACTCAAGTCGACACCTGCTAATTTTTAATTGCTGTTATTAAATACCGTTTATCTGGAGCTGTTTGTTAATTTTAAAACGATTAATTTTAGGTTATGTAGGCGTGTTTTTGCTATTTTTCTCTTCCGAGTTAAGACAGTTGGAAATGAAGTTTAAGAAGGATGTATATAAATGACTTCAAGTTGACGTCGAAGTTACAGTCGCAAGTAAGAATCATTCATATAATATAATTATCGTGATATTCACGCAATGTTGAATAAAATTTAATAATTTTTCCAGACAAGAGCTGGATAACAGACGCAGATTTATGCACCTATCCCTTTTCCAAAATTTTTAATTAATCTTGGACTGACGACCCATAAAAAACCCAAAAAGTGTTCTTTATTTTATATAGGTATTAGTCTGCACTTACAGTTTCTTCTTAAATGAAGTAAATTTCCAAAATGTATTATAAATGACAACGACGGCCACCAATACTGTTAAAATATTAATAGAATACTTCCAAAATTTAGGGATCGCCTTCAAAATAATGATTTTTTAACAAAGTTTTTAATAAAAATGGAAAAATGTTAAAAGCAAAAGATTTTGTTTAAATTTTGAATTTAAAGTAAATCTACATGTCTAGTTGTCGTTTTAAATAAGGTTAATCTCGTTAAAAACACTTTTTAAACCATGAAAATTTGATAAATTTCATAGTCAAACACCGACATTTTGATCTGGTTCTTTAAGAATTAAAAATGGCGAGGTCCGCAATTCAAACTAAAATAGTGCCTATTTTAACAAGAACATGCAATAAGTTGGAAATCCACACTTCTAGGACTGTAAGTTTAAAACATTGCAGCTATTTAAGACTTTTTCGAACTTGAAGTTCAAATAGGTGGAGAGACTAGTGCAAACTTAACCTTAAACCACCAAAAAAGTTTGAAATTGAAAAACTAGATTTAAACCTCATTTCTGTAAAGAAAAGAAGAATCAAGGAAAGAACACAACATAACTTTTCGAGTGGCAGCAATTTAACGAAAGGCTATCTATTTCTATTTTTTTTTGAAAACCCGTTCTTGTTCACAAGTTAAATATGCCAAACTTTAAGGTGGTAGGGGAAACATGGACAAAATGAAATACGGTTTTGTTTTTTAAACATTACTTTTTAATACAGAAAACCCGATACATAAAAACAGACTTACAATATTTTATTATTGAAAGGATAAGGCTCTAGTTTAAACCCTACCTCCACTTACTGAAATATTTTTCTATAGGTAACTAGTTCAGTTTTTATCTTATGCGCAATCTCCTGCAGCTGCGACTTGTTGACAGTCAAAGACATCAATCTCACTAAACAATTTTGTATTTATTTTATTCCTTGGTTGAAGGTATATACAACTATTGTTGTTACGAAATGTTATTGTTATGCATTTGTACTGACTTTATGAAATACAGGACTATGCCTGAGAGAATATGGGACTTTTCCCGAACTAAACAAGACACCTAATTTGTGTAACTTTATAAAATACAGGACTATGCCTGAGAGAAAATGGGACTTTTCCCGCACTAAACAAGACACCTAATTTGTGTAACTTTATAAAATACAGGACTATGCCTGAGAGAAAATGGGACTTTTCCCGCACTAACCAAGACACCTAATTTGTGTAACTTTATAAAATACAGGACTGACGCTGTTCTGCTGTACCAAGGGGTACAGCAGCTTTCTCTGTGAACTGTAGTCGACTACTGAAGTTCTCCTCTCGGGAACTAAATTAAACTGAAATAGAACTCCTTTCGGAGATAGGTGTGACTGGACCCGGCCGATTGCCGATCACTTTGTTATGACGCTTACGAATCATATCTAAGCAGTTGGTAAAGGGGTTGATATTTGTTGTCGTAGTCACCGGTCATCTTTGGATTTACCAGAATTCGAACGTTACAGTAATAAAACTAAGAGATAAGAAATCTTCAAAGGAAACTAAGCCTTTGAAGTCGCCGGTGCTTTAGAAGAACTAAATTAAAAGAAAGATTTTCTTTAGATATTTTGGCCGCTATGGTCTTTGTGCTTTGCCGATAACTTGCGTGTTTTTATGCAAGTTAAATTTACAAAGGAGACAAGTTTGAGCTTATTTTATTTAAAAGGGATTTTATACCTGTTTGGTTATTAATATTTATTTGGAACTAAAAATAGAGTTATAGAAATTGAATGAACGGTTGGGTTTCCCCAACAATTATCTTCTACGAACTAAAATATTGTCTTCTTGTTAGAAAAAATAAAAACTACATTGTTGTGGTTACTTAAAGAGAGATCTACAAAAATCATTTTGTCCATTCTATACGGACAAAATGACAATGTCTATTTTAAGTGCATAACTCAAAAACAAATATCTTAGTTTTCTTTGGTTTATCAGCACATGATGCATGTGCCAAATGTCCATATGTTAAGCAGCGAAGCCAGCCTTCTCCGGGCCTAGATCGTGAGCATAAGTCATTATTACAATTAATACAAGGATCATTTGTCACCCTCTGCTTGTGCGTCATCTGTAAAATCATTATTCATTAAGAATATCTTCTTTATCATTTTCTGTGTTTCGATCAATATTCTCTTTACTGATCTACTCTTTTTCTCAAGTGGTCCTTTTGGATCGGTTTTATAAGGGGCTATGGACAAAATGAATATGTCATTTTATCCATTCGAACTGTACGTCATTTTGTCAAAAACACATTCTGCTTTATTCATAAAACGTCGTAAAAACAAAAGAGAACTCATTAGACCCTAGGACAGAGATGGCGAACCTTTTCACATCCACGATTCCACGTGCCATTTTTTTCAAAAAAAGGTTTATGTGGCCATGACGTGCCAACAATATGGGTAACATACACGTGGATAGGTATTACACTGTAATAATTTATAGTACCGCAATCAATCCATGGCGAACCTATGGCACGCGTGCCATAGGTTCGCCATCCCTGCCCGAGGATAATGAAACAAGCTACCTAATCGAAATAAAAAAGTTAAGGAATATTAAATTAAACTGATCTTAGACTCGATGGATTATTCATATTTAGAATTTTCCCAACAGGCATAAATATTGCCACACACATCTAAGTTAAACCGATGCGGTTTAACAACTGCATGCTCAGGTTGTAAGCAATGGTCACTTGACACGATCCTTTTTCCCTCCAACTGTTTATGGTATTTGATATATGGCTAATATGTCATTTTACCCGTATATTTCATTTTATCCATATCTCCTCTATACATAAAGCAGATAAATGAAATCTAATCTATTCCTCATTCGTGGGAACAGGATGGCGTGCTATATTGGCCTCCAACGAAAAATGAGACGAGGACAATACAGTGGGATAATACTTCTGTTCCAGATCCATTTAAATGGACCAAATATTCCTGCTTCCTGCATATGTAGTAAAAGCTCAAGGCATAACTCGGTTCTCTAGTGCATCAAAAACGTCAGAATTTAGATTTTCGATATTTAACATCGCGGTGCTAACCTAATACATATTAACGTAAATACGACGTTTATACAACGTCGGTTAGCGTAGGCCCATTTTGGCAACCATTTTTGGAAGCAGAACAACGTTAAATTTTGTCAAAAATTAGTGGCAAGTCGGAGAATTACAAAAAATGTTACTTGGATGGCATCGCTTTCGAACATGATCTCAGGTGACTCAAACACATTACTTCAATAGCCACATGCATCGGTAGCTAAAAAGCTTGGATTTCTCTTTCGAGTCAGAAAATACTTCTCCCCTTCCAACCCACACACTCTGTATGTTTCCCCAGTAAGACCTAACCTAGAGTACTGCTCCCACATCTGGGGAGCGGCATCACCTGCGACACTTGACATCCTTGATTCTCTTTAAAAGAGAGCCATTCGACTCATCAATGACCCAGTTCTCACCAGAAAACTTCCTTCTCTCGCTTATCGCCGCGCTGTTAGGGAATTGTTCCTTTTCTACCGACACGTCCACGGATTTTGCTCTGAAGAACTAGCCGCTATAATTCTCTCCTTGGCTGTTCCTGACAGAACAACAAGAGGCGCGTTACGTATACATCCCTTTACTGTCCAGCTACAAAAGCCTCGAAAATCGCACTTCTCGGACAGGGCATCCTCTGCTTCATTGAGAAATCTAACTGGCGTAATTTTATTTGTGTTTTGCTAGCAAGTAGGACTATATGTGTGTAGTAGTTTTTGTTGTTCCCTGTCAGAAATTAATCCATAAACTTTGCCGAGTGATGTGTCAGAACCAACTTTGTGGAACAGTGCATTATTTTCATCCGGAATTGTCTTTTTAGAGCTTAGCTTGGTGGAATACAATACACAGGAAAGCCATTATGGTGGCGTGCCCAGACAGAAATGTAGCAGTTGGTCTTTGTCCTACCCAAGCACCGATATACGGCTTCTCATTTGCCCCGACTCTGGAAAAATCGTACAAGCTCTTGTTAGAAGCAACTCTATCAATAGAATTAATTTCTTTATTTCTCATTGTTTCATGTTTCTTGTTTCTACGGTAATAGAAAAAGTATAATATTTCTTAAATATGATTTCCTCTGTTTCTGTGCATTTCCATGTTGGCTTAAATATGACACCTGTCCTTAGGATATATAATGTAAAAATCCAATATAGTTTTACTCATGAATAATGAAAAATCAGGGATAAAAGAACCAGAATAATTTATGCTATAAATTATTACAGCGGAAGTAAAATATGGATTTTATATAACAAGTTCAAGACAAACTATAGTAGTATACACTGACCGACAAAAAATGTGGCTATTTTCGTTATTAGGAAATGGGGAACACTCTGCATACCCGATAACTGAAAAATCGATTTTAATATTTATTACGTGATTACTGGTTTGGCGGGAAATTCGAAAACATTAAATCTGTCAAAAAGTGAGGTTAGTTAGCAAGATATCGAAAAAAGTTATTCGGACACATTTCCTTAAAGGGCTGGTGAAATCCCTACGAATGTTTCCAGCTCTGAATGTGTGAGTCAGTTCAGTTCCCAGTGCACTCATGCACTCACCAACTTAGGCTTCGGTTTTCGTGGGCTGTCAAAAGATAAAAAAAACCTTTATTAAACCATTTTTTTCGATATCTTGCCAACTAAACTCACTTTTTGACTGTTCATTCAATTCTTTTAAATTTCGCTCAGCCTAAATATCGGTTACGAAAGAAATGTTAGAATCGACTTTTAGGTTTGATCAGGCATGCAGAGGCGATCGCCAGAAAAAATTCCCGATATAATAGAGTTTTTTTCCCGCCCACTTTCTGCCGGCCACTGTATATTTGCAAAACAAATTTTTCAATTAATTTCTAACAATTCTAAATAGTTTAAACAAGATTACTAAATTTTTAGTTATATTTTTATCAGGTAGGAAACTCTTCCCCTAAAGATAAAGTCTGATAAATATAGTTTTTATTGGTATTGGTCTGTTAGTAAGTCATTTATTCTTTTCGCGAAAAAAAATATTTTGATTAAGTTCACTTTTCTAAGTGCCCGCAAGAACAAGAACTACAAAATAACATTTTGAGAAGTTTATTATTTCTATTACTTTTCTCAATCAATTTAATACGTGCTGCTGGAATTCTGGAGATAATTAGATTTCTTTTGGGTGGTTTCTGTCATTTTACCAATTTCACAACAAATATAAGAGATGTGTGTGTATCTAAAAACTAATACGTATACTAATATATATATATATATATATATATATATATATATATATATATATATATATATATATATATATATATATATATATATATATATATATATACCGGGTGGTCAAAAAAGTTTACACCGAATGGAAAAAAAATATATGACATTTTTCAGAAAAAAGTGATGCGTGATTAATTCCACGGCATAGTTTGAGGACGTTTTTTATCTCAATCTTACGTTACATAATATGCCAACGTATGAAACACACCAATTTGTTTTTTACACAATGAGTATGTATATGATATACACTAATTCTTTACCTCTCATTTCTTATAGACCTCTTCAATGTATATGTTGCAAATGGTTCTTTGACATTTTATAGCTGGGCAACTCTTCAGCAGATATTTCGGTCCAGGATGTTTAGGGCCTTGAGTGGACATTTCGTACCCCGGGTTTTTGGTACCACTAAGTTTTGTCACTCCGGATTTTTCGTATCTCGCTACCTTGGACAATGTCATAATAATTTCTTTTCTTGAGAAAAGTTGGTGCTTGTTCTGAAACCTCTAGATACGATGACAGTTTTTGTAACATTTGCTTACTAAGATATTAAATTTAAAAAAAAGTTCGAATCGCTGAAGAAACTACCTCTATTGTTAAAAATTGATGAAAACTTTATAAAGGAAAATTGCTTAGAATCTCATAAAAATCCAAAATGTAATTTGAGGTTAGAATTCTAAAAATTTTCTTCGGTCGATATAGGTAATATATATGTCAGAAAATGCAAAAGCTTTAATTCTTTCGCTAGTGCACAACACAAGACTGTAAAATGACATATAGTAGGACTACTCTTTTTGATTCTGGTCTGAGTGCTCTCCTGCTATCGCGATTTCTGGACCCTTACCCTTCATCAGGCAGACTCACACCCAGAGTGGCTGAAGAACAGACCACATTTTGACCAGAATCAAAGAATAGAAGAAAGTCCTACTATTTTATTTTGTCATTTTACGGTCTTGTGTTTTGCACTAGCGAAGGAATTGAACCTTTTGCATTTTCTGATTATATATATATATATATATATATATATATATATATATATATATATATATATATATATATATATATATATATATATATATATATATATATATATATATATATATATATGTTACGGTTAATTTGGATACTTGGCTAGTTTACAAACTAACCAGCTAGTTTGCAAACTAACTAAAGACACTGTTATTTTGAAGGAATCAGCCATTTCCCACAAAATAGCAGATGGTTTATAAACTAGCTGGTTAGTATGCAAACTATCGATTTGCTTCAGTTAAGATGAGGATTTTATTGAGGTTACCTTAACCTAAAAATCATGTTTTGTTTGTTGTCCAGAAAATCTAGCCAATGGTGGATCGGAGGGCACCCTAAGGTCGGAACAGGGTTAGCACCTGGTTAGTGGCCCTGACCAGTCTCTTTCCTCGCAGGCGAAGAGGGATCGGTGCGAAAAAATCCACTATTGTTCCTTATGTACAGATTTTTCATTACTGCATGCGCAGAGGAAGTAACAATAGTGGATTTTTTCGCACCGATCCCTCTTCGCCTGCGAGGAAAGAGACTGGTCAGGGCCCCTAACCAGGTGCTAACCCTGTTCCGACCTTAGGGTGCCCTCCGATCCACCGTTCGCTAGATTTTCTGGATAACAAACAAAACATAATTTTTAGGTTAAGGTAACCTCAATAAAATCCTCTTCTTAACTGAAGCAAATCGATAGTTTGCCTACTAACCAGCTAGTTTATAAACCATCTGCTATTTTGTGGGAAATGGCTGATTCCTTCAAAATAACAGTGTCTTTAGTTAGTTTGTAAACTAGCAAAGTATCCAAATTAACCGTAACATATATATATATATGTATATATATATATATATATATATATATATATATATATATATATATATATATATATATATATATATATATATATATATATATATATATCAGTAGGATAACGACCGTTATAATAAAACTTGCAAAATAACGGGATATCGGTCAATAAAATAGTATATTAACTACTCTTTTACATATATGTACCAAGCTTTCGTAACTATTTGGTTACTTCGTCAGGGCTAAAATTATAAATTATTACTAACGATAAACATATTTTTATAATGTTGATATTTTACCAATGCGGTGAGTTATATGTTCCTTATTAAAAAATTATTGTTATCAGTAGATATCATATAAAAGTTTGTATAAAATAAAAATTTAATGTTGCTTGAATTAAAATATTAGTAAAATGGTATGAATCCTTAATAGAAAATTGTAAAATGTTGTCACTTCTGACTTTTCTTATAAAAGTCATCAATTTGACGTAAATAATTTTTGGTATTTCTTTTAAGGTGTAAAGGTATAAATCAGGTATTTAAAATTTTTAATATAAATATATAGTTAAATTAGTGTTCTAAGGATAAAAGGTATGAGTAAATTATGCTTAAATCGTTAATGTCAGTTTTAAGATTGATGGAATTTCCATGTTTATATATTTCAGCCATTTCTAGAAAAAGCCTTTTTTGTATGTTAGGTTCGATATGTAAAATTTTTAAATTATTATAATTTGGATGATGTCCTGTTTCTATACAATGTTTTGACATTGCAGTTCTATTTTTAGACAACCTTATATCACTTTTGTGACCTGCCATTCTATTTTTTAATGTTTGGCTAGTTTGTCCAATATAAGTTTTATTACAATTTACGCATGGAAGTTCATAAACTAGATTTGTTTTCGATTCTACTAAATCTTTATCTTTAAGTTTAGTATTTAAATTATCAATAGTTTTAATGATTTTAAAATAAATTTTTATATTTTCATTTTTAAATAAGTTAGCAATTTTTTCGGATAGATTTTTTATATAGGGAATTGAAGCAAAAAAGGTTCTATTTGATTGGTTTTCAAGTTGATTGTTTTCATTAGTTTCTAGATTGGTATGATTTCTAGTGTTAAAAATTATTTTATTAAGTAATGCATTTGGATATGAGTTTAGTAATAAGATTTGTTTGAGTTTTTTTAAATTTTTTTCTTTTAGAGTTGGATGAACTAATTTTTCTATTCTATTTTTTAATGTAAGAACAAGATTTATTTTCTGTCTATAACTATGATATGAGTGAAAATTTATATATCTTTCAGAATTTGTTGGTTTGATATACCAATCAGTTATTAGAGTGTCATTATTTTTTATTATTTTAGTATCTAAAAAAGGAATGCATGAGTTATTTTCTATTTCAAGCGTAAACTGAATAGAATTATTGTAACTATTAAAAGAGTTCAAAAGTTCTTGGTCTTTGTTAAATGGAATACTACAAATGATGTCATCGACAAATTTTTTAATAAAAGGTACTTGAAATGACAGGATAGGTAAACAAAATTCAATGAGGTCATCTAAGACATATTGTGCAATACTACTTCCCATTGGTGTGCCTAAAATTTGTTTATAATAAGTGTTATTATATTTTAAAAAATTTGTGTTGAAAATAAATTTAATTATTTCTAAGAATTTTTCTTGTGTTATTTTACAATTATTTTGTAATGTATCCCATCTTTTTATTATACTATTATTAACTAAATTTAGAGGGATATTACTAAATAAAGAAATGGCGTCTAGACTTACTAAAAGGTGGTTTTCAGGAATTGTTTTATTATTAATGAAACTAGAAAACTCAAAAGAATCTTTAATATAGAATTCATTTGAAAAATTATAAGATTTAGTTAAAATATCACAAAAGTGATATAAGGTTGTCTAAAAATAGAACTGCAATGTCAAAACATTGTATAGAAACAGGACATCATCCAAATTATAATAATTTAAAAATTTTACATATCGAACCTAACATACAAAAAAGACTTTTTCTAGAAATGGCTGAAATATATAAACATGGAAATTCCATCAATCTTAAAACTGACATTAACGATTTAAGCATAATTTACTCATACCTTTTATCATTAGAACACTAATTTAACTATATATTTATATTAAAAATTTTAAATACCTGATTTATACCTTTACACCTTAAAAGAAATACCAAAAATTATTTACGTCAAATTGATAACTTTTATAAGAAAAGTCAGAAGTGACAACATTTTACAATTTTCTATTAAGGATTCATACCATTTTACTAATATTTTAATTCAAGCAACATTAAATTTTTATTTTATACAAACTTTTATATGATATCTACTGATAACAATAATTTTTTAATAAGGAACATATAACTCACCGCATTGGTAAAATATCAACACTATAAAAATATGTTTATCGTTACTAATAATTTATAATTTTAGCCCTGACGAAGTAACCAAATAGTTACGAAAGCTTGGTATATGTAAAAGAGTAGTTAATATACTATTTTATTGACCGATATCCCGTTATTTTGCAAGTTATATATATATATATATATATATATATATATATATATATATATATATATATATATATATATATATATATATATATATATATATATATATAACATTCAAAGCATATTTATCCTTCTTTTTAGTTAGGAGTGTGCAAGAAAAAAGTTAATATTCGTAGACTTAATGTTAATTTATTTGAAACAAAACCAAGTTTGGCTTCCTTGTTTCCCAAATACATTTATTAACCCAAAAAAAGTCTTGTTTCAAGAAAAAAAATTAAACCTATTAGCTTTGGTGAACATGCTGTATTCTCAGTCCTGAAGAAGTTTCTGTATATATATATATATATATATATATATATATATATATATATATATATATATATATATATATATATATATTATATATATATAAGTCTACGAATATTAACTTTTTTCTTGTACACTCCTAACTAAAAAGAAGGATAAATATGCTTTGAATGTTAACCCTTTGTGTCTAACACATTCCCAATAGTATAAATTAAGAAATTTAAGTTTATTAAATGTTGAAAAGCAGACTCCAAACAATTTGTTCTAAGTGGAGTATTTGCTGCACTTAGAAGTCAGCTAATGCCCTTGTGTATTATTTAGAATGTGCATTATTTAAAATAACCACAGAAATTTTAAGCAGATTATTACTTTAGTGTTGTGTTATAAGTGAAAACCTGACCAGGCTGCAATTAATTTATAAAACTAGTTATTAACAAAGTTCTATAAATGTACAAATAAATTGACTAACATTAAATGTAAAAGATGTTGAACGGCAAATAAGCTTTTCCATACCAAGTATCTCTTTTTCTCTGTTACATTGATTTGGCGTAAGTATCTACTTAGGTTGTGTAAATAAAATTATTTTATTTTAAACACAGTAGGTACTATTTTTTTCGGAATTTTCTATTTTCTTAAAAATTACCGACTAGGTTCAAGAATATAATATAATATAATCTTAAATCAAGGTATATTTTTCTTGAGCAAAGTAAGTTATAAATATGTACTGAAGCAAATAAACGTCTTTAAAAGCGCAGATTTTTGAGTTTATGATAAGCAGGCGGGGATCCAGAACATTGTATTGGGGGGGGGGGGGGGGTCATTCAGGGAGCAGTAATATATTTTTGACTTTTTTATTTTTATATTTTAATAGTTATATGAATTATTGATGATTTTGAGAGGGGTCATGACCCCCATGGCCCCCCTCCCCCTACCTGCACACCTGCATACCCTGGTTTTCTGTTAACTTGTACAGCTACAAAATATTTGGTTTTTGAATAGGTAATTAAACTTCAAAGCGTGGGGCGCAGTTATATAGCGGTCTAGGCATAACAAACAAAATGTAATGTATGCCTAGACGGCTATATGTGTAAGTGCGCCCCACGCTTTTAAATTTAATTACCTATTGAAAAACCAAATGTTTTATAGCTGAACAAGTTAACAGAAAACCGGGGTATGAATGTTTGCGGAGTAAAGGGAGGCGCACTTTGTAAGTTGCTTTACTACCCCGGTTTTCTGTTAACTATAAAAGGAGAATATTTATTTCTAACATTTAAGTGCGCTACTCATAAAAGCGTGTTTTTTAGTTTTTTAAACTAACACACAAGATGTGGAGAGGATACATTTGTGTTAATTATATCGGCCGACTGTATCCGTACTGGGTCCGTGGTAAAAGATACAGTCGGCCGACAATGTTGCCACCGATTGTGTCCAAGTCTGTACTTAGATTAACGGATGTTAGGTACTTTGTGATTTTTTTTTCGCACTTGCGTAATACGACAATTTTTTGGTTGTTGGAAACTCTAGGCAAAATTGTGTTTTTAGTAATGGTGTTATAAAAAAGGTATTCATGTTACTAAGGGTGTGCCATAATATGTATTGCCGCGCGTAAAAGCACGAACACATTTACAACTTATTTTTTCTTTATTATTTTCGTTTTTGCAAAAACAAGTTGCACAAAATAAAGAAGGTTTTGTTCGTAATGTTCGAAATTAAACAAAAAAAAATATTTCTATATTTTTTCATAAATATTACTCTTCTTGTATAGGTATATAAGTACATAGGTACATTTTTTTGAATATGGGCGCGCCAAATTTGGGTTTTACCTGGCGCGACAAAAATACTAGGTCCCGACCTGTCTATGGTTAGTCAGTCGTATCCTTAGATTAAGATAAACTTATCCATCCATTACAGAGCATACTTATCCACTGTGTATCCTTCCAATATGACCGCTCATTTGCTATTGTCTTTCATATCTCTGGAAAATTATCACACTGGTAAATTAATAAAATCACAACCCCACGAAAAAAAAACAAAGTCATGTCCACTGGACTAGATCCCCATGTCTATATGTTTTCGAGGTCGCTGAATCCGAATCCGACATCCGTTTCACCCCATCAGGTCATTGGACACCGTAAACCACCCCCTTAATTTCTAGGGTTGCTCAGCATCTGGCTCGGGTGTCCTCTGCTCTTCTTCTTTGTTTATTCCAAAGTGAGAGGTGGGGAGGGTAGACGGTTAACATCCGATCCGGAACGCACCCCTTGAGGGTAGGGCTGCCAGACATCCCGATTTAGGCGGGAGTCTCCCGATTCCTAACTGAACCTCCCGCCTTGTAAACTAAGTCATCAAACTCCCGATTTTCACTAAAACCTCCCGCGATACTTCATATTTATGAAAAACTACACAGCGTCTTGTAATTTTGCATTGATACAGTGAAGCTAGTACATATCAGTTTAAGTATCGATAAGTCTTGACCATTCCTACCAGAGTGATTAAACTATAGCTCCTCGAATTTTTGCCGTATGTTTAGTAAACACCCTGTATATTATATATGTCCCTATTATTATACCTACTACTTTTAGCACATACTTCGTTTTCTTATGTTTACTTTAAATAAAATTTCTTTTCGAAAACCTCCCGCTTTTTAATTTAGAAAATCTGGCAGCCCTACCTGAGGGGGTGAAACCACCCTTTCAGGGGGTGAAACCAGATTTTTTCTGTGTTCGAAGGATTTTTGTCAGAAGCACGACGGAGGAGGGGTTTGTCTATACATATACATGTACAAATATGAATTTATATATATACATTATATATACACATATATACAGGGTGTTGGAAAAAGGCCGGTACTCCCAAAAATTTCCTAGGGGGATGTTTATTTAAGGCCGTCTCACTCTTATAGCATAGGAAATCTTCCAGGGAATCGAATAACGTTGTCAGATGTGGTCCCGATAAGGGCCTGGGCCCTGTGAGGCCTAAGTTTGAGTTTTCGTATGGGACCCCCGTTTTTTGCAGATTCGGATTCAGCCGAAAATTTTGGGAGCTGTAACCATACTTATTGCTGATTGTAGCCACAAACAGCCAATCGCTATAGATAAGCATGATCGCGTGTTTAAATTGCCACGCACTGCTCACCTCCATTCTCAAATTCCTTCCATCTGACGGTCCGATGATGATGTCACAGGCCTACCAAAATGGCTCTCTAAAGGCGAAGGCTAGTATTGGGCCCGATATGGCCCATAAAAATTTGAGATCCACGTATCAGAACGCAAAATTTTCGGCTGAATCCGAATCTGCAAAGAACGGGGGTCCCCATATGAAAACTCAAACTTAGGCCTCGCAGGGCCCAGGTCCTTATCGGGACCAAATCTGAAAACGTTATTCGATTCCCCGGAAAATGTCCTATGCTATATGAGTGAGACGGCCTTAAATAAACATCACCCCTGGGAAATTTTTGGGAGTAGCGGCATTTTTCCAACACCCTGTATATATGTGTATATATAATGTATAATATATAAATTCATATTTGTACATGTATATGTATATACAAACCCCTCGTCCATCGTGATTCTGATAAAAAGCCTTCGAAAACAGGAAAAAACTGGTTTCACCCCCTGAAAGGGTGGTTTCACCCCTTTAGGGGGTGCGTTCCGGATCGGATGTTAACCCTCTACCCTCCCCACCTCTAACTTTGGAATAAACAAAGAAGAAGAGCAGAGGACACCAAAGCCAGATGCTGAGCAACCCTAGAAATTAAGGGGGTGGTTTACGGTGTCCAATGACCTGATGGGGTGAAACGGATGTCGGATTCGGATTCAGCGACCTCGAAAACATATAGCCATGGGGATCTAGTCCAGTGGACATGGCTTTGTTTTTTTTTTTCGGGGGGTACTGTAATTCATGATGTACCCAAAATTTATTTGTCTTTTCATTGTCTAGTTAAAAGCCAGGAAATAATTAAGTTAGCTGTCAAAGTCAAGTCAATATTTCCTTATGGCTGGGGAAGGACAAATAATCGATTTGTTACATGAGGATAGTGCACTGGAATTACACAAAAAAATATAGGGTAGAGCGAGGCAAATTGCCTTCGACAAACTGTAAAATTTCTCACATCAGTGATGTTCATTTCAGTGAAAGGCATTATTTACTTGCAAGATAATATATTGATGAAGGATTGATTTATTTACCTTATTTTAAGGAATTGCAAGGACCAAAAGTTCTAAGAAAGTCCCTAAAAAGCCAGAACAAAGACAGAGGGAGGATATGAGAAGATATAGTGAAAAAAAACTTTTTTTCCCTTCCTTTTGTTATAAGTTGTATAGATTCATTTAATTAATTTGTAAAAAACCTAGAGATATGTTGTCCCCAATTTTATACAATTGTATATAAAATATACACATGCACATTTAAATACATACACATGATGGTATAATTTCGATTTTTATGTATTTTTCGTTGTTTAATTTCTTTTTTTTCAATGTTCTGTTTTTAAATATTATTATTATTATTATCATTATAACTATACACTTTTGCGACCTATACCCGATTTCAACGGAAATCGCGGAAATTTCGACTTTGATTTTTAAGAACTCCGAAACGATCATGGATTTATTATAATAAGGATTCGATATCCGTATACTGTGAACGTATCGAACGTGAAGCCTTATATTTTGTTGTTTGTTTTTGTTATTCTCTTGGGGGAGCAGTTTACAAACGACGAACATAGACAAGACTACGAATTACTACGGAATTGAATCAAGAATGGTAGTAGAAAGAGATAAAATAGCATTGGAGTGTTGGAGCTCAGAAGTGTTGCTATCTGTTATGGTTGTTTAGGAACACGGCTGAACCTCGGTCTGAACACTCGGTTACACGTACGTCTTTGTCTAATGAACTAGAAAAGAAAAAGTGCGACGTATAGATTTATATAGATTCATAAATAACTCGGAGCGACTTTAAATAAACACCTTTAGAAATAACATAACCTATAAATAATAAAACCTTTTTAACTTAAATTTATTATTATTTAGCAGAAAAATAAAATTTTTTAGGGCTTTTATTACTTTTAGTAAATCTTGTGATGCTTCTAACGTATTTTTTGTACAAAAATACAGGGTAAAATAGGATGTGGCCAATGTTTACAAATTGTGTTTACAGTGTCGTTTAGAATGGTTTGTTTTGGCTTCAAAGAATGTGAACTCATCCCGTATCCAGTCCTAATAAATCCATGGAAACGATACATCCTACATACTGAATTTTTTACCGAAGCTATTTCCGCTATTATTCCTCTATTAACCCAGAAAATTCGATTGCTCCCCCTTTGATTGTCTCCGAAGAAAACAAACCTGTTCGACTTTAGGTTATTTTTGATAATCTCCTGACGTCACTGTTCTTTTCCTGACGTCACTTTTCAGTAAGAGCAAATTAAACCAAAAATTACAATAGTAGTAGTTATCAGGTCGGTCTCTTTGAAGTCCGTTAAAAGCGTTTTTATGTCATCAGACTGACTTTGAATAAATTATACCCATTGGGACACCCTTTATAACTACGTTCAAATCTGCGACAATATTCATTACTAAATTTTTTTCACCCCGTGTCTGTTATCTGTGTGTTAGTTTTAATCACTGGTTAACGGAAACCTGAGCAAATCTATAAGCACTCACCAATTACAAGAATAATTTTCAGTCAGAATTGACAATATTTTAACCCTCCAGTTAATATTTTAGAATTATTGCTCTGTGTATTTTCTACAACAAAATACTCTATTTAAGCATTTCTAGGTTAATTTTTAAGACCACCTTTCTATGCGACACAAAGGCAAAGCACAGCCAGCTTTTCGTTTTCGCAAATATACAACGTGAAGAACAAACTGTTTTGTGTTTGTGTTTTCAAACACTGAGCAAAATGAAATTTCTAGTTTAGTTGTCAGTTTACAATAACAATCCGCAAAACTGCGCAAAAGGGCTTAAAGTCACGAATGTAAAGCTTGCTTTTGATCGCGTACAGAGATTTTTAGATTATTTTTACTGTTTAAATAAAGAACAACAATCTGATATTATTCTAAGGACTAACAAGAGCTACAGTGGCGTAACTAGAACTTACAGGTTTGTGTTAACTGCATAACAATACAATTAATTGCAAATAATTAATAGGAGAATTAACTTTTTCTTAGCATCATTTGCATTCTTCATCTATACCAAACTTGACGCAATAGGAAATATGCAAAAAATCCAAATAATTTTAAAAAATTTTTTTGATATTCTCTACATGTTTTCCAAATAAGACTTAACCTAGAGTTCTGTCCCCACATCTAGGGAGCGGCATCATCTTCGACACTTAACATCCTTGTTTCTATCCAAAAAAGAGCCATTCAACTCATCAATGACCCAGTCTCTCGCTCATCACTGCATTGTGGGGGCATTTTTTTCTACCGATACTGTCACGGATTTTGCTTTGAAAAACTAGCCGCTATAATTTCCCCCTTGACGGTACCTAACAGAAAACAGGAGGCGCGTTAGGTATGCATCCTTTGACACCTCGAACCCACGACCTCTTGGTCAACTCGCTGAAATTCTACCTCTGGACTACGCTGGTAATGTAAGAAAACCGGTCCGATTCCATTATATTTGATGACTAGCGTTGGCGTGGCTGAGATCGTATTTATAAATTTTTATGTTTAACCGCTAATTAATAATACATTAATACAATGCAAATGCGCATATTAGCTACCTAATTAGTTTCCAAACCAAATGTTTTGAAAGAGTATATTTTACAGGGCTGTTTGAGTGTATTTCCATAGTGGGAGTGGCCCGATATTATTGGTGGGCCATCGACAAATTGTGTCTCTTCTTAATTTCCTAAAGCGCGCATGTCTGTTTCTCTCTAAGTTTTAATGAATTTATATCGTCCATTTAAACCTATGAGGCCAATTTAAAATACGACCCAGCCCGGAGCAAGCTTGAATATCTTTCGACGATGACTTGGCTTGATTCTTTCTTGGGGAGTTTTCGCATGGAACGTGCACTTTTTTGAAGCAAAAAAAAATTAAAAAATAAATTATTAGGTAGATCATTGAAAATTTTAGGTGGGTTATTGACCGGATGACCTTATGGACGGGCCGCGCCTGATGAGCAGCATGCCATACTTGATCAAAGGCCTTGAAAATATCAAGAGTAACAATCTGGGATTTGCCATGAAATTCGAGCGACTTGTTCCAGTTATGTGTGACAAAAGGATGAGGAGATCAGCTGTAGAACTAGAGTGACGAAATCAGTACTGTCTGTCATGGACGATTTTGTGTTTTTCTAAATATTGTAGAATTCGAAAGTTGATGGCTTTCTCCATAAATTTGCAGACAACAGAACAACACACCATTCATTAAAGATATCACAATTTTATTTTGTTTTTCCTTTAAAGGCATGCATCGCAAGAACCGACAGATGTATCTAAATTTGGCTGGACGCGGTTTAAGAGAAAAAATGAAATTTGATTTTTTTCATGAATTATGAATATTTTTTATGTGTGTGCGTGGCAAAGTCATTGTCTTTTATAGCAAATAGCTAAGCAACAATATGTCACTCAACATTGTAGGAATAGGAGCTGCCTATATCTTAAAATTTCCTCTTAAGAAATTCAAGAACATTTTCCATACCTAAAAAAACAATTTTCGGGCCAATTTTTTATAGGGTCGTATTCCTAAAACAAAAGGGTGGACGATTATAGCACTTTTCTGACTTTGATATGTACTTATAGTTTTTAAGATTATTGAGGTCATGTCACCTTAAACTCTTAAGTGAATTACACACACATTTTACAAGTGAGTCACAATTTTGTGGGCGACTATAATGATATCAACGCAACAGGCAAAACACACTTTTTTTTATTAAGGAAGGTTTTTTAATAATGTGCCTAGTTTTGCCAAGAAATTAATTACCAACAAATAAGCAACAACACAACGCGGAACAACAAACAAAACAAAACAAAAATAAACACCGCAAAAATCATAAAATAGGTAGGTACTGTAGTATATTGAACATTGCTACTCTAGATGTTTATGACATTTAGTATTACTTTTCTATGTCGTGCATTAGTCTAAGATTGCCAGCGGCTTCCCGTTTTGATACGTCTGCGTCTCCTCAATAGAGGTCGCACCTTGTACTAAAAGTATGATACAGGCTGACAGCTATAATAGATATGAGATTACTAATAATTTTAAAAATATTTTATCGCGGAACAAGTGCTCAACTTGGTGCCAATACACATTTTAGAGCCGATGTAATTTTTTAAATAACAAAAATTTTAAAAAAGTATACTCGAACACAGCCTCGAACCCACAACCTCTTGGTTCACTAGCTCAGACTCTACCTCTGGACCACGTTGCTAATCTAAGAAAATCCGTGCCGATGCCGTTATATTTGATGACTAACACTGGCTTGGCGTGAGCCGGTAATATTTATATGTTTAGCCGCTAATTAATAATATATTAATACAATGCAAATACAATGCACATATTAAGTACCTAATAAGTTTTTCTTTGTCCAACCCAAGTGTTTTAAAAGAGTATATTGTACGGGGCGTTTCGAGTGTATTTCCCTGATGTGAGTGGCCCGACATTATCGGTGGGCCGTCGAACAATTGTGTCTCTTTTTAACTTCCTAAAGCGCGTATGTCTGTTTCTCTCTTAGTTTTAATGAATTTATGTCGTCCATTTAAACCTATGAGGCCAATTTAAAATACGACCCAGCCCGGAGCAAGCTTGGATATCTTTCGACGATGGCTTCGCTTGATTCTTTCTTGGGGAGTTTTCGTATGGAACTTGCACTTTTTTGAAACAAAACATTCTTTTTTGGTTTTAAAAAATTAAAAAATAAATTATTAGGTAGATCATTGAAAATTTTGGTGGGTCATTGACCAAATAACCTTATGGACGGGCCGCGCCTGGTATTTACAAGCTAACAGCATTTAAATAGATTTCCCAGGGACTTGTCACTTAAGAACTTGGATTTTTATTATTCACGACTGTACAAGCCATAGGTAACACAGTCTCTGTAATAATCATAAATTGGTAAAGAAAAAATATATTTAGTAGTAACAAGCGGCTGTTTTATTTCTCTAAGTTGCCAAGTTCTTTACGCTCAATAGTAATTGAGTTATTTGACAAGAACAAATAAAATGCTCTGTTGGATACGCGATTGTGGCAATGAAAGTGGCAGAATCTTGTTACGGCGAGACAATGTAATAGAAATAAACATACTGGTTAAAAAAATAATACTTGAGATTTTCACGAATCTTTTGTTATATGAACTTTCGCAATTATTAAGGAAGCGACTGGGAGTTTACTTTTTTAGATTAAGAAAGTTTGTGTACAGCGAAACAATGTTTACATTTTTATTTACAAATGCTGTAAGCTTGGTCGTATGATATGGTTTGAGAGAGTTTACGACTTGGATTTTTGGACTTAATTCGGTTTCTGACAAACGGTCCTGAATATGCAATATAAATAAATGTACGAAGCACGTTTTGTCCGTGTTACAAAAAACATAAAACTACAGAGCAAAAAAAATTAAAATAATGTAGGTATAAAACATTTTTAAAGGATTTTGGCTTAAAATATTTTTTTAAACCGGAACAGCCCACGTAGACTTCAAGCCTAAGCCTAAGTATTAATATATAAGCCCACAGTAATTTTTCTCTTGCAAACAGTCAAGGGAGGAATGGTAGCGGTTTTTTTAATCAGAGACTACCCACGTAGAACGTGGGCGGCTAAAAATAAGGGAAATGCAATCTATTGACACAGGATTTAAACGACTGGAGGTTGGGAGGGAAAGGGAAACATCTGCAGGCAATTTGTTCCAGAATTTGGAGATACTAGGTACAAATTATCGAGAGAAGTGGAATGTTCTAGGCTTTTGTAGCGATGCCAACACGACTGAATGTTTCTTTGTTCCGTGCGGCTTGACCATTCATATGTAGAGGATACGTGTTAACGGATTTTTTACGTGGCAGGGAGCAAGACTGAGTTTCGGAGGCGTTAAACTGAACAAGGTATTAAGCACCTCAATCTAAACAGAAAAAACTGCGATGCTATTTTCATATTATTCTTGACCACTTTCACTTTGGTTACATTAAAGTTAATATTGTCTCAACAAAACATCATTGAAATAACAAAAAAAAAACATTGCTTTAAATATAGACTTATTATTAGAGTTCAAGAGTAGTCTTACTTCTTTGAGAACTATATTACCATTTTTTCAATTACAAAAATACTATTGGAAACCAATAAATTACTATTATTCCTTAGAGTATAACATTGTTTAAGCTAAAACATTAAATCATTTCAAGAGAATGCTCAAATATAATTTGGTGAAAAATAGCTATTTGTGGGCGGTGTGACTAAAATTAAAATATATTGTATTAAACGAACAACAACTACAGTTTAAATAATAAAATCTAAAAATTAAGTGAATTATCCTTATATCATTTCAATTAAAATAAACACTGTTATAAAATATATAAGGTATTAGAGAAATAATAAAAAATATTAATTCAATGGATTCTATTGTTGGCTGAAATATTAGTTCCATAACTCGCGGAGGGTGGGGTTAAAATTGTGCTATTGGTAGTTGTTCGTTCAATCGTCGTTTAAGCTTGCAGCCCGTCTGTTTACTGCGTTATACGCCAAAAATAATAGATCTTTTGGGACGGGCCAACTCATTTCATTATTTAATGGTAAGTACAACCAGGGCCGGATTAACGGTGCAATGGGCCCTAGGCTAAAATTGATTTAGGGCCCCTATTTGGACCATTTAATACATTTTGTTTTAGATATTTTTTCATAAAATTTTAAACCAAAAAGTCTTTATTAAAAAACGTATAATACATACAACATCAAATAATAAGAATGACAAAAAACATTAAAGCATGGGTATTCATTGGTAATGGTAATTAATTAAAAAAATATATAGTATGTGTTGACTGGTACCTTATTCAAGTAAATATTCGTTTCCGTGATTTTAGAGCTGCAAAACTTTCAATAATTGTTTCAGTTTGAATTTTTTTAAGAAGATCACTTTCTATGGCCAATAAAGAAAGATCGTTAGTTTTTTCATCACCTAATGAATTTCTTTTATGACTTTTTACCCTTTGTAAAGTTGAAAATGATCTCTCCCCACTACAGTTAGTTACAGCCATCGATAAAAATATTAGTAGGAAGGAATAGTTTTGTTATTATTGTATTTGTTATTATTATTTTTGGATTTTTATTATTATACCATGGTAAAAATATATTATATACCGTTTTGATAAATACGTTTAGCAGGTCAAAACGCACCATCCCTTTCTTGAAAGTCCCGTCCACTCCACATCTGGTTTTTGGCTTAAGGGTTCGTTTCCTAAGTAGGTACCTCTTAAAACACTCTCTATTTGGTACACGCTATTTAAAAGTATTTTGAAGTACAGTCTCACAATTTTTACAACCGTAAATCGTTGGCCTAATTAGGTAAATGTATTTTTTTCCGGTTTTTCTTTTTATTTTAGTCTATTGCATTAATTTCAAGGGCCCCCCGCAAGCCTTGGGCCCCTAGGCTATAGCCTACTTAGCCTAATGGATAATCCGGCCCTGAGTACAACAAATCTAAACTGCTTGCAAGAATATTTTTTTTTATTTGTAAACCTCTCTTGGCTAGTCTGTTAACTTAGCCGATGCGTATTGTCAAAAAACTATTAACATTAAATATGATCGCAAATTTATTGTTGAATTTGTATTTTTAGACACGGTTTCCACAAAATCTAGCTGTAAATTTTGGAGATTCGAATGCAGTGTTATGCGTCAAAGTTCCATCTTGCATCATGTGCCCATACAAGCCAAAAGCAGACAGTTTTGCAAAGAAGCAGATCCTATATTTGGAGTGAAATAAATATAAAATGTTTACGGTGTTTGCGTTAACGTGGTGCTAATAAAATGTGTTTTTTATATTTAAATGTTTACAGAATGTCTAAACAATGTATGTTTATTAATAGTAAATAAAAATTATTTTAAAATAATAAAGCGTGTATCATTTGTTTCAAATATAAGTATAATTGATGTAATAGAAATTCTTCATTATATTAAATAAGAGTATTTGTTCTTCAAAACACATATATGATTGAATTTAAACAGAAATGTTTTCTTTCTATTAGAAGTTACATTAAATTAATTACTGATGTAATTGAAACAATAATAGCTATTTTGTGTCAAATGAGGTGCAGTTCTAGTGAAACCAATGATAGTGTGTGTGGGACAAAGATCAACAGCTATAATTCCGTCTCGGCGCGCCACTGTAACGACTTTCCTGTATTCTGTATTCCACCAAGCAAACCTCTGAAAAATCAGTTCCAAATGAAAAGAATCAATTTTTCCGCACAGTTGGCACTGACGCCACTGACGCATTATTATGCAAAGTTTATGGATAAAGTTCTGTCAGTAAAAACCAAAAATCACCTAAAATATCGCTTCACACGTATATTCTGACCTGCCTAGAAAGTACAAACAAAATTACGCCTTGCAGATTCATCGCATTTCAGAATACAGCAGATGACGCCCTAGGAAGCGACGTTGCCACTCTAACTCTAAATTTAGGCACCGTACAATGGAAATAAATTACTAAAAATAATATGCTTTAGCCTGTGGTATTTATAAGTGTAGATAAGTACTAACTCATAGTAACTGCGTTATTTTAGTAGGGTCTATCAATATGCAAATATTCTACATAACTGAAAGCAGCAGCCGTTCTCAAAAAGTAGGTGGGGAACCATATCGTTATCGTTAATCGATATCCCTGATTGCTCTAGTGGTATCTATTCTTGATTCGAAATCAATGGGAAAAACACTTTACCAACACATAACCAATCCCAGCGGCTTTGATGTCAATTATTTAAACGATTTTTATTTTCACGGATATCTCAGATTACATAAAATATATCTTTAATCCAAATGAAGGAAGGCTGTTTGTTGAATAATTTGATTCTACTCTCCACATTTCTATTTGTCGATCGAAATCAGGATACGCTTTTTGCCGAATGATTTTTAATATATTTTTTGACCCTTCGGGAATAAGACGTCCTGGATTTGGTCTTTTTTGCTGATACATTGTCGCCCAGCAAAAATACCCTACAATATGATTTCAAGATAATATTCGTAAGATTGAAAATAATTATCTAGTGATAATTTGATCTAAAAGTAATTAGTTTTCTTTTATCTGAGAGCCCACGTAAATTTCAAGCCTCAGTACTAACGTATCGTGGGCGTTTAAAGAGAAGGGAACTGCAATCTATTGACACGGGATTTAAAGGATTAGGGTTGAAAGGGGAAGGAAAAACATCAGCAGACAATTTGTTCCATAATCTAGAGGCCCTCTAAGCAGGCGCGGCCCGGAAAATTTTAAAGTTGTATATCTCTGTTGCTACTTATGGGACCCATGCCAAGTTCAAGTTTTTTAATAGTAAGCCTACTAGGAATACAATGTATAAAGTTTTAATATCATCAATCAATGAAAGAACAATCTAATAAAATAATCTAATATATACGTATTATGTAATTATAGTACGCTTTTCTTAGATCTCGCGATATGGTGAAAAAGTCACTTGTTATTTACGGCATCCTGTTAAAGTCTGGTCTATTTTACGTTTAGAGGTTGGCTGAAAGACAGGACTGGACTTGTAATCACCGTTGAACTTAAATAACAAACACCAAGGAAATCTAGTCTTTGAAATCTAAAAAGTCCAAAAGTAAAATGTTTTAAAGACACACTATACAAACACACCCACAGAAACACCAACATCACAAACACAAAAAACCAAAATCTATCGGAAAGAAAATACGTGACCTGCCGCGTCAGCTTGATACGGCCCACTACTCAGCACTACTGATATGCACTTTTCGAAGGAACCAATATCAGCTGTTGATGCCATCTGCGATTGTCAAATGTTGAAACGCTGAGTTTAATCATAAATTGAACTCTATTAAGCAATGATACCTAAGGTAGTCAAAGTACACATAGTTAAAGTTAACAAATACTTTTAAAAACTAAATACCTAAGCATAAAAATTATAAAACATTGAGAATCAGTTTCCGAGTCTCTATCACAAAGTAATTAAAAGAAAAGTTTATAAATTAGAAAATGCATAAAAATGGTAATAGATAAATGTTACAAGATATAAAATACCTAGGCATTATTAAAGTAGAAAGGACAAATAAAAGCACAGACAGTTAATAGAAACATAAAATTGCAGTTAATTAGAAACATTTATTTTATATAAATACCGTAATGACAAAACCTACAGTTGGAAACATATCAACATATACGCGGATTAAAAAATGCGTTTTCGCAGCTTGAAGGCTCAATCAGAGTGGCCCGAGTAACAGAGGATAATAAAAACTAAATGCCTGACTTACTGAATAAAAGGCGCCAGCCAGTAGAAGAACCTTATGTTTAAAATTTTCACCAAGCAATCCCCGAAGTTAAGAGGTAATCCATTATAGAGTCTCACGTTACGCAGTTGTAGAAAGATGAGTTCTCCAAATAATAATGTTCTGTGATGAAGAATCTCATGTAAGTCCTCTCCTCGTGTATTATGGGAGCTTATAGATCTAAGACTTGTAAATGCAGATAGATTGTGATTGACACACAACAATCATTTAAGAATAAAAATATACGGAAATACTAATATACCCTCTCGTCTGAAGATTTCCCTACAGCTTTCTTGGATGTTAAGGCTAAAGATTAATTTAAAAGCCTTTGCTGATTAATAAAAATGCGGTTACAGTAAACACCAGTGTTTCCCCAAAGCATAGTGTTGAGTGTGTGTTGAGTAATAAGTGTCGAAGGTGATGATGCGTCCTGGATGTGGAAACAGTACTCTAGGTTAGGTTAGAAAATATAGAGAGCGTGAGTTGGAAGAGAATAAGTATTTTCTGGCTCGAAAGAGGAAACCAAGTTTTTAGCTGCTGATGTGGTTATTGAAGTAATGTGTTTATACCAGCTGAGATCATGTTTGAAAGCGATGTCAACAAGATGGAACGTTTCATTGTTCTGTAGGGCTGGGCCATTCATATGGATGGGGTAAATGTTGTCGGATTTTTTTACATGACAGGGAGCAAGACTGAGTTGTGGAGGTGTTGAACTGTACAAGGTTTTAGGCACCCCAGTCTAAGATTAATTGAAGATCTTGAGAAAGGGATAGGTGCATAGATCAACGAATATTATCCAGCTCTTGATTCAAGACTTGTTTGGAAAAATTAATGTTGAAGCGAAGAGTACTATCGTCAGCGTAACTGTGGATGGGATTGATAGTTGAATGGAGCAGGTCATTAATGTGAACAGGAAATGGGGTTGGTGCTAAAACTGAACCTTGGAGTACGCCAGCATTGATAGGATAGAAGGTAGATAAGTGACCATCCACCACGACAGATATGCGCCGATCAGAGAGAAATTTAGCGATCCAAGTACATAGTTTGGGGGAAGATTACAACCAGGAGTCATCCTCGGTAAAACAGGTAGATAAATGCGACAGGTCTAGTATAACATAGCATTAGCTGAGGTGGAAAGGAAGCACACACCGAGCTAAACCATCACCCAATTTGTCAATTCTAAAACTGACCTTTAGACAGTGTTCACCCAAAAGGTACTCGAATTACTTTAGAACATATTACTGAAGTAATGTCTGGTCCTAAGTACATAAATTAGTCGATGAACGTGTTATGCGATTAAACCGTAATCGAATTACATGGTAATCTGAATACATTATGTGTATTTTTTATTTTTGAGAACAACATGTGACACATTAGGGCTGACAATAGAATCAACGAATAATCTACGAGAAATACTAAAATACTTACTTTTTGGAGGCTTCATAATTTATTTGGATAATTAAATTTTAAGTATAATGTTACTAGATTGCAATGTAATGTATCTGCAAAGTAATCAGTTACGTTGTAATCTAAATACAATTTTGTAAGTTACATAGCTACGCACAAGTAATTACTAAGGCTGGCCAGTTTGGTCTGTCACTAGAGGCGTCGATGCCGAAAATAAGTACGAACGTATACGGTATTTGACAACATAATTTAATTCACGGGCGTTGCCGTGATTGTGTCAAATATTTGTATAAATAACCAGAGGCGGCGATGGCGGAAATAAGTAAGTGCGTATTGTAGATTATATAATTAATAACGGATATAATATTGTGAAATGGTTACCCGGTATTAGAAACCTGGATGTGCTCTAAGGAGCGGACGACCTTGTTTTTTCTCATTTCACGCAGTCATCGAGCGTTCAGACGAGTATATGGATGTATACAGAATTTCACCTAATGTGATTTTTTTGAGGCTAGAACATGGTCATCGTTCGATTTATCAATTCTGTTTTTGAATTCCATTTATAAACGTACCAGTAATTTTTCATTTCCCTTTTATACAATTTGTACGTTTTGAATGCATGTAAGCACTTTTTTCAAGGTAACGTTGGAATCCTAACCTATATTCGCTATGAACCACATACTTGAGTTTTGGTTCTCATCAATTTATTACACGCGCAGTATTTCTCGTGATGTCAGCGAGTTATGTTTGAGTTATACAGCTTTGCATCAGAATGAAGCACCATTTTCCGGCATTTTGATCTATTTTTTGAGGTTAGAAAAACACCTGATCCTGATGGAGTAATTAAAATGTCAAATTCGTGCTCAGTAACTCAAAATACATATTATGAGTAGGGGGTCTAGTCTACAGAACATGAAACCTAATTTTTTTTGTGTGCCTGTGATATTTTTAAATGTTCAAGCAGTTTTCAGCAGCTGAAAATACATAGGGGTGGGATGTCTATTCTACCGAACATGAAACTTTTTGTGTGTCTGTGTTATCATTGCAATTTAACTGAATACAATTTAATTAGATTACATCTTAATTTGACTATTTATTCGTATCAAAATTTAAAATTTAAATTACATTATAATCAATATATACCCAACACTGCCTTTAGCAAATACAAAGTTTTAAAACGCTACTGGATAACTATGCTTAATAGATGGACTTACGAAAGAAAAATACCAACATTTTATCATATTAAAATAAAAAAAGATACTTCCTGCATTATTTTTTGGCCTTTTTATTCCGAGCCAGCCGTATTCAGAGCTCAAGCGTTAGAATAACTGTTTATCTTGAAAATTTAAATGGTTGCTTATATTATGCTCTCTTGACTTTTGCTTTCTTCCTTTCACGTCTACTTTCAGAAAGTGCTATACATTGTACAATTTGGTTTTAATAATAATAATAATACGCGTCAACAATCGGGTATACTACCTTTCTGTGAGAATTTCTTTAAAAAACATTATGAGTAAATTAAGGCTGTCTGTTTTTTGCCTTTCTTTTCAAAGTCAGAGTGCTCTAATAATTTTTTTTTTATTTGGGATAGCTCATTTAGGCTTTCAGCCTAAGTACTAACTTACCAAGGGAAGGAAAATGTAATCTACTTAATATGAGATATAAAGGACTAAAGGTTAGAAGAAAAAGGAAAAACCTCTGCAGGCAATCTTTTAAATAATCTGGCGACCGTAGGTATAAATGAGTGAGGGAAGGGGGTTTTTGTAGTTGGACAGTAAAGGGGACAGCCCACGTAGACTTGAAGCCTAAGTACTAACGTACCGTGGGCGTTTGAAGAGACGGGAAATGTAATCTATTGGCTTGAGGTTTGAAGTGAAAAGGAAACATCTGCTGGCAATTTGTTCCATATTCTGGAGACCCTAGGTATGAATGAGCGAGATAAGTAGGATGTTCTAATTCTAGGCTTTTGTAGCTGGACAGTAAGTGGATAAATATGTAATGCGCCTTTTGTTGTTCACTTAGGGTCAGTTAAGGGGGAAGCGGCTAGTTATTCAGAGCATAATCCTTAAAAATATCGATAGAAAAGGGACAAATTCCCAACAGCGCGGCGATGAGCGATAAGGGAGTTTGCTTGTGATGACTGGATCGTTGATGAGTCGAACGGCTCTCTAATTGGTTGAATCGACGATGTTAAGTGTCGAGGGTAATGCCGCTCCCCAGATGTGGGTACAGTATTCTAGATTAGGTCTAGTTAGGGAAACACAGAGAGTGTGTAAGTTGGAACGGGAGAATTATTTTCTGGCTCGAAAGAAAAAAACAAGCTTTTTAGCTGGTGATAAGCTATTGAAGTAATGTGTTTGTGCCGCTAGATGAGATACACGTTCTGTAGGGCTTGGCCATTCATGTGGATGGGGTAACTGTTATCGGAGACAGTGAGCCATATTGGGTATTGGAGGCATTGAACTGAACAAGGTTTTCGGCACCCCAGTCTAACATTAATTGAAGATCTTGGGGGAAAGGGATAGGTGCATAAATCTGCGTCAATTATCCAGCTTTTGGTTTAGAATGCATTTGTGACGCGATTCTTGCTCTTCTGTTAGGAACAGTCAAAGGGGGAATGATAAAGGGTAATTCTTTTAAACAGGATATGTTAAAGTATCTATCGAAAAGAGTTTTCTTGTGAGATCTGGGTCATTGGAGACAAATCATTAACAAGCGCGGCGATGAACGAGATGAGATCTAGATCAATAATGAGTCATATGGCTTTGGTTTGGATAGAATCAAGGATGCTAAAGGACAAATGTGATGCTGCTCTTCAAATGTGGGAATAATATTTTAGGTTAGGTGTTATTTGGAAAACCTAAAAATACATACAGAGAAAAAACTGCTATGCTATTTTCAATAATAGTATTATTTTTGACCGCTGTCACATTAGTTACATTAAAGTTAATATTTTCTGAACAAAACATTATTGAAATAACTAAAAAAATATATTTCTTTAATTATAGACTTATTATTGGAGTTCAAAAATATTGCTATTTCTTTGAAAAGTATATTGCCTTTTTTTCAATTACCAAAATATTATTGGAAGCCAATAAATTTCTATCATTCCTTAGAGTGTAGAATTGCTAGAGCCAAAAATTAAACTATCTGATATGATTGCTTAAATATAATTGGGCGAAAAATAGCTATTCGTAGGCGGTATGATTCAAATTACAATATATTTTATTAAACGAAAAAGAACTACAGTTAAAATAAGAAATCTAAAAATGAAGTGAATAATCCTTATATCACGTTAATTAAAATAAACACTCCAATAAAACATATAAGGTAGTAGAGAAATAATAAAAAATATTAATTCAATGGGTTCTATTGTTGGCTGAAATATTACTTCTATTGCTCGCGGACACACGTTGGAGAGAATTGTGCTGTTGGTATTTGTTCGGTAAATAGTCGTTTAAGCTTGTAGCTTGTTTGTTTATAGCGTTAAAGGAAAGGTACGCCAAAAATAATAGATCTTTTGCAATTCTGTGGACTGGAGCAACTCATTTCAGTGTTTTATGGTACCTAGTATGTAAGTAAAACAAATCTAAAAAGCTTTGCAATAATAATAAGTATTTCGATTAAATAAGATGTACATATATTCTTACAAATAAACGTTTACTGAAACCATTGATATATTTTGTATCAAATTTAGAATAGGGTATTACTGCATCAAATAATTGTTATATTTAAACGAGCTATTAAAAACCAATGAAACCTTATATTTCAAGCAATCTTATAACCTATTGGTTGACAATGATAAAGTAATCATTGAAAGAAACCGAATTTGTATTGTGCAATACGGAATAGAGTGTGTCATTGAGCGAATTGGTAATCAATTCAATATACGATAGTGTTTTTTCTGTGTAAGTTGGAAGCGGAGAAATATTTTCAGGGTCGAAGGAGAAAACCAGGCTTTTAGCAGCTGACTATCGAAAAAGTGTGTTTGTGCCAGCTAAAATCATATTCGGAAGCGTTGCCAATAGGTTTACCCGCTTGAATATTTCATAGATTTGGGCCATAATCAAGATAAGCATAAGTATAATAAACACAGCTAGATTTTTTAACAAAGTTCTTGACACTTTCATCTACAATTAGTAATTGACAATTTTATGAAAATGATATTTGCGTACTTGCGCTTCAACAAGTTTCTTGACAAAAGTTAGATTATGAAACGACTAGGAGAGACGTGCGTTAATTAAAAAGGAAGCTATCGATTTAGACACATAGTTTAGAAGGAAGATCGTAAGAAGAAAAGTTTGTTAATGAATGCAGTGTAACGGGTTCATTTCCCCGTTTCCCCTATTTATTATCGAGATCAAAAAATTAAAGTGCCCCAGAGTTGATTGGAGGTTCCTTGTTTTCAACTGTCCGTGCTAACCAAGTTTGTTACGCTAAAGATTACCCAAGTCCAATATGCTAAAGATGGGATAAATCTATGTCACCAAATCTATGGCAACAGCGTTAGAATACCGAAGTAATGTGTATAATCTGTGGTACGGTTTCATAGTCTAGACACATTAGTAGTCTAGAAAGTTTATATTTTGAGTGTCCATAATATGGACAAGATGGAAGGTATTGTCTGTCCTGGAAAAAATTGTATTTTTCTAAATATTTCACAATTTGCGAGTAAGCTCCATTATTCTGTAGACAACTGAGAAAGATGCGCTTATAATAAGAGAATTAAGAATAATTATGAAATATATCAATTGCTCCAAAAATGACAGAAATGAGAAAATATAATGATAATGTTGGATTTGCTCATGTTTGTTCATATGTTCATTTGAGAAAGAACAAAGCGAAGATGGATGAATAGATTAGAGTCAAGAAAGCCCCAAGCAAAAAGTTATAATAGAAGAAGAATGACAGGAGCAGGTGTTGTGGCGACGATTATCCAAAAACTTTGTGTCTATTTGGAAAAGACAGTTATTCACTTTCTGTTAACTGAAGCTGAAAGTTGAAAATAGTATAAATCTTAGTAAAATTACTGATCCCGTATTAATGTTATTATTATTAAAAAAGTCTGCAGTTGAATTGAATAAATTTAACAAATGTCGGCTCCAAAGCAGGTTTATAATTTTCCATATCTGTATATTATGTGTAAATAAAATACTTTGTTCATAGTGCTGCTTTGGGGAAGCTGTATGGTAGAAAACGTTATTAAATGCAGTTTATAAACGAAATGGTTCTGAATGGACTAATAAGCATCAAAGTTTGTCAACTGGAGATCGCAAAAAGCGTTTGTAGACCGAAAATTAAAAATTTTAATTAATTTTCCCAGTACTTGTGTCGTGTACATTGTAGTATAAATAAAGAATGCTTGATCAATGCTTTGATAAGCCCAAAGCAAAAAGGAAATAGAAAAAATAGTTGACTGGTTTGTACATAATGACGTTGTAAAAGAAATGAAAGAAATATCAAATATTGTCAGGTGAAATTTATACGTTGCTGCTCTTGAAAACATTTTTAAAAAATTAAAAAACGTATTTTATTTATTGATATCTTTAAACTCAGCTCAATTCAATTTTCAAATTCTAAAATTTTTTTTTGTTATACAAATTTTCCTAGTACAATCTTTTTTACCTTTTCACGTTTTCTATAAGATCGAACACAAACACATAGTAAAATAGAATTAATTCCCCACCCTGAATAAAAATGTAAATGTTTATTTTTCTCATAAAATCGCCTGCTGACGTGTATAAAATATTATTTCTATAAAGCTAATGCTTTAGAGTTACATCCAAGTACTTTTTTCAACTCACACTCCCGATTTAAAACAGCAATAACAAAAAAATCTATTGAAATTTCTCACCCAGTATAAAAACACACCTAATTTTATACAAAATAATAACCTACTTATTTGAACTGAACTACTTGAATTAAATTGATAAATAGTGCTTCAAATAGAGCAAAAATAGACAAAACTTTTTAAAAGTTATCCACCTTGTACCTACCTAAGAAATTAAAAGTACCTTCATTTATTTCAGCAGCAAAAGTTTTAGCTATATACAAAATATAGTTTTTGTAAAATTAGTTAGCGCAACAGCGGCGCGGCGATGAGTGAGAGAAGGGAGTTTTCTTGTGAGGACTGGGTCATTGATAAGTCAAAAGGCTCTCTTTTAAAGAGAATCAAGGATGTTAAGTGTCGGAGGTGATGCCGCTCCCCAGATGTGGCGAAACTACTCTAGGTTAGGTCCTATCTGGGGAACAAAGAGAGTTGGAAAGCGAGAAGGATTTTCTGGCTCGAAAGAGAAAACCAAGCTTCTTAGCTGCCGATATGGCTATTGAAGTAATGTGTTTGTGCCAGCTGAGATCATGTTCGAAAGTGATGGTAGAAAGATCGAACGTTTCTTGTTCTGTAGGGTTTGGTCATTCATGTGGATTGAGTACCTAAGTGTTGCCGGATTTTTTGCGTGACAGGGAGAGACATTGGGTTTTGGAGGCGTTGTACTGAACAAGGTTTTTGGCCCTCCCCACTCTAAGATTAATTGAATATCTTTGGAAAGGGATATGTTCATGGATCTGCGTCCCTTATCCACCTAAAAGATGCTCAGCCAGTATATATGAAGCTGGGTAAAGCTTAATTTATTTGCAACGGTCATCTAGTTTCCACGTTTTTGTGTCAACACGCCGACCGATAGACCACCAGGAAGACCGATAGATTAACAGACCGAAGCGACGAAAATGAGAATTTTTCGTGTTTTAGGGACCCTAAAACGTAAATATCCGGAAAAATCTAAAGATGTGATTTTTTTGCGAAAACTATACTTCCTCTGGCGAGGAAAGTAAAGATATACATTAATTATACAACATAGCAATTTTATTACCCTATTATTAGATTACTATATAAATATACACGTTAATCAATTAATTATGTAACTATAATTGAAAATTACCCCAATAATCTGTTACAAAGTAATCTGACTATCCAATAATTGGTTAACTGTAGAGGGTAATTGATAATTTAGATTACATTTTTTCTAACACTGATTTGCTGGAAATATTAAAAATCTAGGTATATAAAATATTCGAAAATACTCAGAGTATTCTGCAGATTTCGCATCATGACGGCATAGTGTTTTATAGCAATCATAAGGTACTTTTGAGATGCTTTAGCATACTGAAGGTAAAATGTTTGTTTTTCAATTCTTAAACTATTAAGCGTTGATTTAAAAGAAAATACATATTTCACCTTCTAAAATTTGTAGTTATTTTAGTTTTAAATATACAAACATGATAAGTTAATTACTATAGGTTTTCAAGAAATATTTTTATTTGTATTCTTGGTAATATATTCCGTATATACAGAGTGGTATAAAATTAACTGCATATATTGAAACCGGTTAACCCTGGTATAAATTCAGAGGGGGGAAAAAGTCATTAATGGCACTTTGCGATAATAAATATACTTAAATGATGTTTTCGTTACCTTTAAAGAAAGAAATGTTACTAACTTCCAAAATTCTCAATTTCAAAAAGTTAAAATACTGTAATACAAAGAAAGCAATGCAGAAAACAGCTGTTCAAACCATGAGTAACAAAATTACGCTCAACTAAACACCCAGAAATATTGTATTTTACTAACTTATTCACAAATAATTTAGAGAGCACCATGAGAACCAGAACCTTAAATTCAAATGAAATCTTAGTATAATGTATTCAATTTTGATCAATTATATTATATGTACAGGGTGTCCCATTTTCGGCACTTTTGCGGGGTATCCCCCTTATTTTTAAAGATAGAGGGTTGCGGTTTTTGCGACAGTGTGCTACTTTTTGATGAAACGAAAGATGGCATAAAAATATTTTTCATGGCCCCCTTCGTTTTTGACATACAGGACGAAATTGATTTTTTTCCATTTTCGGACCCTCCTCGCATTTCAGTTATCTTGTAACTTATAAAAAAAGTAAAAATGGATCCTATTAGAGTTTTCTACGTAGAATCGAGTGGCGTGGTTAGATTTTCATCAGATGTGATATTTTTCGAGATATTAACCAAATAAATGTTTTTTAAATGGAACACCCTGTATATTTCTTAACCATTAAGTTTCCCCTTTCGAGAGCTTTTCAAAAATATGTAACACTTTATAGTTATTTTTTATTTTTAGCCCTTAAATCGAACTATTTAATTTTAAACTTTAATTTTGCGTAGTTGGCCGTGTTTAACAAGTGGTTTAACGTCAATTCAGGTATTTAGATTTAACAAAGAAACTGGTTAAATCCTGAATTTTCATTAATTTATTAAAATTGGTATTATTTTTTAAACTCCATCACTACTTGTTATCTAGATATATAGAAAATCCTAACCAGAACTAAAACTGCTTAGTTTTTAATCACTTCAAAGTTAAATTAGTTGTCTTGAATTATTAATAGAAATAAAAGTCAAATTTAAAAACAAAACATACAAAACTTTAGGTAACGAAAAGAGTTAGTCCATTTAATCCATTCTAACTCTTTTCGTTACCTATAGTTTTGTATGTTTTGTTTTTAAATTTGACTTTTATTTGCTCTTAATAGTTCAAGACAACTAATTTAATTTTGAAGTGATTAAAAACTAAGCAGTTTTAGTTCTGGTTAGGATTTTCTATATATCTAGATAACAAGTAGTGTTGCACTTTAAAAAATAATACCAATTTTAATAAATTAATGAGAATACAGGATTTAACCAGTTTCTTTTTTAAATCTAAATAACTACCTGAATTGACGTTAAACCACTTGTTAAACACGGCCAACTACGCAAAAGTAAAGTTTAAAATTAAATAGTTCGATTTAAGGGCTAAAAATAAAAACTAACTATAAAGTGTTATATATTTTTGAAAACCTCTCGAAAGGGGAAACTTAATGGTTAAGAAATATACAGGGTGTTCCATTTAAAAAAACATTTATTTGGTTAATATCTCGAAAAATATCACATCAGATGAAAATCTAACCACGCCACTCGATTCTACGTAGAAAACTCTAATAGGATCCATTTTTACTTTTTTTATAAGTTACAAGATAACTGAAATGCGAGGAGGGTCCGAAAATGGAAAAAAATCAATTTCGTCCTGTATGTCAAAAACGAAGTGGGCCATGAAAAATATTTTTATGCCATCTTTCGTTTCATTAAAAAGTAGCACACTGTCGCGAAAACCGCAACCCTCTGTCTTTAAAAATAAGGGAGATACCACGCAAAAGTGCCGAAAACGGGACACCCTGTACAGGTTTGATTTCGGTTACAATCCCGCTGTAACTATCTATGGTAACAACATTATTGTTTCCACACCTGAAAAGTCAGGAATTCCCCATCGAATATCTTCATAGGTTGCTGTAGTTGTAGTTAAACTCTTTAACTTATTTTTTGCCATATATTCGTTTAATCTTCTTAAACTAACTTAATACTTTATTAAGTTTACAACTGACAAAAAAGGAAAGGTTGCAAAGTCGACATTAACTTTAATTTAACCTTGTATAGACATTGACAGATGCCAAACACGGCGATAAAATTTGAAAATTGTAGGACGGTTTATGCCCACAAGACAAAGCCAAGGACAACGGTAAAACGCGTAACTCGCGCAGTATAATAAAACTATACGGACAACTTCTACCGACGTGGTAGTCTAGGAAGCGCGCCTTCGGAAGAGCACGATCGGCAAACGCTACGTACGGGACAAAAAGTTGATGTAGACATTGCAACCTTTCCTTTTTTGTCAGTTGTAAACTTAATAAAGGATTAAGTTAGTTTAAGAAGATTAAACGGATATATGGTAAAAAATAAGTTAAAGAGTTTAACTACAACTACAGCAACCTATGAAGATATTCGATGGGGAATTCCTGACTTTTCAGGTGTGGAAACAATAATGTTGTTACCATAGACAGTTACAGCGGGATTGTATCCTAGAGAATCGGTTCATATACGTTCTCACACAACGTACCTGTAACGTTACAAATTAAACGTCTTTGGAACGTCTACGGTGGGTATTGGACGTTCGGACCTAGTTAGGACCTAAAAAGTATGTCCACAGAAAGTACTGTGTTATTTATTAGGGTAGTAATAGCTTATTCAGTGGAAAATGGATCAAGGCTTTGAAAAAGCTAATTCGGGGAATTTTCCCAAGTTTACTGTGGACTTGATATACATATGAATATTTACTGTCAAATGCAGAATATTTTAGCGCTGAAATACGGAATGTGAAGTTAAAACGGTTAGTACAAAAAAGCTATGCTTCCCACATTATTCTTTATAATTATCTATTTTCCTGGGAGTACTTTTTTCGTAACAAGCAAATTTATGTTGAGGACGACATTTAGAATGCCAGCTCGAGCGACGACTGATTCGGCAATATTGCAAAAGTTTAACCAAAATGCAGGGAAATGATGACATCACTCACTCGCCTATGTGACAGAACTCGCCAAATTTTAACTCGATGTTTAGGGCATTTTTCGCTTCCTAAAAAAATCCAAAAAAAAAATAATTTTGGTACTTCATTTTGGCCGTGAATTCTAATAAGCCAATAAAAATAAGTGTGTTACGGACCCATTATAATAAATAATGATAAACTCTAATGCAAAATATAAACAACCATGAACTTTAGCGTTTTAGATAAAAGCAACACGATTGAGTTCCAATTTTATAATTGAGTTTTCTGTTTGACACCGCATAAAGCACTTTGTCACGATAAAACAAAAGAAGATAAGGCGACGTTCCTGCTATCTACCACTTTCTAGGGGAAAAAGGGCATAAGAGCCATTGTTAATTGCGCTGTGGTTCTGTAAAACAGGAACTAGTTGTGCCTATCGTACAGTCAGCAGGAATCAGCCGCGTTCAGACGAAATCGGGATATTGGCGAGAGCGGTTATAAGCTTTCCTGTGGGAGCGAGGTCTCGTATCGCGCGCCGTAAACTGTCATGTGCAGTGTCTTCGTGATTTAACTATGTCACTTTTAGTGTTTTTACTGTTTATCAGTTATAATTGTCTGGGATTTGGAAGTGATGCCCTGCCCCAAGAATATCAGCGCCTGGATATTTTTGGTAGGATTGTGAGCTTTTATTTTTCATGTTTCGATTTGTTTTAGTTTAAGAACTTTTGTGAATTGCCGCAATTTTTTAGCAGGAAAGTTTTTCTAGAGTTTCAAGTTTACGGTATAAGATCGATTTTGTTTTAAAATTTTTAGAAGAGTATTAAATATGTACTTTCTTGGACTTGTTAGTTATTAACAAACCGTAGGAAATATTGCGTGAAAATTAACCTTATGCTATTTTTTTTTAATATGGTTTTAGCTTAGTTTTACTGTAAAAAGCAATGATTTTCAGACGTGGACACAACAAATCATAATTCTTCTAAGAAGATAAAATTTTATTTCATGCCTTTCCCCATAAGAATTCACTACGTCTGTCGATTTCCTGCGGCACGCCGTTTTAAAGGAAAAGTACACAATAAAATTTTTATTTCATAGACGAATTATATATTTTTTTTGAATAGATACTCCTAATTATTTTGGTATTAATATGCCCTTTTCTGTTTCCAATAAGACACTATTGTTTCATACTTAAAAAAGACTGTAAGTTATCCAACTAATTTTTTCTCTTAAAAACAGATAATTTAAAATGACATTTTAAAAACTATATATAAGTTGGGGTTTCCCCGTCAGAATAAAAGTTGAGATGCCAACCAGATGAAAAGTTTTATTTTTCTAACAGCTTGGTTTGTTTTGCTTAATTTCCCAAGGCACTTTTCATATCAAATACTGTAGGATGGGATTTCCTAAATTAAAAGGAATAATTTAATTCACATTGGCACATAAACGAACACCCAGAAAATTTTTTTAAGGATGGAGCCTTGTTAAAAAGACAGATTTTCTTATTATAAAATAAAATTTAAAAAAACTCATAAAAACGTTTTTAATTCTAAAAGTTAGTACACAATCAAAAAATAATATAAAGCAATAAGTTTAATCCAAAAATGCCTACTAATTGGTAAGATATTACTACTACAAAGCCTAAATATAGTGGAGGTAATTTGGTATGAAATTTATTAATAATATATTAAAAATTGGTAAGATTTTCGGGACCATATTGCTTATATCATTCCTTGTATAATAAGCTCTAAATCAGCAAAAGTTGAGGTACATACATATATCAAAAGGAACTGTATTCTTTTTAGTCCTTAGTTTAATAATACAAAATAAAACTGTCTCTTTTCACAAGATCACGACTTCAAAAACACAATTATTAAAACTGTGCAATGTCTTCCCTTACAGTTCTGTCTTGTGCCAATTCAAATAAATTTAATAAATAAATTTTTTGCTCCTTTTGTAATTCAAGGGATAAAATTTATCAGATAATTTAAGAATTTTCGAGCACAAATGTTAGTGATTTCTAGGTGTTATTGGGTTGGCTATTATTTTTATTAAAACAGCTTCGGTTTATAGTGAACGTATTTTATAATAAAAAACGAATGGTAGATTTTAATTTTTTATTCTAAATAATAAACGTTGCTTCATTAAAATTCATTAGAGAAAACAACTCCCCCCACCCCCATCATTAAATTGTTGTTGATTCTATTGAGATAATGTTTTCTAAAGGCCTTTTGTATAATTTTCTACATATAATACTCCACAGCAACACCTAGATTAATAATAATAATATGGAATTTCTCGAAAACAATGTAAAATTTTTAAATTTTTGTTGTGTTAAGTGTTTTTACTGAATATTGCTTAACGTTAGTATTAATTATGTTTGGTGTTTCGGAATTTATATATCAAAATATCGCAAATTTTCATTTTCCGAAAACTGGGTTGAGTAATGCCTAAATAGAAAAGTATACAATATTATAAAAATTGTACATACATTGAAGACTATGGTAAGATTTCATTATTTTATTAACAAAATACATTTTTATATGATTTATTTCGAAAACTGTAAGCGCAGAGATCAATATTTAATGTTACAAGAAAAACACTAAAACATAGTGCTGGAATTACAAATTATCCTGATCATAGGAAGTTCAAAAGTCAAACTAATTGGCAATCGTTGAAACAACATTGTAATCCAGCTATTTTCAATAGATAATGTTTTAATACCATATTCAAAACTTATTAGGTCAAATATTCTGACGATTTTCAATTGGTTTTGCATTGTTCTGCAAACAAATTAATTAAGAATTAGTAAATTATTGATTGGTGGATTGCGGCAACGTCGGGGAATAACCGTAAATGAAATTTAACTAGGTACCGTTATTTCCTGATATTTCCAAAAAGCCGTGTATTTTTATGAATTCTGAAATATAAGCAACGCTTGTATGATTGTGCCGGATTCGTATTAAAAAAAACCTTTTAATTGGATATTACGCCATTCTACTGTTAATAAAAAACTAACATTCGGAAATATAAAAATCCACAGCGTTTAAAAGTAAAAAAGTCTTCTGCCTTAGTAATAGGGAATATGCATATAACCCAAATAAATCCGAAATATATTTTTTTATATTCTCTACATAGATTAAATGTTTATGGCGGTTGCTGTTATTCATTTATTTTGGTCTTTATTAACAAAAAAAAAAAGGATTTAAAACTGCAAATTTTCGCGCGAATTTCGAAACTTGTAAAACCTGATGCCATTGGCTCTGTCGTCAAAACTGAACTTATGACTCATCATGAGTATATGGCGAATTCCAGTGTTGTAGAGTCAGCGACAACTCAATCGAAATGGTATTTAATGCGTAACTCTTCCTACGAAATATCCCTGCACTTAAAGTAGAAGGTTCCTAAAATCTTATTCATGTACTTCAAGCCGAAATCGGCTCAGGAACTTTTCAATTTTGCAATAAAAATTGGCATTTTTGCGAAATTTTGACATATCGTCTTAATAATTTCGAGTAAATAAACTGCAATTCTTTATATTCATGGCAATCTTCGAAAATTCAAAAATTTTCAAATTTTAGATGTCCCCGATACAAATAAACCTATTTATTTATAACTTTACCGAAAAAATAAGCGACTTAAATTAGTGGGAGGTATTCCTAGATAATTAACGGATAAAATAAACCCAAAAAGAATCACTAAATAGGGTAAACAGTGTGGAATAATGTCGGTTAAAAATAGGATTTGTCGGAAAAAATCAAGAAAATCCGAATTTTACCCCTGAAATACGCTCCTGGATGACCCATTCGGTATTCATTTTAAAGTGTGATTATTCCTTTAATATACGATAGTGCTGAAAAATTGGGAAAAAATTAGATAGGAAAAAATACACAGTGATTCAAATGTTCCGATGTAGAGGGCGAAAAAGGTAAAAAAATCGAAATTTAATCGGCGATTGCTCCCGTCCTATAGAGAACTAAAAAATATGGATATTATATACTTCGACGAGCTCTTTCCGATGACGTATATGGGATTTTAATTTGAACCATTTTGACCCCACAAAAAATTAAAAACCGTGAAATTTTTGGGTCAAAAATCTAAATTTCCAGCTTTTTCCAAATATTTCCATTTTCCAGTGATTTTAGGTTTAGGTAAATGTATTGCAAAAAAAGTATTTGAGATTTTAAAGTTTCACTTATGAGTCCGATCTGACGTTTTGTTTTCGAGTTATTAGGTATCAAGGAGGTGTCTGGAAATGACATTTTTCGACCTAAAAAAATTCAAAAGAATTACTTACCATGTTCTGATCCTCACCAGTTTCAGTGGAGTTCTGAAGCTCCGGGTCCCCTACAATCCGAAAATTTACATCGATTTAATTCACATTTGCGACCGGTACCCGATTTCAACGGAAATCGCGGAAATTTCGGCTTTGACGTTTAATAGCTCCGAAACGAAACACCCTGTATAACTGAATTTTTTACCGAAGCTAGTTGAACTATTCCTCTATCAACCCAAAAAATTAGATTTCTCGCCCTCTGACTGTTTCCGAGAAAATCAAACCTGTTCGACTTTAAGTTAAGCTTCACGTGAACCTGTAGATTTTTGCTGATCTCCTGACGTCACTTTTCACTAAGGACAAATGGCTGCTTTTTAAATTGTAATAAATTATACCGAAAAGTAAACATTTTTGTAGCTAAATTATCCTAGTAATTTTTTTCAAAATATTTTTTTTTGGGTTTGTAATGACTTCCTTAAACGATTTAAGCAATAAAAAAAAATGTGCATATTCCTTATTATCTTGTAGATAACTATATTATTAGGATTTGGCTACCATTACTTAGAGGTGGATTTAGGGGACCAGGAGGCAACCCACCCCCTGGCGCCTTGTACAAAAAGGATTTCAATAGCGAATTCTGTAAAAATAAATATTGTACTATAAACATTAACCATTCCTACATATTCTACAAAATATTATAATCAAAAACAAACATTTGTCATCTATGTATCATGTTTAAAATGAGTTATACCACAAAAATATAAATATAGATTAATACTAATATGCTATATAAAAAATGCAAGCTTTTTCGACATTTTTGATTTACTTTGATTGTTTCTGAAAACATTTCTCACTGCGATTTTATCAAAATTTGCGCCGGATCATTTTGACTTCTAAAGGGAACCAAAAATAACCAAATAGTTTTTTCCAAAAAACATTCTTTTAAAAGTAATTTTCTTCGAAAACGGATTAACGAAACCTTTTTAAAAATATTTTTTTGATTACACATACATATTTCGAACGTACATTTTTTCAAAAATGTCCTGCCAGCTTCTTCAAAGATACTTTTTTAAAAACGATTTTATGAAATTTTTTCTCGAAAATACTTATTTCGAAAATACATTTTTTCATAAATGTCCCCAAAAAATAATTTTTAAAAAATCGGTAGGTACATTTTCACACTAGAACATTACATTATGAGCTCTAGTAGCTTGGAAAATGTTAATGAAAGACGAAAAAATCCTGAACAAACCTAAACGCACCTTTTTTGGGTTTGATCAGGTTTCTTAGGTTTGGTATGTTCCTTTCTCATAATTCACTTTTTCAAAAAGCCGTTGCTTGAAAAAATTAATATCTTAAAAATTTCATTTCCTAAAACTGTTCTTTGAAAAATGTATTTTTGAGAAGTGCCTTAAAAAATTTGAAAACTTGGTTTTAGAAAAATTGTATACTTTCGTAAGTACTCATATATTCCCCCAAATGAGCAGAAGGCATAAATGAAAACATGCTCCAATATTTTACACTTTCATATTAACCAAAGAATTTATCCTGTGGTGTGTAAGCTGAGATGACCAACAGCTTCTTCGAAAAATGTTTTTTTCGGAAATGGAACTGGAATCTTTCAAAAATAAATTTTTCGAAAATATATTTTTTAGAAAACATAGTTTTTCTAAATTTAAATTATGAACTCTATTGGCTTAGACAATGACAACGAAAAGATGACAAAAAGATCCTGAACTAACCTAAAGGAACTGTTTTTGTGTTCAGTCAGTGTGTGACGTTTCCTTGTGTTTGCTTTGTTACTCTGTAGTAAAATATTTTCAAAAAAGTGTGTTTTTTTAATATGAAAATTTGAAGCCTTTTTTGAAACAATGTTTAAAAGAAATGTAGTTTCTAAGATCATGATTTCTTAAAAAAATATAATTTCGAAAAGTGGTTAAAAAAAAACCGAAAAGTTGGTTTCCGAAAAAAAAGTTTTCAAAGCATCCCTAGTTTTCGAATAACTGTATTCGAAAATGTATTTTCGAAAAAACGTGCTTTCAAAAAATATGTTTTCAAAAAATTTCCATATATCAGTCCGAATGGACAGGTGTAAATTTAAAAAAATGCCAGAATTTTGATAAGTTTACACGTTAACTGCCACATGGCCCAGCATCTGTGCTCATGGTATATGGCACGAATGTAGGCCATGCATGTGGTCATCGGTTTAAATTCAGTGGCACAGACGTGGAGCCATAAACACAAAGTATTTAAATGGGATGCGTCAGAGTATGGCGCTACAGACCCAATAATGGAAAACCCCCGTTTGTTTGTATATTAGTAGTAAACGTTTCTTAGAACCCTATCAGCAATACAAAGTAATGTCGCAAGTGAACTTGCCCGTTCTTTTTGGTTTCTACTTTTGTGTAGCCCGAGGTAACGTTTTAGACGAAATTCTGAAACCGCCCATGCCACTACTCAGTTCTTAGACAGACGGTTGATAAAATCAACTTTAAAACTAAATAAACAAAACATTGAAGATATCGGGATATTGCATAATGTGATGTATGGTCCGGTTCTTGTGCCTGTCATTTTTACATGCAAATGTCCAGCTTTAAATGACAAGAGATTGATAGAGTTTTGTCCCTTTTCTACCAATATTTCCACGGATTTTGCTCTGAAGAACTAGCCGCTATAATCCCCCCCTTGTCTGTCCCTAACAGAACAAAAGCCTAGAACAGACCACTTCTCTTGCTGATTCATACCTAGGGTCTCCAGATTACGAAACAAATTGCCTGCAGATGTTTTCTCTTCCCCTCCCAGCCTCAAATCCTTTAAATCCCTGCCAATAGATTACAATTTCTTTTCTCTCTAGGCGCCCACCTTACATTAGTACTTAGGCTTGCAGTCAAAACCCAATTAACAATACAATATCTTAATATTATTTAGTTTATTGAGATCTTAGATTTTAAAAAATTGGCAGCTGGGTAATTCAAATTCTTACGCATGTTTAGAAACATCTCTTTTAAAAGTATGTTAGTCATTGACAATTTCAAGTCTAAATGGAAACGCAATGCATATCTGAAAGTTTGAGTTGTCAGTGACTCTACCTACGCTCAATATTCTTTAGATCGTTGTAGAAAAAACAAGTATTTCAGTTGTTCACATTATTTCGTTTGCTAATTTATTCCACAAGAATGTGATAGTTAATTATTAGATAGCAAAATTAAAACCAGAGACTAATAAAAATGATATCATAACTTACACTGATGTAGTAAATAATGTTACACATAAATTAAATGTTTTGTAATTTTGCTAATGGCTTTTAAATGCGTTTTAAACCATACTTCTTATTTGTCTTTATAATACAGTGACATTAATGACCTATACAGCCATAGTGAGTTCATCGATGCAAGAGCAAAATTTCATTTTTTGTTTGGAATAAGTTCCCCCACATTGGGGGTCCTCGAGTAGAGAATGATTGTATGGTTTACCAAACACATATAATAAACCCAAATCAAACACATATAATAAACAGAAAAAATATCTGCTGGCTGCAGCACCGCCCCCCCCCCCTCCCCGGGTGTGCCTCTGTACCTTCACTATTTCTGTTAATAAATGTTTTAAACACGGGACTAAAGTTGTTTTAGTCATAAAACCCACAAAATGGGATTTTTTTAAAATTTTTGTATCACCTTAGTATGGGCGAGGAACCAGTGTGGGGGCGTTGGGGCAGACATTTACTTATCTCATGCTTATGGCATCGGTGCTAGATGACATCGATGGATCTGTTGTACCCATACACATATAGGGTCCTGCAATAGTGCGTCAGGCTTTCATAGCTACTAACTATATGAATTAAGTTAAGAATTTCATTCATATGCCGACTTATATTGTATTACAGGCTGTATTTCAGGAAAATATTTTCACATATTCCTGGCCTAAGAAAGTGTGATAACATAAAGTCGTATTTTTTTTAAATGAGACACCCGTATTTATTGCATATTTAGGTTTGTATGAGAGTCCTTCATAAGTGCCTAAAATTTGATTTAATTTGATTAGGTAATTTAAAAGTAATGACTTCAAAACTAAAAAGAAAGTTTCGCTGTCCTGACCATTAAAAAAATGTGGGCCCAGTATATGTTCTCCAACAATACCTTCCCAAACGTTTATTGATCAACGTTGTTGGCGATTTATTTGCCGAAATATTCTTGGACTTTCGACAGAATAATAATGAAAATTATGTCTGTTTACACATCCAGTGCTATGGAAAGTTGCTTCGTCGGAAAAAAGGCCGTTCATAAAGAAACAAAATCTTGGAGGCGCAGTTGTGCCCACGCATAAAACTCTGCCCTTCGCTGAAAGTCATTTTCACCCTGAGCCTGGTGCAATTATATGGTATTCATGAAAATGATATTTATTCAAAATTCTTTGGACTAACCTCTTTCTTATTCCAACTTCTTGTCCCACACATGCTCAATTAATATTTAGCCTTTCAATAACTGTCAATAAAACTTCTAACTGAGGTTCCTCATTTAGTGCCGTCTTTGCTCTTTCTTTCTTTTTGTAGCCTACGCTTCCTGTTTCAAAAAAGCGCTCAAGAAGTCTGCTAAAACTTTTGGATGTGGCCTTTCCGAAAACCGAGTGGCATAAATTCTACTTGCGAGAAAACAGTTTTTCTCACTCTCACCCAATACAGAAACCATATCAATGAGCTCTTCATTTAAAAAAATTAACTTTTTGAACAAAATATTATCCGTTTAAGTACACTTACTTATTTCAGACAAATAATGTCAAAATGTATTTAATTGCTAAACATGTTAGTTTTCTCATTGCTGCCTAGCTATTTTGTTTATAAAACTTTATTATGAATAGCGACATTTATGATTTTTGATATTTTGAAAACGGTTTGGAATTTTAAATGAATTGCTGTTAAAAAAATTGTTTGTTTTCAAATTCTTTATTAAACAGTAAACCAATATACAGGGTGTTCCATTTAAATAACTTGAGAAAAATTAGTTTAAAATGCGTAATTTTTGAAACCTTATGTACCTTTTGAAACACTGTATTTCATGGTATTTCTCACCCCCTTGTTATAAATCTCACACAATGCCGTGGACAAAAAAATGCTTTTAGATTTTTTCTCCATGGTAGCAAATTTTTTTTTTAGTTTTTAATATATTGCTGTTAACCTTTAACTACACGCGCCGGTGTATAAAATGCACCAGCTTAATTTAAACCGGCGTTATTTTCCTACAAATTTAGACAGCGGCCCCACCCTATCGTCTAACCTTTAACCGTAGTGTCTACCACCACATCCGTTAGTCTGTTGACTGCAGCCCCGTCGACAAGGTATTCTCGAGCCTAAATTCTGCCGGGGTGCTTAATGGTGAATAGAGTACGCCACGCGTGTAGATAAGTTATAATGTAAGTATATATTGGTTTTACTTAGAATGCAAAAGAATGTTACCTATTTATTACTTATGGATAATAGTAATAATAATGACAGTAATATAACACAAATAATAATCATAATAGCAATCACAAACATTATTATTACTGTTTATCATTATTATTTTTATTATAATTATGTCTGTGTAATTATGGTCCTCTCATGTTTCACATTTTTTCAGGGACCGTATCAAAATAAGGAATCCAAAACGCCTAACAGAAGATGAGCTTCAGGCCATGGCTGAAGTGATTGTTGACGAAGAGCCTGAAGAAGAAGTTGGAGGAGAAGCCGATATGTCAGAAAATGAAGCGATTGAGGAAAGTGACCACAATACTGAGACGGAGGAAGAAGGAAGTGATTCCGAGTATGAACAAGAGCCCGATTCAGAAAGCGAAGACAGAGAAGAGTATTTTGTTGGAAAAGATAAAAGAACCATATGGTATAAGAACCCAGTCGTAAGTAAATTTAGCAAAACTAATAGAAAAAATATCGTAAAAATATTTCCGGGGCCAAAACCATGTGCAAGAGACATTACCGATTATGGAAGTGCTTTCCTGAAATTTTTTACTCATGATATTATTGAACATATTGTTGAATGTACAAACTTAGAGATCCAAAAAATGCGGCTAACTTACGATAGGCCAAGGGATGCAAAAGACATTGCAAAAACAGAATTCTTGGCATTTTTGGGTTTACTGTTCCTAGCAGGATCGAAAAAACAAAATCACACACATTTTCTCGAACTCTGGACAAACGATGGCACCGGAAATGAAATATTTAGAGCTTGCATGAGTTGCAATAGATTCCTATTTTTATTGAGTGCGGTTAGGTTTGATGACAAAATAACTAGAAATGATAGAAAAGTAACTGACAAGCTTGCTGCAGTTCGATTTGTTGTTGATCGGTTCGTAGAGAACTGTAAGAATAATTATTGCGTAGGCGAACACCTTACGATTGATGAGATGTTGATACCGTTTAGGGGTAGATGCAGTTTTATCCAATACATCCCTAGCAAACCCGCTAAATATGGGATCAAGGTGTTTATTTTATGTGATTCTAGAACATTTTATGTTAGCAATTTGGAGATTTACTGTGGTCAACAGCCAGAAGGGCAATATAAAAAATCTAATACGCCAGCTGATATTACCCACCGTTTACTCGGACCTTGGAAAGGAAAAAATAGAAATTTGACATGCGATAACTGGTATACAAGTTACCCGTTGGCAAAAGATCTTTTGAAGGATAAAGTTACCTTAGTTGGTACGTTGAAAAAAAATAAGAGAGAGTTACCAATGGACTTTTTACCTAACAAAACAAGACCAGAAGGTTCTTCTATATTTGGGTTCCAAAAGGATGTCACACTGGTGTCTTATGTCCCTAAAAAGAATAGATCTGTTATTTTGCTTTCTACTATGCACGATGATCGTTCCATAGATGCCGTAACTAATAAACCAGATATTATTCTAGACTACAACGCATCTAAAGGTGGCGTAGATACAGTGGATAAAATGTGCGGTGCTTTCTCCGTCTCCAGGAGAACAAGAAGATGGCCCTTAGTAATTTTTTTTCAACTGATGAATATAGCAGGCATAAATAGCCAAAAGTTGTATAATTCTACGCATATCGACAGCCCTCAAAAATTCCGTAGGATTTTTCTAAAAGAACTGTCGATTTCTTTAATGAAGCCGTATCTTTCGGAACGAGCTGAAATAAGGACATTGCCATCTGATATTAGGCTTTTTCTAAATAAATATAAGCGACCACAAGAAGAGAAACTAGAGGAAGGCCCGCCAGCAAAAATACGGAGAAGATGCTTTTGCTGTGGGAGACAAAAGAACAGGGTGACAACAATGACGTGCACTACATGCAATCGACCCGTCTGCAAGGAACATGCCACAACCATTATTACTTGCCCAGAATGCAAAAATCAATATGCAAACGATGAAGACATGGAGTAGCTAGAGAACACAGAAGAGTTTTTTCTACTTTATTTTTCGAGCACCAGGCTTATTGGATCTTGCGGCTTACATTTTATGTTTGTTGATCATAGTTTGTCAAATAGTTATATTTTTTTATTATAAATGAGTTGTTTGGACTTGTATGTATTGACATCAACCTATGTTTTTGACTAATAAACATTTATTTAATGTAAAAGAAGTATTATTCAGCTCTTTACTTGGCTTAAATACTCTTTTAATGAATGGTGCATAAAATACACCACGCGTGTACTTAATGTACATTTTAAGGCGCGTGTAGTTAAAGGTTAAATTACCGAAAAATATAAAATAAAATATGTTTCTGCTACCAATACCAGGTTTTTGAAAGGTATATACGAAGTTTAATGTGTATAGTTGTTAAAACGACAAATTTATGGTTGGGAACTGGAAGGAAATATATTATATTTCACAAAAGACTAAATCATTAAAAAAGTCACCCATCAAATGTCTGCGACACTGATGGCGCTCCTCGTGAAGTTTTCTCTACATATTTCTTCACCAAAACCCCTATACTTATTACTGTGCGTCTGCAGCGAACCTCTGCGTCAACAACGAAATAAAATATTGGACATCTCAACGTATAACACATAAAAGTTAGGACTCCACCTGCTCTACGCACGTGTCACTTTTCTTCTCAAGTAGGCATTGTTTTCTTATTACTAAGGCACCGAAAACCTCAGCAGCGCACTATCGTCGGTTATAACCCTTTCTTAAGGAAACCCATCGCGCCGTTTTATATATGTACCTATTATTTGTTGCCGTTCTACCGGTAGCATCATGCCAATACATACACCCTATCCTTACTTTAGTGTAGCCAATTTTGATAGTACGTTAGTAAAATGCGACCGTGCATATTTATTCCAACCCAGCCCTCTTTAATATTTCTGTTTACTAATGCAGATTACGTTTAATTTCTTAAAATACTCTTTTTATATCTATCTGTCGGTTCACTGACCTTTGTTTTATTTTGTTGAAATGCCAAATAATTCCCTGAAGACAAACTGGCCATCTGTATTGGACAAGAAGTGTGCTCTTGCACTTGCCCCAGAATACTGACCCTAATCTCGAAACCAAAAGTTTATTGACAACATAATCTGGTACCGTTAGAAAATTGGTATCTGTTTCATTCATAGGTTATGTAAAACAATCTTTGACAAACTTATTTTATACTTAATTTAAAGTTCTCCCCTAATGTTGCCCCCTTTCTAAGATTTTAGTTTAAATTTTTAAATAGTTTATTTTATATTGTTTAGAAGATTAAACTGTGATTTACGACTGCCAGTATTTGGTTGACATAATATGGTAAAGTAAATTACAGTAATGGATTTAATTTCTTTCCAAAGATACCTCAACACCAGTTAGATAAGCCTCGGCGTTTGCACACGTCAGCTTAAATCGGCGCACGAGGTACCCCACTAAGTACAAAGAAATACAATTTCTTTGTCAAATTATTAATGAGGTGAAACTATATTTTAAAGAAGATTTATCGATTTAATTTCGTTACCAAAGATACCTAAATCCACCAGTTAGATAAGCCTCGGCGTTTGCCCACCGTCAGCTTAAATCGGTGTACGAGGTACCCCACTATGTAAAAAGAAATCCAATTTTACTACTTGCTTAATAATACAAAAGAATTTGACATAAATATACTTTGGACAAAGAGCAAGGGATTACTAAAAGGAGAAACCCCACTGGTAGCGTCACGACTTAACTTTAATAAGAGAAAAATTTTAATGTCTCTCTGACATTTAAATCTCTATCTGAATGTCCATTCTACGGTCGCGTCGAGCGCTTAAGTATACGCGCTTCCCCTCGGCGGGGGGAGGTTAGCGTGGCTTAGTCGCTTGGTGGTGCGATAGCGTCGGTTGGCCATCTGTTGTTACGTCATCTAAAGAATTTGATCTTGGATACCCTTTCTATGAAAACTTTTACATTTTTTGCCTTTTTTAGACTATTTTAAACCAGGGGTCTACATGTATGCAAGAATTATTAGAATTTCATATTTTAGAATATTCATTTTTCTTTGGAGATCTTACGAAAATTTCAACTGATATAATGACCCGGGTGCGGGCGGTTTTAATATTTTGTGCGTAGTTTTAGCTACTCATTGCGAGCGAGTATTAACTTTATATACGGAAACACCCTGAATGTCCTTGTGGCGTTTTACTAGTAATTTTCTATTAGTAATTCAATAAACTTGAACCTTTTAGTGAGAAAGCGTTTTTTTGCCATCCACAATTTGTCCTCGAGGAAACGAAGGTCAAATTGACAGAATCTAAGGTCAGATACAACCCTTATCCGTGACAATATTTCACGGCTTCGTATATTTTTCGTTTAAACTTTTTCTGGTGCGTTAGAAAGGGCACAAATCGCAAAGAAGCTTAAATAACTTTCATATTTTACTTTAAATCTGGCATGTTTAACTTCTTAAAGTTTAGCAATTTTACGCCTTTTTGCATAGCTTTTAGGAGCAAAGATCCTTACAATATTTTATTTTTGCTACCATCTACAAAGACTTTTTTAATGCCAAAAGCTTATAAGATTAGATGCGAATACTTAATCTTATGATCTGATGTTAAAATTTATTCAGGAATCTTGATGAAACAGAGAAGGGAATATGAAACTTCGTTTATCGAAGGAAATCGGTTAACAAAGTTAAAAAATCTGCAAAACTCTGAGCACGGAATTTCCTTCGCGAAATGAAGTTAAGTTTAATAAAATTTGAAAATACATAATATTTCTTCTTTTATTAACAGTTCCGCGTAAGTTAAATTACCTAATAATTACTATTAATTTCCCACCTTGTATAAAGATTTCATGTTCCAGATAAAATCCTCGACTCTAATTTTTTAAATCTTTCTTTATCGAAAGCTCACGTGGACTTCAAGTCCCAGTATCATGGGCGTCTGAAGAAAAGGAAAATATAATTTACCGATATGCACTGATGACTGTAAAATAACAGTTTGATTCCAGAGGATATTGATTATTTTTCCTTAATAAATTACGCTATTTCGTTATCACAAAATAAGTTATGCAAATTTAATTCCTAAAAGAAAATCATTTATAAAATATTTAATTTCACAAAGTAAAGTAAAATTAAAAATACAGTTTATATTCCAAAATATTATACGTCATAAATTAGCGCCAATATTTACGTTATTTGTTCTGTAAATCTGTCAGGCCGGAGGCGCCGCCCGGCTATACAAGTCAATTGTTGACAGAATCGCATGAGTTGTTACTGAAAATGCCGCGAGATTAAACGCAAGCCGGCATTTATGGTCATTTCCTTGTGAATCTTCCAACAATAAACAAGCATTTTGTGCAACTCGTTGTCTGATAAATTTTGTGTTTTACAAATAAAGTGAGTCTATTATTTAACTGTGTTTATGTGCAGCCTTTGTAATATTAGTTTAAAAATAATTAAGCAATGGTTTGGTAAAGTATATCTTTTAATGTTTGTTGTTAAATGTGTTTTGTATGTTTAAAACTAAATTTATAATTTTTACTCTAATAAAAAACCCAAAAACCCTATTTGCATATATTGTCTTTTCCCACTAGTATACGCTTAGTATTCCAACATTGTTATTTTTATTTTGTTACAAATTTCCTGTTTTGTAAATAGTTTTTATGCCCAATTTTTCTTGTAAAAAGTGATAAAATGCAGCAGTGGAACTGTCTACGTAAATTTAATTTCTATTTCTTTCTGTTTTCTAATTTCTTATTCTGTAACATGTTCTACTTTATCCGCAATTATTGTCGATCTTAAATTAAACAAATATTTTTAGTTCCGAAAGAAAAGTTAAAATGTTTTGCTATTTCCAGCAGTTTTTATTTAAGATTGTGTACGAATATCTCGTTACATAATATTAAGAAATTAGAAAGAAATATAATTCTTACAGCAGCTGTAAATTTTCTAAAAATATGTATATATTATAATGGTGGACAAACAAACTTTTACACCATAAACCAGTAAACTCACCAAATGTCTCAAGGGAGACCGGCTTTTCGGTGTGTTCGACTGTCTGTCTATATTCTTTATAGTCTCTGATAAGACACAAGAATAACCTACTGAAGTAAAATAGAACCAGTGAATATGTAATATAATATGTCTCAGATAAATTGTGTTCCAATTAAAACAAAAACAGCCAAATTTGTGTCTGTGGGATCAAAAGTGCCTTAACTTATATCAGTGGTAAAAGCCTTATTTATAAAGAAAGTATAATTTTTGTAAAGTTATTCGTTTTCGAGTTAGAGCGAAACAAAATAGAAATTAGCTTTTTTAAGGTGTTCACTGTTTACCCTGTACATATTTTAGTCAGGGTGAAATTCAATCTTTTTAAATTTTTATTATTTTCATTAAAGTAGTTTTTAAGTTTTCGCGCCACCAGACAAATAAACTGACACACACGCAGACATACAGACCGACGGAAATGGAAAACTATGTTTTTCGTGATCTAGAGATCTCAAAACATGAGAATCTGAAATTTTTTAAAAATTCAATCCTTCCTCTAGCGCGGAAGGTAAAAATCGTATGATCTAATTTTATTTTAAAACTACAGGTTTGCTATCAAAACAAGATTCACTTCGGGTCAAATATATAAAATAAAAATATTTTCTAATTATTTTTGCTTTAAATTAACAACAAAAAATAATGGTTTGCTCAGGATTTTTCAGGCTTCTATTTTTCTACATTACCCTGTATATGTATGTACCGGGTTTTCTCTTATATTTTGAACGGGGTCCACAGTCCTTATTTTCAGAGATATGGAAAAATGATTAATACAAAAATTTTAGGGTTTTATCTAAATCACCAGAATTTTCTAAAAAAATAAACAAATGATAATCAGAATGTCAAAAAATCGCTATCAACTTTAATTTTTTAAATAAAACACCCTGTATATTTTCAACCATTTAGAAAGATATTTTTTTTCTGATTTCAAAAATATATAGTTTCTTTATGTTTCTTTAAGCAGTTTTTAACATATTTAGATTTAAATATTTAAAAATGCGCAGTTTTAAGTCATAGCCGCTCAAGCATAGGTGGCTTTGGAATCACTTGTTCAGTGATCGCAAACGTATAACTTTGAACATTTTTAAACATTTAAATCTAAATATTTTAAAAGCTGCTTAAAGAAACATAAACAAACTATATATTTTTGAAATCAGAAAAAAGATATCTTTCTAAATGTTTGAAAATATACAGGGTGTTCTATTTAAAAAATTAAAGTTGATAGCGATTTTTTGACATTCTGATTATCATTTGTTTATTTTTTTTTAGAAATTCTGATGACTTAGATAAAACCCTAAAATTTTTGTATTAAACATTTTTCCATATCTCTAAAAATAAGGGCTGTGGACACCGTTCAAAATGTAAGAGAAAATCCTGTACATATACTACTTGCCTTTTTATACATAGTAAATTAAAATAAATATTTAATTTAATTGAGTGCTCTGTAAGTCTATTTACATAATTAACTGTAAGTTTTTTTATTAGTTAATGTGTTTTGGGTGTGTAGTAAAATTATTTGTATGTATTTGCATTAAGTTGATGTATTATTTAAATTTTTGCAAGAAATCTCTTAATGGCGTACCTACTGCCTAAACGCCATTCTATTCATAAATTCAATTATTCCGGCAAGAATATCACTAGAAAACAAATTTGTTGTATGCACAAAATATAAACAGAAAAGTTCATTAAGGAACATACATAATGTTTTGTGTTTACTTAAAAGCATATAACACTAACATTGCTTTTCTGAAAGAGTAAATAAATTTTAATTTACACTAATTATACGAAAATTGCAAAGGCTAAACAAGTTTACTCCAAATAATTTATGTATATATGCGACACAATTAAGAAAGTCTACAGTGAATTATAAATAAATTTTTTAAAACTTGGTAATTAATATATGAATTATTCCGTATCGTCTTTTATATACAGGGTGGCCCATCGATAACGTACCGCAAGGCAAAGAACTTTTCGACAAAATTCAAAATCACGTCAAGTTTGTTTTTCAGGGGGACAACTTTTGACGAAAAATGCATAGCAAAACCTTCAACCCCCTAAGTGTGGGTGTCATCCCCCAAATTTTTTCAAATGGGAATAGGGGTCAAGTGATCCACTCGTTTAGAAAATATGGAGCTTTGAAATACCAACAATAAGTTTGACGAAAAATGCAAAAATCGATTTAATTTTACTTAAAAACTTACCGTATTAGTCAAGTAAATGCTGAAACTGTTGCCCGCCAACGAGCATACAGTGATACAGGTTATCTTTAAACCGTTGCCATACATTTTGGAGCACTTGCGGTGTCACTTCGCGACATACGTCAATGATTCGTCCTCGCAGATCTTCCAATGTGGGTGGTGGGGTGCTGTAAACTTTGTTTTTTATGTGCCCCCACAAAAAATAATCTAAAGGACTTAAGTCGGGTGACCGACGGGGCCATTCAATTGCACATTGCCATTTAAATAATTGCGCACATTTAGCGAGTAATGCGGAGGAGCTCCGTTTTGTTGGAATATCAGTTCCTGTTCATTGTATACAGGGTCGTTCTCTATGATATTTTTTAGAGTTGGGTCGATGGCATTTTGTAGTAAATCCAGGTACATATCCCCTGTTAAATTTCCAGGAAGGAAAAAAGGACCTACAATGGAATTTCCAAAAATACCAGCCCATCAATTCAACTTCTGGGGGTGTTGTGTGTGTGTGTCTCGTGGAAAATCCTTGGATTGGTATCAGTCCAGTAACGACAACTGTGGCGATTCACTAAACCATTCAAGAAGAACGTACACTCATCCGAAAAACACATATTAAATAGGAAATTACCATTATTAATCGCTCGTTCAGGCATAACTTCGCAAAACTGAAAGCGACGATCAAAGTCGTCTTAATTTAGTTCGTGCACTAACCGAATCTTATAAGGATGGAACTTGTATTTTCATTTAGTACGGGATTTTCAAGCTGCCTCTTTTTGTTATGAGCGGAACCTATTTCGCGATATTTTGCAACCAATTCGCGAATAATTTTCCCAGAAACATGTTTGTCATGATGCCGTTGGTTAAACAGCTCCGCGACCCGAGGACCACATTCATTGTTTTTGAAAAAATCTCAATAATTTCTACTCTTTCTGCAGTTGAGTACACCATAATTGATAAATGTAAAAGGTTCAATAATTTTGAAACACTTCAACCACAAATCACAAGACAGCTATCTAGCAACTACCTGGCCTATCTAAATGTGAAGCAAAAACCAATTGTTTACTCACGAAAACGAGCCTAAAGAATCTGCAAATCAGCAAAAACAGCGAATTCTTTTGAAGGAATTTATTTCACTAATACGGTAAGTTTTTAAGTAAAATTAAATCGAGTTTTGCATTTTTCGTCAAACATATTGTTGGTATTTCAAAGCTCCATTATTTTCTAAACGAGTGGATCGATTTTCAAAAACTAAGCAGCAATGTATAGGGAATTAAAAGCCCTTTTTAATGATGTATCACTTGACCCCTATCCCCATTTGAAAAAATTTGGGGGATGACACCCCCACTTAGGGGGTTGAAGGTTTTGCTATGCTTTTTGCGTCAAAAATTGTCCCCCTGACAAACAATCTTGACTGGTTTATGAATTTTGTCGAAAAATTCTTTCCCAGCCTGTAATGCCTTACGGTAGGTTTTCGATGGGTCACCCTGTATTTTTAAGCTTGTTAAAACAATACAAGCGTCAGCCTTATAAACCGAGTTTCGGTCATCCTCGTGGGTTCAAATCCCACCGGAGCCGTAAAAAGTTTGGGACCCATTTCACGATACGCAAAGTATTACGCCACCATGCGGTAGATGGAGAAGCGTAGGGAAGAGTGTAAAATGATTCTACGACAAAACCGTCGTATTGACGCCGGTGAAAGGCCGGATGAGATCGAATATCTCGTTGGATGAAGGCGCCGTTTCACACTCCCCAGTCGGTAGGTAACAAAAAGGCAGCATACTATAGCGGTCTGGTTCTCGCGTTACTGAGGATCGTGGTTCGGAGCCTACGTTAAACTGTAGGTCCGGTCCCGGAGCCAATACACTCGCTTGTAGTGTCAACGTAATAATAACATAATATATATACAGGGTTATTTTTTAAAATTCCGACAAAGGCTAACTTCTTTATTTAAAGAGATAGACCTATAGTTCTACAAGCGGAATTTTAGAGAATAGTCTAACTAAGAAAAATGTGAAAACAAATATTCCCCAGTACTGCCAGTTTGTAAGTTATTTCAGAAAAACATATTTTCTTAAATGGCAACAATGAATTTTTTTTGACAAATTTTAATACACCTCGTGGTTCTAAAAAAAACACAAACAGTGAAATTTTTTAATTAGAATAGCAGTTTACGAGCTACTTTCGTAATGCTAAAATGGAAAAATTTAAAATGCGTTTGTAAGAATAACTTTTTTTTCGTTTTTCTTAGGTTAAACACAAAATAACTGTTATTAAATAAATTTTTCTACAACTGCTCTGAGAATACCTAAAAAATTAAAAATAATTTAGTTTCAATAAATTATTACGTTAATGCTCGCCATATGGATTTAATTAAAATTTAATCGCCAATGGCTTGTAAACTGCTATTCTAATTAACAATCTTTACTATTTGTGTTTTTTTTTAGAATTACGAGATGTATCAAAACTATAGGTTAATGTCTTTTAATAAAAAAGTTAGCTTATGTCAGGTAAAACTATGGATTAGATATGTCGATGATGTTATTGTCGTATGGTCCTTTGGCGGAGAGAAACTCCTGAAATTTTTAGACCATCTAAATTCGATACACCCACGAATCCAATTCACGCTAGAGCTCGAAGAAAACAATCGGCTGCCTTTCCTAGATGTATATGTAATTAAAAATGAACATGGACGACTAGAACACACAGTATACAGGAAACCAACTCACACCAATAGATACTTAAATGCCGAATCACATCACCGCCCATCACATATACAGGCAGTAGCCAACACGCTAATCTCCAGATCCATTGGCTCACCAACGACAACAACAGACCTGAAGAGCTAGAAAAGATAACCGCTGCTCTAAAATAAAACGGATATAAAGACTATGAAAGCAGACCAAAAACCATACATTAAAGGAACTACTGATAGGATTGGTCGCATTTTTCGTAAGCATAATATAGCCACTGTATATAAACCACATCAAACCATAAGAACAACATTAAAAAATCCTAAACAGAAGATTAAACTAGAAAACCAAGGTATATACAGTGTAGCATGCGGTACCGGCAGTAAAATGTACGTCGGACAAACCAGGTTAGAAGAACACAAACTGGCTATCAGAAACAAACTACATCGGCCCTCTTTCAACATCAGCATCAAACAGGACACAAAATCAACTTTGATAGCTGCAGACAACTGGCAAACATCGAAAACTACAAAACAAGAGTAATACGAGAATCCATCGAAATAGAAATTATAATCGGTCATCTAATTAGAAGGGACGAAGTTCTGCATTTGTCTAGTACATGAAAGACAATAGTAAAACGGCAAGCCGAAGCGCATCAATTCGCAACCACATCGCAACAAACAGCCAACGAAGCAACGACTGAGGAGGCGGAGTCAACGCCAGCCAACCAGAATCGCTACAACCTTAGGCGCAGGCCATAAATACCGAGAGTCACGACAAAGATTAATCAGTTTACGACGTGACAGCAACGATTAGCTGCGACAACTCTGGTTGTAGCTCAGTTAATTTGCTAGGAAAAAAACCAACCACTTTCCGGGATAGATACAGAAAAAAGACATACACCAAAAACTTTCCACCCAAGATTATTTCGTTTCAATAAATAAAAAAAAAATCGCTCGGACCCGTATACTTTAGTTTTCAGGGGGATATATATGTTTTTAGTATTTTCAGCCACCGTGCTTGAACCCTAAAGAATTGGGCTGGGTTGCATAACCTTTGTTGTTAAATTTCCCCACAAAAAAAAAGTCCAGTGGCGATAAATCAGGAGATCTTGCAGGTCAATTGATAGGGCCTCTTCTTCCAATCCATCTTCCTGGAAAATTGTTATCCAGATACTGCCTTACAGGAAATGCATAGTTACATAAATTAGATTTTCTGGCTGATGAGGATCTTCTTTAATAGCATTCGTTAAAGCAGAGTCAATATTGGTTTCCAAGAACTCTAGGTACATTTCACTAGTTAAAATGCCAAGAAGAAAATACCCGATAATACAGTCCCCAAAAATTCCAGCCCACACATTTAATTTTTCTAGATGTTGAGTATGTACTTCTCTAAAGATTCTAGGGTTGAAATCCGACCAATACCTACAATTAGGTCGATTAACAGTACCATGAAGAAAAAAGAGCATTCATCTGAAAAACAAAATATGTTAAAAACAATTTGTGAATCGCGAATAGTTCTTTCGCCCATTAACTCGCAAAATTCCAAAAGGCGATCGGAATCGTCTTCTTTAAGTTCACGAACCAGTTTTATTTTGTAGGGATGGAATTTATGCTTTTTAAAAATTATCTGGATGGTTGTAAGAGAAACACTTCAGACATTTTCCCCGTCCTAAGTGTGATATAAGTTGCAATATTACCCAAAACTGCAACTTCTACACCTTCATTTCTTCCAAGATTTTTAATTTGTTTTTGTTTAGCACTGATCCTATTTCAGGAAATTTCGCTACTAATTCTCGCACGTAAGTATGAGACAGGTGTCCATTTGGATGTAATTCATTATAAGATAACGCGGCAGCACTAGCACAATCGTTATTTCTAAAGAAAAGTGAAATAATTTCAACTCTTTCTTCAAGCGTGTACGCCATTTTAATGCGTAATTGAACGAAACGAAATATATAGCAAAATTATTGGTTGAGGGGTTCAAGCATGGGCGGTGAAAAGACTAAAAAATATGTCACCCTGAAAACCAAAGTGTACGGGTCCGAGCGTTTTTTGATTTATTTAAACTGCGCCGCAAAATTAACGCATCGAAAAATTGACTTTATAAATTTGTTTAAGCCTCAAGTCAATGGATTAAAATTAGTATTTGGAATCTCGTGAATATGTTTTTACAGATTGTGAGATTCATAAAGCTGAAGAAATAAAACTACATGGCATATAAAAAAATAACCTAAATTTTTATTTTTGAAACGGAACACCACATGCTGTTGTAAAATGTCTGTGATGTACCGATCAGCTATAAGACGACCTCTCTGAATTACAACCAACTCCGTGCGGGCCTCCACACTAATGCCAGCCCATACCATAACAGATCCTCCACCATAGCTTACCATTCCGACAATGTTGCATTGGGCGTATCGCTCGCCAAGACGTCGATACACTCTCCTACGGCGGTCATCACTAAAACGGCGAAATCGTGACTCGTCGCTAAACAAAACATTGCCCCATTCAGGATCTCCCCAGTTTTGGTGTTCTTATTCAAACTGAAGACGCTGCCTTCGATGGTCTGCGGTTAGAACGGGGCCAGTTGCGGCTCGATATGGGTTAAGGTCGACTTCTGCCAACCTTCGTCGAACTGTATCTTGACTAATACGGTAATTATACCTATGGGAAAATTCTTGCTGCAGTGCAGTGCTTGTAACAAATCGAGTTCGTAAGGCATTCAATCGCACAAATCGATCTTGGCTCTCCATTGTCACCCTTGGCCGTCCTTGTCCAGGTCTTCTTAGGTTACTACTGGTCTCCCGAAATTGTGCCAGTGCTCTGGATAGAGTGGATTGTGTTACCCCAAGTCGAAGTGCCACTTGAACTTGTGGCAAGCCTTCTTCCACAAGTGCTATGGCAGCAGCACATTCCTCCGGCGATAGATTTCTGCTCTCACGTACGTTCTAGGCCATTTCACCTTACTAAAGGTAGACGTTGCCTATACAAGTGTAGAAAGCTAACTAAACCACATAAATGATAGAATTTCACACAGATTTTTGTTAAGTTATCATTTTCTCAATATTGTAAACAAATACTGTTTTTAATGTACTCAACACAAAAAGGGTGCCTGAAAAAATTGAAAAGATATCATACAGAAATTATTTTGACCCATTTTATACCCAGTTTATTTAAAATGTAATAAACCTAGGTGGAAAGTTTTCGGTGGACCACCCTGTATAATTCATCAAAAATCGACATTTTATTTTGCGCTTTTCCTTTAAAAACCTTCTCTGCAAAAGTTTAACATGTCTATCGAGTATCAAAAATTCGATATGTATATCGTTTTTAAGAAAAAGTAGATCGATGTATCGAATTATTGTGGGCGCGTTTATTGGTGAATAATGATGTATTTTTATGCATCCATCCTGGAAGTAATAGACATCGGAAATGACTGAGCGGCGGCAACTATGCTAAAAAGAAACTAGCTGATTAAACTTTTTAAGTAGGTAGGTATTTGTAGAACTATCAGAAAGCCTAGGAGCTGTTAATTGCATAAAAGTTATGATTTAAAAATTCAAAATCCGAGCAAAATTGTGGAGATAGAACGGAATGAAATATGGAATTTTCTAGATGCCGAATAAATCTCTGCTGTGAAAATTGATACTATATCCCTCAAACATTAAATAGATCCCATAGATCTAGAAAATATGTTAAGTCTAAGATTTTAAATTGGCTTTTATTCGGCTTTCAGATAAATGGGGTTCTATTATGGCAAAAATGCTATTACGGATTCCCGTATTGATATGTCGGTAGATTTATTATGTCCTAGATAATTTTAACAATAGAGTAGCTTCAGTGGGGCGGCATTAAATATAATATACTGTTGACTGAGACGGCTCTTAAAAAGTGAAAATGCATGCAGGTTTGTATTTTAAGATAAAATATTGAAGCATATTGAAAAATGAATATGAATATTAAATGATACCACTTCGCTAGAATATACTTAAAAGAATTTAGAATTATGCCACAAAGAGAAATCATAGAGTTACAAAAATGTGGGGCATTTGATGTCAGGTCTGCTGGATACAATGTACGATTGAGCTGATAATGGACACTCAACACTTCTATCTTCCTCGAGTCATTGTTGATTAAGCAAGACGGAAGTATAGTTACAGTCCAATGTCATCTATAATTTTTTTTTATCTAAAGCAACCCACGTAGACTTTAAGCTCAAGTACTAACGTACCATGGGCAACTGAAGAGAAGTAAAATGTAATTTATTAAAGGAAAAACATTTGCTGGCAATTTGTTCCATAATCTGGAGACCCTCGGTATGAATGAGCGGGAGAAGTGGGATGTTTTAGGCTTTTGTAGCTGGACAGTAAAGGGATGCATATGTAACGTGCCTATTGTTGTTCTGTTAGTAACAGTCAAAAGGAGAATTATAGCGGCTAGTTCTTCAAAACAGAATCCGTGGAAATATCATAGAAAAGGGACAAATCCCCAACAGCGCGGCGATAAGCGAGAGAAAGGAGTTTTCTTGTAAGGACATTGATGAGTCAAATGGCTCTCTTTTGGAGAGAATCAAGGATGTTAAGTGACGAAGGTGATGACGCTCCCCAGATGTGGGAACAGTACTTTAGGTTAGGTCTTATTTGACAAACAGAGTCTGTAAGTTGAAAGAAGAGAAGTATTTTCTGGCTCGAACTAGGCAACCAAGCTTTTTAGCTTGGCTATTGAAGTAATGCGTTTGTGCCAGCTAAGATCATGTTCGAAAGCAATGCCAACAACATCGAACGTTTCTTTGTTCTGCAGGGCTTGGCCGTTCATGTGGATGGGGTAAGTGTTGCCAGATTTTTTGCGTGACAGGGAGCAAGACTGGGTTTTTGAGGCGTTGAACTGAACAAGGTTTTTGGCATCCCAGCCCAAGATTAATTGAAGATCTTGGTAAAGGGATACGTGCATGGATCTGCGTCTATTATCCAGCTGTGGATAATCTGTCACCATCAGAGTAGCTTCTGTTTAAGTTTGATCAGGTTTGCCCAGGCTTTTGTCTTTATTATACAAATAATTACTTTGCCCAACCACAGAGCTGAAATGGTCAGCCGCGATTCCCAATTAGAATCAATGCAATCAATTACAGTAATCGATTACCAAAAGTACTCGATTACTGCCCAGCCTTGCCCAGCCAGAGCCAAGCGATATTTATAATGACCAGTCAATACCAGAGATAAGGCATACAAAGATGTGCCAGTCAGACAAGAAAGCGCAAATATTAGAGAAAAAGGGAAGACTGTCAATTTAAAAGACTGTCGTGCCTTTTAATAAATCGTCTTCATCTGAACTTCAGATTTCTTCAGGTTTGTTTATTTTATCAAACAGTATAGACATAAGGTAAGATAAAGAAAAGGTCCTCAAAGTATGCCGTGGAATCAATCAGGCATGTCTTGAATTATTACTCTTAAAAGGTATAGGTAAAAGGTTTAGGTGAATGAAAAATATAACTCATGTTCATGTTCTGGAGTTTTTATTTTTTAAGAAAATTACATTATTGTGTCTGTCATTGCATAATACAGAATTAAAAAAATATATATACAACAAAGAACCTAACAATTACAAATTTAAACTAAATGAGAGTTAATTCAACTTTCTACTTCCAAACATGTTCTCATTCTTCTTTTTGAAATATATTTGTAATTCTGGCCCGTAGGTCTTCTAAATTTTCACAAGGGGGTTTGAAAACCGAGATTTTCATGTGTGGCTATAAAAAAATCGCACGGCGTGAGATCGCAGGACCGTGGTGGCCACCTAACTGGCATATTACCTTATATTAAAAATTATATTAAAAAATTTAAATCATCAAGAGTTACGTGAATTGGTGTGCCGTCCTGCTGGAAGTAGCCTTGTAGCATCTCTTCATCGTCTAATGCTTTCACAAAGTTTTCTAAAATTTCATTACGGTATCGTGCCGAATTGAGAGCCCCTTCAAAAAAAAATCGGTCCAATTAACCTTCTTTTCGATAAGGCCGTCCACACTGTCTGTGAATGAAGAAGCTTCTCTATAAAGAAATGTGGATTTTTAGAACTCCACATTCTTATTGGTTGAGAATTTACATAACCTGAGAGGTAAAACCATGCCTCGACAGTAAAAAATGTTTTATTTCAAATAGGTTTTTCTTATTATGCAAATTACCCATAAACCACTCTGAAAATTACATTCGCTGCGGCTTGCCATTTGGTAACAATTATTGGACTGAGCTTAGACGATAAGGGTGCATATGCAGATCACATTTCAGGATTATATTGCTGGTTTCGTAGGATACATTTACTTGCTGGCTTAAACGCCGAATAGGGGTTTTGTGGGTGTTTATTAACAATTTGCCTCACTTCCTTTACTTTTTGTGCAGTGCGAACTTTGGGTCTCCCACTGCCTTCCCTTCTATTTACACTTCCTGTTTCTCTAAACAAAACCACAAATCTAGTCAAAACTTGGCGAACTGGTCGAAATCCTAATGACTCTGTGAAGAAATTGACAATCCTGAATGGAGTCCTGTGTTGAATAAACCCACTGGCCATCAATCCATTCACCATTTCTAAAGTAACTTTCGGTCATGAAAGCTTTCTGTTCTGCCGTGATTAATAATAATAATAATAATAAAGAAGTTTATTTATGCCAATAAAAACAATTTAAAATATAAATATAAAATTGATAAAAATAAAAAGAAAACCAAAAAATGACAGTAGTATACTAGTTGGGCATAAATAGGTAGAATTTTGATTTATAAAAAATCATTCTTCCAATCCTACCCCTACTAAATAATTTTTTATATTATTTTTAAAAGTTATGTAGCTTAAGCCCTTTAGACTAGAAGGAATATTATTAAAAATTACAGAAGATGTATATTTAAACGAAGACTTATATTTTTCAGTATGATGTTTAGGTATTTCTATTGCTTTCTGATTTCTAGTATTAACATTATGAATATTATTCCTGAATTCAATTTTTTCAAATAAATATCTAGGTTTCTGAGTTAAAATTATTTTATATATAAAACAGGATAAGTGGATTTCGCGTCTTTTTTCTAATTTAATTAAATTATGTTTGTCAAAGGTAGGTGATATGTGATCATATTTTTTTAGTCCTGTTGAAAAACGAACACAGTTATTTTGAAGAATTTGTAATTTCTGTTTATCTTCGTTACTGATATTTTTGTGATAGATTATATCACAGTAATCTAATCCACTTAGAATAATTGAATCAACCAGCCTAAGTTTAGTATCGGTATTTAAGTAGTCCTTAAATTTGTATAAAATTCTTAGTTTGTAGTATGCTTTTTTAATTATATTTTTTATATGTTCATTAAAATTACCATATGTAATTTTCTTAAAAATAAATACTTCAGAACTTGAGAGTTCTATTTTTCATTCACCTATACCTTTTACCTATGTTACCTTCCAAGAGTAATAATTCAAGACATGCGTGATTAATCTTACGGTATACTTTGAGGACGTTTTTTTAATCTTATGTTATCAGTAATATTTTAAAAATAATATTTTACAAATGTTCTTCTCGACTATTTCTATAGATTACCATTCCTTGCGTAAAATTCCCAATAATATTTTGCCAGAATTGCGGTTCAGTTTTACCAATTAATTGACGAATATTTTGCTTCAGGTCCTTAATTGTCTGCAGATTGTTAGAATAGACTTTGGCCTTGAGGAATATTGTTAAGGTGCATAGTATCTTATTGGGGCCATAACAGATTTCTTAACATTCTGCGGTAGCGCTTGCCATATTAACATTGATCATTTCACCATTTTAATAAAAAAATGGCTGTACCACACCTGCAGCCCACAATGCACACCAAACAGTTACTCGAAGAAGATGTTAAGGGTTTTCGTCATTCACTCGAGGATTTTCACTTTCCCAAATCCTACAATTTTGCCTGTTCATGTAACCTCCGAGGTCGTTCGTCCTCTGTTTTGGCCATTTTCTTGACGTGGCACCTCAAGGAGCAGTAAGAAGACCTCTAATAAGTGTTAGGTCGTTTCTATTTAAATCAAGAAGCTCCTTTGCTTTTTGAAGAGAAGGATCGATAAACCTCTTTGCTTGCCTTTGGGAAGGAGTGTTTCTCCGGTAGGATTCTATTCCCGGTTGTGAGCATCCTGTGAAATGTCGCTTTTGTCACTTCAAAGAAGGGTTCAAATCCGCAGAACGTAGTCTTGCCACCTTCCTTCGCGAAGCTGCCAGCTGTTTCATAGCCAATAATGACCTACTTACTTTAAAATCTCTTTATTCCTTAATAATATTTATAACAGCACATAGCAACTTAATTAATACACACATATCAAATATTTACATAATACACGTTACGACCCCCATTCAGGGAAGTCCAATGCGACAAGGCGACCGGAGTGCGGGCGGTGCGGGTGTTAACCCTTGGTTACCCTACTGACGCGAAATAAGGGAGAAAGACTCTTTTCGCGAGCGCTTACGGAGACAGTGAGAGATTGTTCTTGCAGTAGCTGGAAGAGTGTTGTTGATTATTTACTTATGCTAAATTTTTAAAATATCGGGTTGCTAGGAAAATCCAGTGAAAAAACTAGCTTAAATATGATGACCCCATGGATTTATTAAATAAAAGGATTCGATATCCGTATACTGTGAGCGTATCGAACGTGAAGCCTTATATTTTGTTGTTTGTTATTCTCTTGGGGGAGCAGTTTGCGAACTACAAACATAGACAAGACTACGAATTACTATGTAATTGAATCAAGAATGGTAGTAGAAAGAGATAAAATAGCATTGGAGTGTTGGAGCTCAGAAGTGTTGCTGTCTGTGCTGGTTGTTTAGGAAAATGGCTGAACCTCGGTATGAACACTCGGTTACACGTACGTCTTTGGTCTGTGTCTAATGAACTAGAAAAGAAAAAGTGCGACGTATAGATTTATATAGATTTATAAATGACTCGGAGCGACTTTAAATAAACACCTTTAGAAATAACATAATCTATGGATGACCCAGTGTCCAGGCATCCATATCAACATGGCCGTGTTGTTACTCGCTAGTTGTTTGCAGTCCTAAGCATAGAGGTGGCGGGCACTGATTTCGGAACGAAACACAACCGCCTTTTAAATGTTTTATAAGTTTTGTTGGTGACCAGAAATACATAAACCTATGTGTTTCTGTTAAAGAAATTTGATGTTTAAAATTTAATGCTTAAAATCAGTAAGCCTAGAGGCAACTTTTAACCCAATCAAACTGGAATGACTAGATGTTTGTTTAATTTAGTATATCCAAACTTAACTACCATAATTAGAAGCCAGTAAATTTGCCATTAAAAGCTTTTGTGTTACCAATAAAGGGCAATCAACTTTGCAATGTTACTGCATTTTATAAATTTAAAATGCGTATAATGGTGTTATACAATGGATGCATAAAACATTAACAATACATTGTAAATCATAAATTGCAATAAAATAATAAATTAGTAACGGAAATATTAGTTCCCAATAAGTCAGCAATTTATTTTGTTTGTTTATTTATTGTTAGCGGAAAATTTTTAACAGTAAAGGAAAGAACAAAAACACGTCGTTGTGTTGTTATGACAATAATTTTGCACGTATTTTTTTCCTGTAGCATATTAAAAATACCTTTTACGTTTTCTCTAAAGGTGGAGTCTTATAAAAGAAAAGCCAGACTCTTTTCATTATGGAACAGAATTTAAAATCTTCAGTTTTATGATTTTATTTTTATTAATTTAGAAGAAAGGAATGTTAAGTATGAGATAATTGCTTACTGCTAAATTTAACATCCATATTTAAGTTGATAAAGTATTCTCATAGTCACAAGCGCGGGCGAGGTTTTGTTAGTACCGATGGCACTATTAAATGGCCGAAAACTATTTTCTTTCACGAATTAATAAACAGAAAGCAAAAATTTACATGGCATTATTCATCTTATCAATACTCATCCATGAGACTAACTTCACTTCTGTCACTTGAACAGTGAACAGCTGACAGCACTTTTTTTATATAAGACATCCCACGTAGACTTCAAGCTTAAGTACTAAGGTATCGTGGGCGTCCGCTGAGAAGGGAAATGTTGTCTATTGACACGGGATTTAAAGGATTGGAGGTTGGGATGACAATGAAATTATCTCCACCTCTAAAGGGAAAGCTGAACTATTTGCCAAACAATTCGCCGCCAATTCCACACTAATACCTCCCGCCAATTTCGCTCTTCCAACCGCTACGTCTCTACCCCACAAAATGCCCGACGTAATACTTAAAGTCAAACAAGTTCAAAAAATTCTTCTATCCCTTGACACCAAAATGTCCTCCGGTCTGGATGGCATACTAGCCATTGTTCTAAAAAAACGCGCTCAGAACTTGCACCTATCTTAAACCGTCTTTTCCAGACGTAACAAGGGTATATTTCCAGATAGCTGGAGGACTGCTCGTGTGCAGCCTATCCCGAAGAAAGGTTCCAAGTCCTTTCCATCCAATTATAGACCTATCTCTCTTCTCACTGTTGTCAGCAGAGTTATGGAGGAAACGATCAACTTGCAAATTCTAAAATACATAGAAAAACACAAGATCATCCATGGCAGACAGTGCGGATTTCGTCACCAAAAATCCACAGCTGATATCCTTAGCTTTGTCACACACAACTGGAAGAAGTCTCTCGAATTTCTTGACGAATCTCAGATTGTTGCTCTTGAGATTTCCAAGGCCTTTGACCAAGTATGGCATGCCACACTCCTTGACAAACTACCTTCTTATGGCCTTCCTACCAAACTATGTACCTGGATCGGTAGTTTCCTCCGTAATCAGCGCATATCTGCCTTGGTTGATGGTCACTCATCTAACTTCCATCCTATCAATGCTGGCGTCCCCCAAGGTTCGTTCAGTCCCGGCACCACCCCTATTTCTGGTTCACATGAATGACCTGCTCTCTTCAACTACCAATCCCATCCGCAGCTATGCTGACCCTACTCTTCACTCCAATATTCATTTTTCCAGACAAGTCTCGAATCAAAAGTTGGATAATACACGCAGATCTATACACCTATCCCTTTCCCAGGATCTTCAATTAATCTTAGACTGGGGTGCCAAGAACCTTGTTCAGTTCAACTCCTGCAAAGCCTAGTCTTGCTCCCTGTCACGCAAAAAATCTGGCAACGCTTACCCCATCCACATGAATGGCCAAGCCCTACAGAACAACGAAAATTTCGATTTTGTTGGCGTCGCTTTCGAACATGATCTCAGCTGGCACAAACACCTTACTTCAGTAGCCACATCGGCAATTAAAAAGCTTGGTTTTCTCTTTCGAGCCAGAAAATACTTCTCCCCCTCTAACTTATACACTCTCTATGTTTCCCAAATAAGACCTAACCTAGAGTACTGCTCCCACATATGAGGAGCGGCATCACCTTCGACACTTAACATCCTCGATTCTATCCAAAAAGAGCCATTCGACTCATCAATCAAACTCCTCCTCCTCACAAGCAAACTCCCTTCTCTCGCTCATCGCCGCGCTGTTGGGGATTCGTCCCTTTTCTACCGGTACTTCCACGGATTTTGCTCTGAAGAACTAGCCGGTATTATTCCCTCCTTGACTGTTCCTAACAGAATAACAAGAGACTTGTTATGTGTGCACCCCTTTACTGTCCAGCTACAAAAGCCTAAAACAGACCACTTCTCTCGCTCATTCATTCCTAGGGTCTCCAGATTATGGAACAAATTGCCTGCAGATGTTTTCCCTTCCCGTCCCAACCTCCAATCCTTTAAATTCCGTGTCAATAGACTACATTTCCCTTCTCTTCAGACGCCCACGGCACGTTAGTACTTAGGCTTGAGGTCTACGTGGGATGCCGTAGATAAAAAAAACCTCCTAGCTAATGTTATTTCGTCGTAAAACGATCTATAATAATTAAAACGCCGGGTCTCTAGATCACACAGAAAAATATAAAATTTCTAGGTTAATTGCTTTGTTCTGATTGACCACCGAACGTAAATAATGACTGACATTATTTATTTTTTTTTAAATTGCATGATAATGATGGTTTCATTAAATAGTCGTAGAAAGAAGTCTTTAAATTAGTATTTAAGTTTACCTCTTGAGATTTTAGTTGAACATGAGCAAATGCAAAACTTGCACCGAGACATAACGAGCTCTTAACTATAACCCGAAAATCTATATCTTTATGATAAAAGTTTTAGTTAATGGCGTCAAAGATTATAACAGTTTAGATAGTGAATTTAATGGTTTAATACTTTAGCTTAATGCCTTTGGTGAAATGAAGAAAAATACTTTGCTACATTAATTTAAGTTGCTTTAAAGAACATCTCTCTTCATTTTATTGATTCGCAGACAAATACTTCGTCTCTTAGCTAAGTGTTTTTGCTAGATTAGTTTTGAAATAAAATTGCATTTTCTTACAAATGATGAAAAGAATAAATATCAAATTTAATATATAAATGTTAATTTTTAATTTTGTACGTAAACATAAAATTATTCTTGTTTTAAAAGAATATTAGATTGGTATGTCCAGAACGGAACTATCGTTAAAATATATGTATAAATATTTTAGTGACAAAATTGGTTTTTAGTTAAGTGGTTTTGCTAATTTAAGTTCTTAAATGGTTGATTGTTATGTCATATTGAAATCTTCAATAAACATATTTTAGGGGAAATATGTATATTAAGTTTTACGACTTTGTTGTACGTGTTGTTACAAACTTTATTGCCTAATTTCTGAAATAAATAGTTTTTTTTTAAATAAATATAATTTTGCTGATGTGAGATGATGTGTGGTACCTACATCTTTAATAATAAACTATAACGAAAATATGTTATTTGAAGTTGATAATAACGCTCCCTTTCCTTCCTTCTTTTCTCTTCATATACCGCGGGATCAAATGTGATTTTTTTAATAACTCTATCATAACCTCCCTCTGTCTTTGTTTTTGCTTTTTATGAACTTTTTAGACCTCGGCCCTTGCAATTCTTTGAAATATAAAAACTAAATGCTGCACTTTAAGAAGATGAGTTATACGCATTTGAGAAATTTTACTGTTTTTAGTGATTAATTGCCAACAAAATACAAATTCACTGATGTGAGATGATGTGCGGTTAACATCTTTGATAGTAAAATATAACAGAAATATTTAGGCTTTTGTTGACAACAACTCTCCTTTCTTTTTCATCTTCATACATCACGGGATCAAGTAAGATTTTTCTACTAAGTCTATCAACAGAAATATTTTAGCTACTGTTGATAATAACCATAGGCTAACAAAGTATATAGACTAGAAACTGAATACCGCATCTCTTTCTAAACTGTTGTTGAGCGCCATCCTTGGTCTGTACGCCCAAGCTTGCTTTAATGATCGATCGTATCAAACTTAAAAAACAAAGGAATCATTATTATGACATTTTTGAAAACCTTTACCAACAGAGTAAACGGCGCTTTTTATTGAAATATACAGTGTGTCCACGGATGGAGTTGACAGGAGGAAAAAAATTATTATTAATTTTACGACCAAAAATAATTCTTTATACAAAATTCTACTTGTCGAAAAAATAAGTTTGCCATATAAAAATCTGAGATCAGATGTACAGTGTGTTAATAAATTAAGAAAAATGAAAATGGTTTAGGAGAGAAGTAGCATTATTTATAATTTAAAATGAAAAGTTTGTACAACAAACTTGTTTATAATCCAAAATAAAGCCTAAATGCAAATTCTGAAATCAAAATTCTAATTTTTAAATTTATTCTACATAGCTACCTCCCACCCCACCATATTAAATAAATACACTCTTCTTGTGTAAACATTTTGGAAAATACCGTCACGAAGTCAAAATACTGACAGACGTAAAGACGATGCTGATCTAACATTGACGTTATCTAAATCAACGATTTCGACTTTCCTCTTGTTAACTCCATACGTGGATACACTGTATGTATTATTATGTAAACTTACGTACATAGCAATCGACCCATATCATACTTTTGAAATTGAATGCATTTTTTTTAGCAACCATTCACCAGTTTAATTACAAAAAGTATACTTATTGTATGAAAGACTATTTAATTCCCACCACAATAGGTGTAGATCAATCGAGATGTCCTTTTTTAATTTAAAAGATGACTGGTTTCTAAGAAAATGCATTCGATTTCAAAATTAGATGTGACGCGGAAACTATGAAACTTAGTGGACTGTATTAAATTTAGAAAAGAAAATAAAACGGTTGATTAGCCAAAGGTATGGTCTATTTTTCGCGACGCACAAATCGCTTACCTGTTAAACGTAGCACCATGACGAAGTCCATGCTGTCCAGAGGGTACCCTCGCAGTTTAACTGGATAATCCACAGAATTAGACATTAACCCTGTTGCACTTTACATTAGCCCTGTTTCACTACACCACCTTTTGTTAACTGAATTGTGAATTAAGTTTTTTATGCCATATTAATTTCGGAGACGCCGTAGGATCGGGACGAAAACTGTCGATCTATATCCGGTCCGAACGCTACTGCAGTACTGCTGGTCGTAGCGACTTGTGCGTACAAAATAAAGAGTAAAAACATATATGATAATTCTCGATGGCAATCGGAAAGATTAAATATTAATGCAACTTAAAGAAATACATTAGTTTGTCACATTAAGCATTAATTCAAATTACCCAAAAAAAACGAAATGAAAATGAATAGATTCCCAAACATTCACCCCACCAAAACGAATGTTTTTACACTAAGTAAATAATAATAAAAAATACATAAAGAAAATTAATTATATGATTTAAATTAAAACTAAGAGCTTGGAAGAGGACAAATTTTGACTACAGGTCGTTGCAGAACGCCATGAGCTGTTTTCAGCGAGACCACGCGAACTACACCATCCTGCCCCGGATGCAACTTAATGACTCTTCCCAATACCCACCGAAGGGGTGGTTTTTGTTCATTTTTAATAAGAACAAGAGCACCTTCCGTAACAGGAGGCGATGGTTCAGTCCATTTATATCTCTCTTGGAGGGAATGGATGTATTCCTGCGACCATCGCTTCCAGAAATCACGCTGGAGGCGCTGGATTAATTGCCAACGATTAAGCCGATTTAGATTTATAAGGCTTAAGTCAGGATCGGGAATCGAGCTGTTTAATGGCTCCAAGATAAGGAAATGTCCGGGCGTAAGGGGTTGTAAGTCGTTGGGATCAGCACTTACTGGACATAAAGGACGCGAGTTTAATAAAGCCTCTATTTGGGTTAATAGAGTATAGAACTCTTCATAAGACATTACTTGAGTTCCTAAAACCCGATAAAAATGACCTTTGAAGGACTTTACTCCCGCCTCGGCTAATCCATTAAAATGTGGAGAGCCTGGGGCGTTAAACTTCCAAGAAATTGACAGTTGTTCAGCGGCACTCTGGGCTAGCTCCATAAGTATATTGTTGGCACCCTTAAAATTTGTACCTTGGTCACTAGTTATAGTGACACATTTGCCTCGTCGGGCAACAAAACGTCGAAAAGCCGCTAGAAAGGCTTCAGAACTGAGATCTGAAGCAGCTTCCAAATGAATCGCCTTGGTAGCAGTACAAACAAATATACAAACATAGCCCTTGAGGGTCTTAGCACCTCGGTGTTTACTTATTACAAGGGGGAAAGGTCCGGCAAAATCAATGCACACAGAAGAAAAAGCCCTGAATTGGGAAAGTCGAAAAGTTGGCAAATCTGCCATGTAAGGATTGTATGACTTTGGCTTGCACCGAAAACAGCGGACGCACCTAGAAAGGCATTTATAAATAGTACTTCTAGGGGACAAGATCCAAAATTGTTGCAGTAACAAATAATGCAGTGTTTTAAGACCATGATGAGAATTGGTATGGTGAGTCCACTCGATAATCAATTCAGTTATCCTGTGCGACTTCGGTAACAAAATAGGATGTTTAACATCATACGGAAATTGAGACTGTCGTAACCGACCACCTACTCGAAGCAAACCTTCGGAGTCAATAAATGGGGCGATTTTTCGAAAAGGCTTCGGTAATAACGAATTTTGCTCAATCTTACTGACGATATCAGAAAACACATCTCTTTGGACATATTTTAGGATAACTCGAGGTGCACGTTCTAGCTCAGAAAGGGTTAAAGGACCTCGAAGCCTTATCCGAGACCTTGGATTAAAGAGAAACCGAAGAATGTAAGAAACAATTCGCTTAATTTTAGGTAACGAAGAAAATCGATCCAATGCAGAAAAAATAAAATGATTCGGAGGTACTGAAATATTCAGCACTGTTCGTTGTTCCTCTTCCAGCAACTCAGAACTACCATGGAATAGTTCAGGCTGTGTCGGCCAGAGCCTTCCAGGCTTGGATAAAAATTCCGGACCTGACCACCAAATTGCGGTGTTCACAAGTTGCTGTGGAGTTTGACCGCGACTGGCACAATCTGCGGGATTTTGCGCGGAAGGAACGTAGCGCCAAAAGGACACAGGCAGAGAGTCTTGGATATGACTTACGCGATTTGCAATAAAGGTTTTCCATTTATGCGGAGAAGAAGACAACCAAGCCAAGGTTACCATGGAATCGGACCAAGTATGAATGGCGTCAAAAATAACCAGGTGAGCATAACTGTCCTTGACGAATGCTACTAAGTCCGCTAGTAAAACGGCGGCCAACAGTTCGAGTCGAGCAATAGATATAGTTTTTAATGGCGCAACTCGACATTTAGCACATACAAGGAAAGTTTTGATATTATTAAAAGTATCTTCCAAACGAAAGTAAATAACGCTAGCGTATCCAACCTGCGAAGCATCGCAGAATCCATGTAGTTCAATTCGCGAGATCGAATTAGAGCCTACATGACGAGGTATTTTTATGTCGGCAAGTTTTGGCATTTCGGCCTTGAATTGAGTCCAGATTTCAAGAATATTATCAGAAGGAGATTCATCCCAAGAAACCTTGGATTCCCATAGACGTTGCAAAAGACGTTTTGCAAGTAAAAGGCAAGGAGAGATAAAACCTAGAGGATTCCATTAACCCTGTTGCACTTTACATTAGCCCTGTTTCACTACACCACCTTTTGTTAACTGAATTGTGAATTAAGTTTTTTATGCCATATTAATTTCGGAGACGCCGTAGGATCGGGACGAAAACTGTCGATCTATATCCGGTCCGAACGCTACTGCAGTACTGCTGGTCGTAGCGACTTGTGCGTACAAAATAAAGAGTAAAAACATATATGATAATTCTCGATGGCAATCGGAAAGATTAAATATTAATGCAACTTAAAGAAATACATTAGTTTGTCACATTAAGCATTAATTCAAATTACCCAAAAAAAACGAAATGAAAATGAATAGATTCCCAAACAAGATGGTTGGTCAATTTCTAAGCACGTAAGTGTATAATATTATGGTGGTTCCGATGGACGAAGTATGGCTTTTTGCAATGTAAAGCTTGCACATACAACCTATAATATACAGCAGAATGATGCCATATGATTGGCTAAAAGGTAAAAATTAAAAAAATATTCATAAAATATTTAGTAACATAATATTTTAATGAATTACATATACATTAAATTAAATAACCTACAAGACCAATGTAGAAAGCTAAGATCAAATGAGCAGTGAAATAAATTTAAGTACATAAGGGTGGAAACTACATACCTAGGTACTTAAATTATTATTGCTCTTTTGTTCATAAACTTGCGTGAAATCTAAAAAAAATCATAGTACAAAGCTTAGTTTCTGATTTTTACACTTGCCAATTTGAATCCTTGTTTTTCAAAAGTTAAATATCTTGCTATTTTAAATCTCCTTCCTAATACACACTATTAAACTCGATGGAAAACAACAACGATGCTTAGCGCAAATCAAACAGCAAACAAAATGGCGGTTCGTCGTTATTCCTCTTCGTCAAAAAGTTAAAAACCACCCCTTCTGATACTTGCGGTGCTACCTTAATGAGTAATGTTGAAAATATTAATATGGAAAAGTACAATTTCATTGTAGATAGCGATAGGCGAGTTTCAGGGTCAGCGCCCCCCGATGCCTGTACTCCGACTGTAACGACAAACTTTCTTTGCTATAAATTCCGTGTACTGTGGATAATACCGCTCTGCTTCCTTCCTTATTTTCTCTTCATATAGCGCGGGATCAAATTGGATTTTTTTACTAAATCTATCATAACCTCCCTATATCTTTCTTTTTGCTTTTCACAAACTTTTTTGGACCTTTTGGTCCCTGCAATTCCTTAGAATAGGTTCAAAATATAAAAGTCCCACTAATTTTTTTGTTTAAATGTTGCACTTTACGAAGATAAGCTTTACGGATCTCGAGTCAATTCATAGGATTTAAATCTCATCCATAAAAAATATCTATCTAAAAGAAATAGGTGCGTTTTATTACCTTTCAAGGATATGAGAATTATAAATAAGCAGCAGAATGCAAGTAAACCTAAACCTTGCAATACAATGTCTTTTCTTAGTAATGATGAAAATAATAAGCATCAAATTTAAGAACGAAAAATAAATATCATTTTAAAAATTGATGGGAAAAAGTAGGTAGATTACAATGTGTTTCTAGATTTATTGTTACGCTAAAATTATTCATATTTTTTTTTTCATTAAGTCAAAAAGTAAGATTTCCCAAAAGAAAACCAGTCAGTGGTGTTAAAAATTTGAACCTAATCCCAGTTTCCTTAAAAAATTCAAAACTTTCTCATCCTATTTATATTAGAAATCTTATAAAAAAAACTCCAATATAGCTATTGCACAAGAAGATTGCAAAAAGGGGGAAAGAATATTGAATTAGGCACTTCAGATATTTTATTAAAACCTTGAAATGGCCGTGGATGATGTCACAAATTTTCATAACTAAAAAGAATTAAGAATTTTATATTAAAAGTGCTGAAAGTAAATAAATTGGGCGACTTTATATAAAGTTCTAAGTAAGGGAGCTTAAATGAAGTTTAGGTCCTTACCTTATTTGGTCCTTTCCTAATACCTTTATCGTCAAGAGGGTAACGTCACTCTTAGAAAGTTAAAGCGGATTTTGTTTACTTCGCCCCACCGTGGAGTGTTAGGTATTTGTTTAAATTGGAAAAAAGGTTAAAATATTTTTAGCCATAATGCTTCAAGTGTGTGGATTTGTGTCAGCTAATTCTCTTAAACGGCTTACTTTAACGTAATTACATGTCCCTTCTCGTCAGATGTCCACGGTACGAGTACTTAGGCTTGAAGTCTACGTGGGATGTCTTCGATAAAAAAAAATTAAACAAGAATTTCTTTTTCAAAAACAAATTTTATATCCTTTCAAAAGATAAACAGCCTTTTTAGAATTACTGAGATGAAGATTCTCCAGCCTAGGAAAAGTACATGTTGTTATTTGTTGTTATTGTTATTTATTGTTATTGTTGGTTGCTGCTTGTTTTTTTTTGTTAGCAAAATGTCTAGTATAGACACTGCAGACGAACCCCAAGATTATGTTGATTTCAGTTCATTCAAAAAACGCCCAAAGAAAAGTCATTTAAGTGTTAAGATGAAAGAAGTGATTTTAAATGTTTATATAAGGACAAGGAAGAACATCCCGATTTTAGGGTAGAAATAATACTGTCGCAAAAAGTTGGTTTATGTTGTACATCTGTATTTAACGTGATTAGAGATTACAAATAATCGCATTCGTTTCCAAAATCAAAAAATCGGTCAAATGCAAGCTATACTTGCACAATAAGTGTTTCGTACCATCAACCTCCCACTTAACCAAAGCAAACCTCGGCCGCCCAATCTCCGTCCATCTGCCGCGCTACCCGCCGACGGCGACACTAACGCCGTATCACATCGCGTATGCGCGGACCTGAGTGGGCCACATTAAAAATATTGAAAAACGTGTAAGGACAAAAGTTGTTCCTTACATCGTGAGAAATATTTTTTGCGAAAACCAATGGTTCATCAGCAGTTATAAGGAAATCAACAATTAAATTGTTTATAACAATTGACCGCGCTAGCATTTTTCAGTCCTGATAATTCTCGCTCAATTTACACCTAATTTTCAATGTTCATGATTTTTTTCAGATTTTTCTGAGCGCTCCTTCTGGTGGGGGACAGCAATTTTTAATCATTTATCCCGAAAAATGTTTAAAGAAATGCTATAAAAAATACATCATAAATATATCGTTGAATTCGTGCTTCAATAAGCTTTCATTTGACACCCTACACGACGCCTTTGATTTTTTTTTTCATTTCCCAATTTACCCCCTGTAACTAACGCCCAGAATCAAAATTCACCTATTTATGTGTATCTGTTTTAAAGAATCGTAAACACTTAAAATCTTCGGGCGTACAAATAAAGGAGGATTTAACCAAAAATCGGTTAGCCCTGTTATCTGAAGCAGTTAAATTGTTTTCCAGTAAAAAAGCTTGGTGTCTCAATGGAGTGATTTACGTAAAATCGGAGGACACGGTGTACAGAGTGAACAACAGTGATGAAATAAAAAATCTTAAGCAATCTCTAAAGAAGGATTAAACGTATGTACTCTTATTTTGCTATATTGCCCGAAAAACATTATGTTTATTTATTTGTTGGTTGGAATGTTTATTTTGCAATTTCAAATATTAATACTTAGTTATGCGGTTTTGGGTTTTGGGCTATTATTATAATGATTTGTGTTTGATCATGGGATTATTATCTGTCTAATAAAATTATTTTTTTTTTATTCTTTTTCTTCTTTGTCTTACTTAAAGCTTAATGTAACGGCTTCTATTTGTGTCATGCTCGCTATTTCAGTGCAATAACATATTATTCATAATTTATACTCTATTTTAGTTCTTCTTCTTTTACATATAAACTCTTTCACATTTATATTCCTAATTTTTCTCATTTCTTTCATTCTTCTCCATTCCTACATCTCCTTCTTATGTCTGTTTCCGTATCTCATATTAATGTGAGGTCCTTGTTGGCTAACCTTGCTGACTTCAGGGATTTTTTGAACGACTCTGATTATGACATTGTAGGTATTAGCGAGTCATGGCTGCACCCGGGAATTGACAGTGATACAGTAAACATTGAGGGTTTTAACTTCATTCGTAGAGATAGAGCTGCTCGCAGAGGGGGTGGTGTTGGCATATTTATAAAAAACTCAATTCAGTTTAGTATATTAATTGCGGAGTCACATGATTTTTTAGACTGCATCTGGGTTGAGCTTAATGTTGGTCCTGGACGGGTTCTGTTGGGCGTTGTCTACAGACCTCCTGGGGCGAACTTGGAGAGTTTTTTTGAGCACTTCGAAGATACCTTAACTCATTTTTTTACAATATATGATAATATCATATGTTGTGGGGACTTTAATATAAATCTTCTAGAGAATAATAATCATACCCAAAGACTTTATGATATTACTGATGTTTTTGACTTAAAGCAACATATACAGGAACCTACGCGAATTTGTAATGATTCATTCTCTCTTATTGACTTGATGTTTTGTAACATACCTGAAGTGTTAGACTCTGGAGTGGCTAATGTACAGTTCACTGATCACCTCCCCATTTTCATTAAACTATCGTTTAGCACTGAACGTTCACCACCTACATATTTCAAATATAGAGCCTTAAAAGATGTAAATTATGGAGAATTTCAAGCTGATCTGCAATCGTGGCCATGGGAGAATATTTTTTATATTCCTAGTATAGAGGAAAAAGTTAAATTCTTAAGCTCCTCAATTATTAATATATTCGATAAACATGCTCCTGTGAAAGTTTGCTGTAGGAGGAATGCTAAATATGCGCCTTGGTTGACTGACAACATAAAATTTTTACAAGGACTGAGAAATCAAGCTTTAAAAAGATTCAAACAAACTAGGCTGCTCGAACATTATTCCTATTATAAACAACTCAGAAACTATACAACAGCTGCTGTAAGATCTGAAAAAAAAGCATATCTCCGACAAAAATTCTCCAATTCCTCTTCTAAAGAAAAATGGTCTGAACTTAAAAAGCTTAATTTAACAACTAGTAAAAATAATACTATTCCTGATCATCTATCAAATCCTAATGTTATTAATAACTTTTCTATCAATTCCGTATTAAGTGGTATATCTCCTAAACAAGAATTAATAAGTTTTTACCTCAGCAATATTAAACCGGGAATTGCGGATCGGCTTGAATTTCCGTCTGTTACCGATGATGATATACAAAAAATTATTATGAAAATTAAAACTAAAGCGTTTGGTAGTGATGATTTAAATATTACGCTTATTCAGTTGTGCTGCCCATACATTGTTCCATTTATTACACACGTGATAAATAAGTGCATTGAGACTTCTTACTTTCCAGTGTGCTGGAAGAACGCTCATGTTCTACCCCTTCCTAAGATTACTCAGCCGACGGAACTTTCTCATTTACGGTTTATCAGCATTTTGCCCACATTTTCTAAAATTCTTGAAAAGGTGCTTGACCATCAAATCCGCTCATTCTTGGATACATTCAATATTTTACCCCCAAAACAGTCCGGTTTTCGGGCGGGCTTTGGTTGCGATACCGCAATGTCAGCTGTTGTGGATGATATCATTGAATCGTGTGACCAGGGTAGGGTTAGTGCTCTTATAATTCTAGACTACACTAAAGCATTTGATATGCTTAACCACTCAATTTTGCTTTCTATGTTGCATTATTTTGGGTTCGGTGAGGGGGCAATTAGATTGATTAAATCTTTTTTATCGGATAGGACTCAAAAAGTTCAGGTTAAGAACAGCGTTTCTGACTCTCTTAGTGTGTCTACTGGTGTCCCCCAGGGAAGTATATTAGGGCCATTACTTTATACAATTTACACGTCTACATTCCATGAATGCTTAAATTTTTGTAATTATCACTTATACGCTGATGATACCCAACTTTATTGTTCTTTTGACGTATCTGACTTAAATACGGTTAACTTAAATATTAACTTAGATTTACAAAACATAATAGAAATTTCCAACGATCATCAGCTTAAAATCAACCCTACTAAATCATCTATTATTTTATTTGGCAGTGAAAATTTAAGAAATCGGGCAGAGAATGCTTTGAATGTACAAGTAAATAATGTTACAGTTCCCTTCTCAACTGTCTCTAAAAGTCTTGGTTTACTTGTTGATTCTGAACTTCGGTTCCGTGACCATATTAAATCTAAAATTAGAAAAGCTTATTGCACTTTGAAATTAATTTATAATCATAGATATTATCTTGCGAGGGAGATTAAAAAACTTCTTTGTGATGCTCTTGTTCTGTCTCACTTTAATCATTGTGATGTGGTCTATGGTCATTGCATTGATAGTATATATGTACGTAAAATACAAAAAGTGCAGAACTCTTGCCTACGTTTTATCTATGGCGTGAGGCGCCGACATCGGGTTTCCCACTTGCTCCGTGATGCTGGTTGGCTAAATATGCACAACAGACGTAAGTTGCATTTTGCTGCATTTTGTCATAAAATTTTAAAAACCAAAACGCCCTCATACTTGTTTAATAAGATTGTCTTTCGAACTGATATTCATAATCGTAATATGCGTAGAAACTTATTTATTAACATTCCCAGACATCGTAAAGAAGTTTATAAAAGATCCTTCACTTACAATTTAGCAAATTATGTAAATTTTATGGATACTCACGAGATAAACCTCTCTACCTCGAGCTTTAAAAACATATATAAAACGCGTCTACTTCTGAGTCAGTAGTGTGGCTTACAGGGACATCGACCTCTGTTTTCTTCTCCTTCTCCCCTCTTTTTTTTCTCTCTTACACGTTTTCTCCTCTCTCCTTAAATTTCATTTAACCTTTTATTCAACCTTTATTATGATTTTTGCTTTATTTTTAGTTTCTTTAAAAGTTAGTAATTAATGCGTGGCCTCACCAGTATCTGGTATCTGTGTATACCAGTTGTCTGCATTTTATAGGCCATTTATTACCACAGATATTATAATTATAGTATATGTTAGTATTTAAATCTATGTTTGGTAAATAATAAAGTGGTTTATTATTATTATTATTATTATTATATTTACGTCTATAATTGGGCCACCACGCTAAATTTCAAATTTTTACGTCGAACAGTTTCAGAGAAAATCGCCTGTGACAGACGGACGGACACCGAAGTTATTCCATAAATTCCGTTTAACGGAACACTAAAAATCAACCAGAACCACACGAGCCTTATTATAACACTTGGCGATATGAATAACATGTTAACAGTTTTATCCCTTTAGAAGACAAACCCTTAATATACCTAGAAATATTTTATTACAGCACGGATCTCGGTTTTTTCCATCATCTACAGAATGTAAAACTTCATACTTTAACAATTTAAAATATAAACTACTTCATGCACTCTCTTGAAACTTTCAATGAAGAATGCGGCTGCGTAAACAGGTCTCACTATTAATGTAAATTGCGCCCTCTCTGGATCAGGCTGGAAACTCTTTATCCCATCTTCGTATGTGCCTTGGTGGGCTGTCGAAAAAGCATTCTTCCATACGTAATAGTTTCGGTATTAAAATAGTCTGTAACTGTAAGCTATTTGTAAGTTTTAATAACTCCTAAGAATATATCTCCATTTTATAAAATAATGCCTAAACTTGACAATATTGCGTTATATAAAATGAAACATTCGATTTTAAATAAAATATAGCGAAATCTCTGTAAAAAGTTCCTAGCGAAGCTGACATTTTTCAAGCCATTGTGTCTGCAAATGTACGTTTCAGGCAGAATATTTTATTTAGTTATTTTAGGAAACAAACCTGCTATTGACTATAAACTAAATTTGTGCATGTTTGTGATACGCAGCAATAAAATTTTGCATACTACTATGACAATGAAAGAATTAAGCTTGTACGGCCTTAAAAAAATTTATTTTTAAAAAGTTCTATATATACCTACTGGTATTTACTTTGCCTAAATTTTAAATGAGATGAAAAATCTGTTTTCGGAAAACGCTTTTTTCGCATTTGGATTTTTTTTTCGGAAAACACTTTTCAAAAATTAAATTTTTCAAACTTACCCTGTATAAATATACAGGGTAAGTTTTTTAAAGTGTTACAATGCGATATCATGAAAACAGTTTAAAATATTTTCATGAAATTTTGGTGAGTTATACAGTTATAGTTTGATCGATGAACATATTTTAATATATTTTTGACATTTATTCTCTGTGTCTATTTTGAGGGGTGGGGGTAACTTTGGAACTTTAAATGGGGTAATGTACTTTTGTTTATAAAATTCGAATCTACGTAGGTGTACAATTTTTTTTTTATTTGCTTTTTTTTTTGATTTATTAGGTTATAAAATAAAAAAAAAAATCACTATTTAATTTTAACTTATTAATTGTCTGCCATGTTTGAGTATTTCTTCGAAATATCCTCCTTCAACTTCCAAATACTTTCTCACTCTTTTTCTAAATAAAGTTCGTACCCGCTGTAACATCGCAGGTGTCACTAATAAGCAGCAAAAGAGGATTCGGTTTTTCATATCAACTAAAGTTGTAGGTGCAGTCGCCATCACTTTGTCCTTTATGAAACCTCAACAGAAAAAGTCAGGGGTGGTCAAATCCGGGGACCTAGCAATAAACTGAGAAATAATCGTGAAAACGTCAAAATTCCCAACTGACTTAAATAAAAATAACGCATTTTTATGGAAACGAATCATAATTCTAAAATAAGTGAATTTGATGCATTGGTAAATCAGTTAACCATTTTCCGTAGTCAAAAGAGCAAATTAAAACAAATTGTACACATAATATGTAGTTTCTTATGTAGATTCGAATTTTATAAAAAAAAGTACATCATCGTATTTAAAATTTCAAAATTACACCCCACCCCTCAAAGTAGGGAGAGGATATAACTGTCAAAAATATGTTTAAATATATCCCCCCTACTCCCTACTTACTCACCAAAATTTCATGAAAATATTTTAAATCGTTTTCGAGATATCGCCTTATCTAGTGGCCAAATCAAATGTGTTCAGAATATACGTAGGTATATTGTTGGGGTCCTTATGCTGACTATTTATTTGTTGATTAGTGATGGGCATAATCTGATTATAATAATATAATTTGCTTATTAATTCTGATTACACTTTAGTCCCATTACAATGAAATCTGATTAAATTGTATGTAATTACATTTTGGATCGCTTGAAATTAAATTAAATAATTAAAACATAATAGAACAAAATTTATATACCGTCCGAAAAGTAGGTATGTTTAGAACTTCTGGTGGCTTATTCATTTATCGTCAGTGATGTGACAATACCTCCTATCTGCTTACAGCATGATTTTACAGGAGACGATAAAAATGTTTTCATAATTCGGTTTGACCTAGATTAATGCTTTTTTCTAGAGATTTACATTTCAAAAAGGAAAGAAATTATAGAAAATTGTTGTTTCTATGCATTTTAATTTTATTTTAAAATATAATTAAGATAGGAGATATTGTTACTACAAATATGGAAGTTAGGAGGTATTAAACAGAAACTGTTGAATACTTAAATCAAGAATTTATTTTAATAATATTATAAAAAAACAAATTGTTTTCTAAAAAATATAAGAAAAATATCATATATCATAATAAACTAAACAGTTTTTTGTAATATAATCTAAAAGACAAGATACAAAGGTAGAAGCATTTAAGTTTGTGTCAATTTCTGTAAACCAGTAACAAGCTACTTTATGATTTTCAACATTATAAATTGTGAAGTTATGACAAGATAATTTAGTTTTAAAATAAATTGAAGTGGCATTTAAATACGGAGCTACTTTAACAGCCTGTAAATCCATCGTCAGTAAAATGCATTTCTTTTCTTTAGCTGCTTTAACGTCATTTTCTTTATCTTTACGAACTTTCTCTTTTTTTTCTATGTGATATTTCCATTGCTCTTCCGATACATTCCCATGTTCATACTGAATACAAATATCACAACGGTCTTTTTTTGGTGAAAACAAACTCAAATTGTTTTCTTTAAATGTTTTTTCGAACACATACCTTCCCAAAGGTGTAATATCATCTTTTTGACATTTTTCTAAATAATTATCAAAAAGCTGCTTTATAGATGTAAAATGTTCTTCTAGATAAAGCTTGTTTGTGTTTTTTCTTACGTAATGGGAGGGTTGTTTAGGTAATTCTTCATAAAAATTATTTAAAAATTTATTTTGTGCACTAAACTGTTTAACACGATAATTTCTACATTTCCTTTTTTCGTTTTGCTGTCGTTTTTCTTCTGTCATACCATTGATACTTTGTTTCACCCACGTTTGAACAGTAAAAGGTCGAAGGCCCAAAGTGCTTAAAAAGAACTGTCTGCATACAGGCACTTTTTTTTGTCCATTGCTTAACATGTACTTGAAACTTCCTTCTCTACGGGATATTTCATTTTGAGTAGCAGTTTTCTTCTGGGTGTCTGCTCTTGAGACATGAGAACAAACGAAAATTTTCTTTTGATCCCAACTTAATGAAGACCAGAATTGGTCGAAAAGCTCTTTCCTTTTTTCCTCGGAAAATGTCTGACATTCTCTTTTGGAGGATCTCCTACAAAAAGGCGAATTGCATGCCTCTCCCATTTTCCTTTCAGGTCTTAAGCTATCTTGTTTAACTTTTCCATCTCTACTTCTATTGTACCCCAAATACTTCTTTCCTTTTTCACGCAATTTTTCATTTGTGTACTTTTTCCACTGTGTTTGATCGGCTGTCTTCTTTCTTTTACGACCTTCTTCCATATTTCCATACGCAGGCTGCTCACACTCAGTTTCACGCAAATTGATATCCTGGTTTTCTTCAGAATCACTACTGGAACTGGATTCTTTTTCAAGCTGTTCTGGCGAATAAAGAGACCCACTAGAAGAGCAACTTTTAGAGTCACTATTGTCCTTTGTTTTTCTTCTAGAATAACAAGTACTTGATATACCTGAAGTGGAAGGAATTTCTTCTGTTACATTTTCAAAGTTTAAATCTGAGGATATATTTTTACTAGGGTCGTTGGTGCATTGACAACTACTTTCCAGTATACTAAGGTCAGAAACTTCATTATTGCGAGTATTATCATCAGAAAGTAATAATTCATCTTCAAAAATAATCGGAATGTGGTCTATATTTATTGCGGGGTGATTTTGTTGTTCTGGTTCAATATTATTGTGTGTATTATTACAAGCTAGTTCCAAAATCTTCAATGTACGTGAACTCATGGTGAAGATATTCTGAAAAGAAAACCTCCTATGTACCGACTATTTCATTAAACTTCTTTTTAATACCTCCTATCTACATACACACATTAAATAGACTACAGAAAAATGTGAAATTTTGGAAAATAAATAATTTTTGACTAAAACATAACGTATACAAATATACAGCTTGTGTCGTAAAAGTAAAAAATAAGAAAATCACCAGATAACATAAAAAATTACTTACCGGCTTTTCGATAAATAAAAGTACACCAATCTAAATGTTGAGACGGCTTTAACCACTTTATTATTTTATTCTTGTATGTACAAAACTTGAAACAACAATTCTTTTTATCTTTTAGCAAAAAAAAATGCTAAAAACGAACATAAGTAAGAGCGGGAACTACTCGGTTGCACGTACGTTGAAGATAGGCGGTATTAGCTCTATATCAAGTAGTGTAAACAGATAGGAGGTATTGTTTTTAAGAAGAGACTTGACGGCGCGGCAAAATTTGCGAGTTAGGAGGTGTTTAGGAACATGCGCAGTAACGTTAAGAATAATTTGGCGCCATAACTAAATTTTGACTGTTTTGGAAGATAGGAGGTATTGTCACATCACTGACGTTATACTGTTTTAAGCCTTGCCACGGGCCACATGTTTGTTTTCCTCTAAAATAAGACATCAACTATCCATGGTAAATTGATTACACTGTCAATACCGCTGCATTGCACGATTTTTGTACCCAAAGAGCTGGTGGCTTTAACAGTTTGCTAACACTAATAGAAGGTAGGAGATGAACACCAAATGTGTCTATCAGGTCACGTCAGTGAGAAACACGTCGATTAAATTTGCAACCAATCTTCACTTGACACACAGTTTTGAAAATGTCTTAGTTGACGCTATCTGTCCATCTATCTAGGGAATGTCTCTAGGTTATGGAATTTTGAGGAGATTTGGCAGCACTGAGAGGTGTCGGGGATGACTCCCCAAATACAAAGTCTCAACCCTCAATTCCTTCAAATAACGGTGATACCCTTATATCGACAGAGCCATGATGTGAAGGGGCTTGGGAAGCGGTTTTAAGGTTGTTGGAATGCAGCTATGTTAGGCAATTACTGTTGGCGTCTAAAGAGAGGGGATTCTTCGTCCCATAAGAAAAAAAGTAAAAAAATTATGTCCAAGTTCAGTATTTCTTTTTTATTTTAATTGTAATACCACTTTTTCAAAAAATAATTTTGTTAACTCCAGTGTAATTATTTGTTTTTAAAAACTGGAAAAAGCTGGTATCGATACATTTACATCAGTTTTATCAATTTTGTTTTTTTGGCGTTGACGCGTTGACTGTAGCTAACAAATGGGACGTGATAGAAAACCAATCACTATGTATTCTTAATAAGAGAGCAAGTTCATAAAATAAATACAATAATTTGAAGAGGGTACTCGGTTTTTTTTTTCAATGTATAACGCAGTGATCAATTGGATTACTATGTAATTAGATTACCATGTAAATAGATTACACTGTAATTAGAGTACCATGAAATAAGATTATCGTGTAATTAGATTACCATGTAATTCGATTACCATGCAATTATATTACCATGAAATTAGATTACAACTGCAGTGGTGGATTTGGGGGTGGGGGCGGATGGGGCACGCTCCCCCCCTGAAGCCTTGTACAAAAAGTATTTCAATAGCGAATTTTATAAAAATAAATATTGTAACATAAACATTACCCATTCCTACATATTCTATAAAATATTATAAACAACAACAAACATTTGCCATGCATGTACGGTCTTTGAAATGAATTATACCACAAAAATATGAATACAGATCAATACTAATATGTTATATAAAAAATGCAAGCCCTTTTTGGCATTTTTAATTTACATGCTCTTTACGAATTCACGAAAATTTCAAAAATATTTTCTCAAGTACACATACATATTTCTAAGGTACATTTCTTCAAAAATGTCCTGACAGCTTTTTCAGTATTTAGAAAATTAAATTATGAACTCTAGTAGCTTGGAAAATCTTATTAAAAAAGAAGAGGAAAAAAGATACTGAACAAATCTAAACACACCTTTTTTGGGTTTAATCAGGTTTTCTTAGGGTTGGTAAGTTACTTTCTCGTAAATTACTTTTTCAAAAAGCCGTTGCTTTAAAGGATTAATATTCGAAAAAATTCAATTTCGAAGATGTTCTCTGAAAAAATGTTTTTTTGACAAGTGATTAACAAAAATTTGAAAAATTGATTTTGGAAAAATTGAACTTTTGTAAGTAGGTACTCGTATATCCCCCCAAATGAGCAGAAGACATAAATAAAAAAATGGTACAATATTCACACTTTCATATTAACCAAGCAATTTGTTCTGTCGCGTATAAGCTAATAGATGAACAAAACTGTTCGTTTTTTTTAAACTTTTTTTTTTGGTGTTAAATAAAGTAAATTTTCTGGAAAATATTTTTTTTTAAGGAATCCTCGAGGGAATCCTTCAAAAATTAATTTTCCGAAAATATATATTTTAGAAAACATAGTTTTTCTAAATTTAAATTATGAACTCTACTGGTTTAGAAAATGTCAATGAAAAAGTGACAAAAAAATCCTGTACAAACCTAAACGAACCGTTTTTGTGTTCGGTCAGGTTTACGTTTCCTTGTGTCTGCTATGTTACTCTGTAGTAAATTCCTTTAAATTTTTTTTAATATGAATATTTGAAGTCTTTTTCGAAACAACTTGTGAAAAAATGTACTTTCTAAAAACATTTATACCTGTTGTTCAAATGGACAGAAGGTATACATAAAAAAATGCTAGAATTTTGGTAAGTTAAGATGACAAACCGTTCTGGTTTCGCAAGAACAGGTTTAGATAATTCGTCCATTATGAAATAGTGGACATTTCTTAGAATCCTAAACAATAAAAAAATAATGTCGCACGCAAAATTGCACGTTTTTTTTTGGTGTATACTTTTGTGTAGCTCGAGGTGACGTTGTGCCCCCCCCCCCCCCGGGCGAAATTCTAAATCCGCCCCTGTACCAGGCGCGGCCCGTCCATAAGGTCATTTGTCAATGACCCACCTAAAATTTTCAGTGATCTACCTAATAATTTATTTTTTAATTTTTTAAAACCAAAAAAGGATCTTTTGTTTCAAAGTTCCATGCTAAAACTCCCCAAGAATGAATCAAGTCAAGCCAGCCATCGTTAAAGGATATCCAAGCTTGTTCCGGGCTGGGTCATATTGTAAATTGATCTTATAGGTTTATTTGGCGATATAAATTCATTAAAAGCAAGAGAGAAACAGACATACGCGCTTTAGGAAGTTAAAAAGAGACACAATTGGTCGACGGCCCACCAATAATATCTGGCCACTCCCACTATGGAAATACTCTCAAACCGCCCCCTAAAATATATTATTTCAAAACATTTGGTTCGGAAAAAGAAAAACTAATTAGGTACCTAATATGCGCATTGTAATAACAATATTAATTAGTGGTTAAACATCAAAAATTATTATAAATACGATTGCTGTCAGGCCAGCGCTAGCCACCGAATTTAACGGTATCGGACCGATTTTCGTATATAGCTAGCGTAGCTCAAGGGGTATAACCGCAGCGAGGTAATCTGACGCTCGCGGGTTCGATCCTGTGTTGGGGCAAGAACTTTTTTTTAAATTTTTTGTTATTTAAAAAATTTGATCGGCTCTAAAAGTGTATTGGCAACAAGTTCTTCCTCGATAAAATATTTTTAAAATTGTTGGCAATCTCATTTACTACAGCTTACATCCTGCACGTGCGTAGACAAATATCGTATTACTATGTCTAGTCGCCAGCATTGTATCTATGTATTAAAGAAAACGGAGTTTCGGCAGCGTTCCTAATTTTATTTTACGAATAGTCATACTTTTAGCTCAGACTTTTTTTCTGTTTATATTCTGGGCTTTTAGTACAAGGCGCGACACCTATTGAGGAGAAGCTAAACTTATCACAACGAAAACCGCTAAAATCTACTAATTTAGAGTATTAAAACACTAAGAAAAAAGCCATAAACAGAAAAGTGATACTGAAAGTCATAAATATCAAGAGTAGTAATGTTCAATATTCTGCAGTACCTATTTTATGATTTTGGCGGTGTTTATTTTGTAGGTAAATAATTTCTTGGCAAAACTAGGCACTTAGGCACATTATTAGAAAACCTCCCTTAATTAAAAAAGTGTATTTTGCTTGTTGCGTTGATATCACTAGTTGCCCATAAAATTTTGATCCACCTGTAAAAAAACTCACGGGCCGCGCCTGCCCTGTACAACTAAATTACATTACAAGGTAACTGATTGATTTAAGTAATTAAGATCAAATCCTAATTATTCCAATACTCTGTTACAAAGTAATCTGATTACCCATTACCGTGCTATTAATTGTGAATGAGATTACGTTTTTCTCAACCATGGATTTATTAAGAATGGATACGGGATGATTTAACATTCTTTGAAGCCAAAACAAACCATTCTAAACGATACTGTAAACACAATTTGTAAACATTGGCCACATCTTATTTTACCTTGTATTTTTGTACAAAAAATACGTTAGAAGCATCACAAGATTTACTAAAAGTAATAAAAGCCCTAAAATATTTTATTTTTCTGCTAAATAATAATAAATTTAAGTTAAAAAGGTTTTATTATTTATAGGTTATATTATTTCTAAAGGTTTATTTAAAGTCGTTCCGAGTCACTTATAAATCTATAAGTCGCACTTTTTCTTTTCTAGTTCATTAGACAAAGACGTACGTGTAACCGAGTGTTCAGACGTCTTTCCTAAGCAACCAGCAGAGTCAGGAACACTTCTGAGCTCCAACACTCCAATGCTATTTTATCTCTTTCTACTACCATTCTTGATTCAATTACGTATTTCCTTACAGTTCGTAAACTCTACCTCTAGGGGAAATGTTTTCATAACAAACAACAAATATAAGGATTCACGTTCGATACGCTCACAGTATACGGACATCGAATCCTTTCTAAATAAATCCATGTTCTTAACAGTGTTGACTATCAGATTTAAATTAATTTTTTTTCTTTTTCTTTTCTAATTAGTATATTAGTGATTTTTGGGTAAAAGCCAAAAATATGTTTTATCTCAGATTTCAATAGTTTAAAAATATTAATACGAAGATAAAAAAATCCTGAACAATTTTAAGCAGTCCTCACCAAAACCCAAAAGCAAATCCATGCAGGTTTGCTTAGATTTGTTTAGGATCTTTTTCTGTCTTCTTTCACTAACATTCTCTAACCTACAGAGCGCAAATTCATTAATGCACCACAAAAAATCCATCAAAATTTTTGTACTCGTTTTCTCCTGAATCCTTGGTATTACTGAAACTTTTTTTTTTGGATTTTTTCAAACTTGTTTGAAAATCTTATAAAGCATACTAAAATAAAAGAAGTTATGATCATTTTTGTAATAAAGTTTTTATTTGTTTGGGAGATATATGATGTCCTTTTAAAAGGACGGTAGTAAGATAAGGATCTAAATACAGTAAAGTTAACAAGAACATAAATGAGCTCTGAAAATCGGTTATAAACAACTGAAGTTATAAAAACACTTTATTTATTCTGTATGGTATATCTTAAAACAGTATTTCATTAGGTATATATGAAAAACAATCCCTTGATATGGAATTAGCAACAGCCGTGTTATTGGTATCGTTTCGATTCTCCCAAAACATACTGATAGGGATGTACTGTATAGCATCTTATCAAAAATACTCCCAAAAATCATTTGATTTCTTTAGCTGTTATATCAGCAGGCATGCAATATCAAATCGATGACTTCTGAATCAAAAAAACATTCAAATATTTGAAGAGGCGTCTTTACCCTGAGGGGTCCGTATTGTTTGTGCCACTCCCGCAGTATGTAGGTCGTTTTGCACCCAAGAGCAAGATTTTAGCCTTTTTGGTATCTTGAGAAGTTGCACTAGGGGGATGTTGTCCCCTTGGTTACTGGTATCATCTGGAAATTGGCGTATAACTTCCACCTTAGCTCTCAGTTGCCTCCCTGGTAAGTTATCCAGTGTTACAAAATCTTCGTCTCCAGAGTCATCGTCCATTACATCCCCGTTTCCATTTTCTGGAGGAAATAAAATTATTTCAGTTGGAGGGTTAGGAATAACATCAATGCTTTTGATTTCTTCTAAGATTTCGTGCAGTTTAAGCGGTAGCCTGGGACAAAAAATTAAATAAATAACTATCCCCAAATTACTACCGTCCTTTTAAAAGGACGGTAATTTTTAGAAGCCCCTTGTAAACAAGCATTAAAATATTGGCCAATATGGCTGTGGTAATTAGTATTATACAAGTAAATATCAGGTAAAAACTATAGTTTCGTAAACAGAAAATGTTAATATTGTGTTTGAAACTTACCTCCATTCGTCCATTGCGCCAGCCAAAAAAAATTCATACTTTTAATCAATAAAACAAACTAAACTATCACTTAGATAGCTAGGCACGTGTCAATTTTTACTTTTGACAAGTAATCTTCAACTAGTACAGCTACTGTCATCTGTTATAGAGTAGATCAGATACCCCTCTATGACGTTATTTGAAAGTGCCTCTTAAAAGGACGGTAGTAATTCCGATTATAAAAAAAATCTTTTTAAGGTTAAGATTTATTCTTTAGTAAGTGTACCAGGATTGTTCGAAAAAAAAATCGGTTTTGTGCAATATACAGCCGAACAATAATGTTGATTTCTTCTAACGTTTGTCGAGCTCTGTAGATTAGACCAGTAAAATTTGGGAATAACATTCATAATTAAACTATAGCAGTATATTAGAGCTCATTTTGAATTTTTTTTTTGAAAATTTTGCCCAGATTCCAAAAAGTTTGGAATAAATCAATATTTTTAACCACTGTAACTGAATAAAGGGGAATCTCAAAGATGGGTTTTGGGATTACTCAAGGTAATCGAAATTTAGGCCAAGCAATAGAGCGATTTGTCGTGACATTAATCTTCTTAGAAAACCGCCTGTGCCATCATCTGAAAGACGATCCGTAAATGATTTCTGTTATATTTCCAACTCTGAAATTTTTTCCTTTAATTTGTTATAAACATTTTAAAGCAAAAAAACGTGATTTTTTTAGTTTTTTGCTTATAAAATGGAAAGTAATGAAGCAATCTTAATGGTGTAAATGGACGATTTGTAGAGAATAACGATACGAACAAAATGAGATGTCGAATGTCCCGATAGGATAAGTAGCAACGGAGAAAATCCGGAAAAACCGGAAAATTAAGAGTTTTCCTTTTAAATTCATAAATTGGTCATTTTTAAACCTAGAGGGCTCAAACTTTGGGAAAAAGTAGTACTTTATAGCTACTGTATGTGTGCAAAACCCCGACGCTGTCCGACGATTAGTTTTGCCACAATCGTCATTTTAATTTTTCAGCACAGTATTTTGCAACAGGTCTGGATGCTCTATGGATCGTCTGATTTTAATTATTGAAACGGATTTCAAAAGTACAAGTTTAATTGAACAATATGTATATTTTAATTTTTCCATGGAATGCTACGCAACCGGTTGAAAATACACGTAAAGATGCGTGACAGTGGCCGAGCGCGCGAATATGCTCTCCCGCTACGCGACATCTTCCGCGCGCTTGACCATTTTCACGCATCTTAACGTGCATTTTCAACCGGTTTCGTAGCATTTTATGGGAAAATTAAAATATACATATTGTTCAATTAAACTTGTACTTTTCAAATCCGTTTCAATAATTAAAATCGGACGATCCATAGAGCATCCAGACCTGTTGCAAAATAGTGTGTTGAAAAATTAAAACGACGATTGTGGCAAAACTAATCGTCGGACAGCGTCGGGGTTTTGCACACATAAAGTAGCTATAAATTACTACTTTTTCCCAAAGTTTGAGCCCTCTACGTTTAAAAATGGCTGATTTATGAATTAAAAAAACTTAATTTTCCGGTTTTTCCGGATTTTCTCCGTTGCTACTTATCCTATTGGGACGTTCGACCTCTAATTTTATTCGCATTTTTATTCTCTACTACACCATTAAGATTGCTTCATTACTTTCCATTTTATAAGCAAAAAACTAAAAAAATCGCGTTTTTTTGCTTAAAAATGTTTATAACAAATTTAAGGAAAAAATTTCAGAGTTGGAAATATAACAGGAATCATCTACGGATCATCTTTCAGATGATGGCACAGGCGGTTTTCTAATAAGATTAATGTCAAAAAATCGCTTATATTTTGCTCTGTTGCTTGGCCTAATTGTTTTTTAAATGAAAGGAAGTTCATCTTTATCTCTTTGTTAGCGAATAATAATAATACATACCGATATTTAAAACCACTGAGACATTTCTTTGACATTTCATAGAAATTCTTAGCATTATTAAAAGTTAGACAAGAATCAAACTTAGTGTTTGAGCTTTTAAATTTCAACAAACAAATAAATCTTTAAGGATATACTTTTCAACACAATTACTCCAAAATAAAGGAAATTTTATTATCCCAATTGCATTTTATAGAGACTGCAAGGCATTTTATTGAGAATAAAATGGCGCTAACATTGAAGAGTATTAATGTCATTTAGAGGAAATTTATTACAAATGCACAAGAGGCATGCAGTCATGCTGTAGCATTGTATAAGTTCCTAGAGATGCAAGTGCTGTGTGATATTTATGTCATTAATTTGAGCCAATTTAATTAACTATACCAGTATGTCATACTTATTGTAAATTTGCAACAACTACACAAAGAAATAATTAACCTGCCTTAATAGAATTTTGTGCGTTCATGCGTACATATACTATCTATACAGGGTGGAATTTTTAACTGGAATAAATTCAGTATTAGAAAGCCTTGTTATTTGCTGAAAAAATAAAAAAACACGAGTTCCTTTACTTTTAGTTTGGCATACTTTTTTCGTCTCTTCACGAAAGTTACCCTCTTTTGGGGGTAGTAACCGCCCCAACTTTTTTTTATGTAAGGGTATTTATTGTGATAGCTCGTTGGAAAGGGCATAAAAAAAGGGCTATCACCGACTATTTACTTTTGCATTTTGGTAAGCTAGAAAACCAGAAAAAAATAAAAACACATTTTTCGACATAATTTGTTTTATTGTAAAAATTGTTGGAAATGTTGGCCATTTTTTTCTTGGCAAAACCCTAATCTGAAGTAAAATTCATTCTTGACATTATATACAATATCCGGGGTTATTTGGCGAATTTCGTTTATGAGGCGTTGCCTAAGTTCCTCTCAATTCTCTGGTTTTGTTACGAAAACTTTAGTTTTTAGGTGACCCCAAAGGAAATAATCTAGAGGATTAAGGTCCGGCGATCTTGGCGGCCATTCAATAGTACCCCTTCTTCCTAACCAGCGGTTTGGAAAAACTTCACTTACTTAAATATTGTCGAACATTTTGGGCGTAATGAGGCGGAGCACCATCCTGCTGAAACCATATTCGATCATCATGAAGATCTGCTTCTGAATGGCGAGGAAAAATATCAGTCAAAGCTGTAATAAGTTGTCCTTGCAAAAAATCCAGATATGTACGGCCATTTAAGTTACCTTCAATGACTCGGTCGCCAATTATGCCTGCCCAAACATTACGTTTTTGCGGACGTATTTTAGGACGTATATTTTAGATGTGAATGTAGTGGTGAAATGTAAATATATGTAGTGAATAAAGACGATTTTAAAGTAAGTTATATATTTTTTTTAATCTTCTGACAGCCTACGAAGACCGAAGTCTAAGTACTGTGTACCGTGGGTGTACTGGGGGATCGACTCACACATCCAGAGCTGGAAACATCCGTAGGGATTTCACCAGCCCTTTAAGAGGATGCGTGGGGTAGTATACTACCTCGTTCGAGGAAGAATTCCTCTACCACCTTCCAACAGCTAACAATCACAAAATATCCATGGTCGAAGCCGGATTCGAACCCGCGCCTCTCGATTGCAAAGCTGGCGCCGTACCAACTCGGCCATCGGAGACTGATAACTATGATCCTACTTTTATTAGGATCCACCCACGCGAACTACGGCCACATATAAGTAGCTTTTAGCATTGCTACAATGAAAGAACTATGCTTATTTTTTTTCGTTTTAGTACGTCTAAATAATAAAAGCTTGTCTTTAAAAAATGTTATTTTTAAATTTTTAGTAACGTCTTAACCTATGCATTTCTGATAATGCATCAGTATTACAAGACATTTTACCTGTCATCGTATTCTACTCGTCAAACCCTTTCATTTGATACCCATATCAAGGTGATTGTGAAGAAAACGATAATCAGCCATCTTGTGGCGTCCGCCATATTGGGTTTAGAATGACGTCCCATATATTATCGTATTTTACTCGTCAAAACCTTTCATTTGATGCCCATATCAAGGGGATTGTGAAGAAAAAGATAATTCGCCATCTTGTGGCGTCCACCATATTGAGTTTAGAATGACGTCACATATCTTATCGTATTCTACGCGTCAAACCCTTTCATTTAATACCATATCAAGGGGATTGTGAAGAAAAAGGTAATCCGCCATTTGGGGTGTCCGCCATATTGGATTTAGCACAACGTTAAATATACTATATTACATTAGTAATATTCCTTTCACGTGTCTGACGCCCCGGAGCGACTCGCCCCGGAGTCACTCGACACCATTCCGAAAGGAACAATTGACAAGTTTGACATTAAGCTCAAGTGATAAGTGATGCACGAGGGGGCAGGGGGGATAGGGCTCGAACGGTTCAGGTGCTTGATGCCCCAGTTGAATGGAACAACTGTGTGCGGCTCTGGAGCTGTACGGGAGCTCCTCCTTGGGGTGAAAGGAAGACACCTATTGTCACAGGACTTATACACGTGCAAAATTTCAAAGCTCTAGCTTAATTAGAACAGTAGAACTAGTCGAAATTTTGATTGCAATATTTGACCGAAACATTCATTCATCCATACATGCATACATATATATACATATAAACTGCTGGCCACTGGAACTTACACATAGAGATTTTTAGGCAAAATTTAAAGTTCAATATTTTCAACAAGAATGCAAATTTTCGAACGCGTCTTGCAGATTTTAAGAGCTAGTTTTTTTCGGATTAAGCTGCATGGCGTATATTTATCGTAGGACCACAGGTGTATTATATACGGGGTGATCAATGAAGTCATGCAGAAAATCAAAATGTTTCTATGAGTGAAATTTCCGCAAAAATTTTTTTTGGTCGTTGCAATATGGTTCGTTACTAAGGTAACATCAATATCTCTAGACGTTTTTGTCACTTTTTGGATTAAGGCCCTTAGGTCTTGTACACACTACTAAATATAAAATTGGGGTAGCAAAATTTTTAAAATGCTATAACTTGACATTGCATTGACGGCTTTTTTAGGGATTGCAGGAACCTTTAAATTAGGTTTAGAATTAGAAATTTTATAAGAATTGGCTTTTGGCCGTTGTTAACCAATATTGTATATTATAGAATATAATGTAATAAACTTGTTCTTGTCGCTACGTTTTTGTCTATTATCGACCCGGTATAATGTGTAAATTTCAACCTGTATATTTCAACCCCCAAATAAAATGCTTAGATTATAGAAAATCTACGTGAAATAAGGATTCCAAATCCGTAAAAATCATCAAGAACCGTCAATCCAATGTCAAGTTACAGCATTTTAAAAATTTTGCTACCCAAATTTTATGTTTAGTAGCATGTACAAGACCTAAGTCCCCTTAATCCAAAAAGTGACAAAAATGTCTAGAGATATTGATGTTACCTTAGTAACGAACCATATTGCAACGACTAAAAAAATTTTTTGCGGAAATTTCACTCATACAAACTTTTTGATTTTTTGCATGACTTCATTGATCACCCCGTATATAATAAACCTAAGGTCCTACGATAAATATACGTCATGCAGCTGAATCCGAAAAAAACTAGCTCTTAAAATATGCAAGACGCGTTCAAAAATTTGCATTCCTGTTGAAAATATTGAACTTTAAATTTTGCCTAAAAATCTCTATGTGTAAGTTCGAGTGGCCAGCAGTTTATATATATATATATATATATATATATATATATATATATATATATATGTATATATATATATATATATATATATATATATATATATATATATATATATATATATATATATATACATATATATATATATATACATATATATATATACATATATATATATATATATATATATATATATATATATATATATATATATATATATATATATATATATATATATATATACATATATATATATATATATATATATATATATATATATATATATATATATATATATATATATATATATATATATATATATATATATATATATATATATATATGCATAGGGTAAAGGAGGATAAGAGTACGCAGCCGCTAAGAGTACGCACGGTTAATATCTAAAATATGGTTATCATTTTGGCAACACCTGATGGTGTGTGCATTGCTCTTTATTGTCTCCATGTGCTTACAAAAGAGTGCTGTTGTTCGAAAGTTCCTTCCAGAGAAAAGGTAAGAAAACCTATATTTACTAGCTTTGATGTAATTTTTATTAGTTTTAAAAAGTGTGCTATGCATGAATCTCATAATTTAGAGGCGACTGCTGGTAGTATTTTTAGTAAGCAATAATTCGGTGAAAAATTGCCGTAATATTTTCGAGGTTATTGTTTAGACATTTTCGATGTTGTCAGATTTCTTCTTTATTACAGCACTTGCAAAGAGTACGCAGGCAAAGAGTTCGCATGCGTACTCTAAATTTTTAGTTGATATCTGCTATCTAATTGATTTTTATTTTTCCTTTACAGATATTTTAAGTAACTTCACCATGGGGGAATATACGAGAAAATCCCAAAGAAAACTTATTTTCACAGAAGCATTAATGGCGGAAATACGAAGAAGATTGGAAGATGGTGAAAGTAAACGATCGATAGCTAAAAGTATTGGAAGTAATGAGGTAACACTGCGAAAAAGATTGAAAATTGGAACGATTCCTACATCGCTTGGTCGTTTTAAACCAGTCTTTTCTCCGGAGATGGAACTTCAGTTAGTTCAATACTGCAAAGACTTGGACCATCTATTTTACGGCATGACCATAAAAGCTTTGCGTGGGATTGTGTTCCAGTTCGCAGAAAGAAATAATGTTGACCACAGGTTCAACAAAGAATCAAAAATTGCGGGAAAAGACTGGGTAAGTTCATTCTGTAAGAGGCATCATTTAAGTGCTCGAGTTGCCGAAAAAACCAGCATAGCCCGAGCATCTGGTTTTAACGAGTTTCAAGTGAAAAGATTTTTCGAAAATCTGAAAATGATAATCGAAGAAAAAAAATACATGCCACTCGTATATACAACATGGACGAATCTGGCATTCTTACTGTTCCAAACAAAATGTCAAAAGCTATAGCACCTACTGGCAAAAAGACAGTTAGTAAAATTGTTTCTTCGGAGAGAGGTCAGCTGGTCACTGCTGTTTGTGCAATGAGTGCTAGTGGAAAGTATGTCCCGGCTGCCTTAATATTTCCTCGAAAGCGGAAGAAGGAAGATTTGCTTAATGGAGCTCCTGCAGGCACTTTACTTTTAACATCGGACTCCGGATATATAAATGGTGAATTATTTTTGACATGGCTCGACCATTTTCGAAAAAACGAAAATTCAACACCCGAAAATCCTACATTATTGATATTGGATAACACAGCTCCACAAAAAAAATCGATAAATTACCCCTGGAATATGACCTATATATCTACCATATGTTTTTGTGGTCGCTGAATCCAAATTTGGGGTCCATTTAACCCCATCACGTCAGGATTTTTCATAACCTCAAAAGAAAAACCCGAATCCTCAAAGAATCCTCTATCCATTGATCACTTAATCCCAGTAACCCCATAACCTCTTTATTCCTTCATCCCTTAAACTCTTAATTCCTGAAACCCATAACCCCCGAACCCCATAAACCTCAAAACTCTATAACCCCGAAACCCCATAACCCAGCAAGATAGAAACTTATGCGCGTTGAAACATAGTATGTTCGAGCCATGCATGCTTGTTGAGCCTTAAACTCATATTCATTAATAACTTTACAAGCCCATAACCCCTTAATTCCTTTAACCCATAACCCTTTAACCTCATAGACTCCAAATGCTATGCCCCTAAAACCCGATAACCCCGTAAGAAAAAGACAGAACACAGTATGTTCAAGCCATTCATGCTTCTTGAGCCTTAACCCCATATTTTGTAATAACCACACAACTCAATAACCCAGCAAAGGATAGCTTCATGCACGAAATCTTATAAGTTAAATCTTTGGACATCATTGCTACTTGCATGTAAAATACTACTTATTCCTGTGTTTGCAATCCAGGGGTTATGGGGTTTATGGGTTTTGGGGGTTATGGGTTTCAGGAATTAAGAGCTTAAGGTATGAAGGAATAAAGAGGTTATGGGGTTATTGGGATTAAGTGATCAATGGATAGAGGATTTTTTTTGAGGATTCGGGTTTTTCTTTTGAGGTTATGAAAAATCCTGACGTGATGGGGTTAAATGGACCCCGAATTTGGATTCAGCGACCCCAAAAACATGTGGTAGATATAGTCATATTCCAGGGGTAATTTATCGATTTTTTTTTGTGGAGCTGTGTAATCATTCGAGCCATGTAAGCCTAGATGCAATTAATAAATGCAGAGAGCATGGAATTTTTTTGCTAAGCTTACCGCCACACAGTAGTCACCGTTTACAGCCGTTAGACCGAGGATTTTTCGGTCCTTTAAAGACAGCCTATGTACAGGAATGCGAAAAGTGGCATGTATCCCACCCAGGGCGAGCTATTACGCAGTTCCCAATAGCAGAATTATTTGGCCAATCTTATTCGAGAGTAGCTTCAATAGAAAAAGCTATAAACTCATTCAAAGCCTGTGGAATTTGGCCATACAATCCGGACGTTTTCTTGCCCGAAGACTTTGCCCCTGCCTCTGTCACCGAGAGACCCTTGCCACCTTCTAGTGTTGAGCCATCTGCAGATGATCTATCAAGTACTGATTCCGAGGAGAATATACCACTAGCTTATTTCAAACAATCGATCAACCAATGTGAATTAGCCTCCACATCTAAAGAAAAATCAGTCACTCCAGTGTCCACTTCTACAGAAAAATATTCCGGACATATTATCTTGCAACCAAGTACTTGTAAATCTAATATTCTTTCCTTCAAGGCTACTGTCGAGCCTCCAAGGAGTCAGTCTTTAGGTTCTGGGTCCTCTAAAAGCAATTCCTCTTTGATGATTTCCCCACAAGCAATAAAGCCTTATCCGAAAGTAGAGACAAATGTTAGAAGGGTTAGGAAGTCAAAGAAATCTGAAATCCTTACTGATTCGCCTTACAAGAATGAGTTAGAGAGACTAAAGCTAGAAAAAGAAATGGCTGAAAAGGCTAAACTAGTTAAACGAAAAATAGACGGAGAAAAAAAATCTCCAAAAAGAAAAAATGCAAAAAAGGAAGTTCGCTGTCCCAGGTGTAACCAGTTGTATGAAGATCCGCCAGATTCAGACTGGATCCAATGCAGTTCTTGTAGCAAGTGGTATCATGAAGACTGCACCGTATATGCCGGACTTGGAGAATTTATTTGTGACACATGTGATGATTAACAACACTTCTATTTAATGCGTACTCTTATACATCTTCGTGCGTACTCTTAGACTGTATAGAGTATAAGAGTACGCATTGGCTAAGTTACGAAAAAATAAGAGTTTAGAAAAATGTCTTATCTTTTTTTAGAGTTTAATACGTTCTGTTTGTAGCTAATATAATAAAGAATCTTTATTAAAAAGTACATTTGGTTTATTATTTTTTTAACAAAAATATCGCGATAAGTGTACTAAGTGCGTACTCTTACCCTCCTTTACCCCATGTACATACTTACAAGCAAACTAACATGTGAAGTTAAATAAAAGCTTGTGAAAACATCACTCTCCAGAAAACGCTGTACCTATTTCCTTTAACAAATGAGATATCTGAGTGAATTAAAAGATAAAATGTTAAGAATAGATGGGGCTACTGTGTAGTTGTAAACGCGATTAGCAATTGCTACAGATTTGTTGTACACGACGCTACAATCTTTAGGAAAAATAAACAGCATACTTGTTACACCCCTGTGTATTGTACAAAACTGATTTTTTGCCAATAATACTGGTATACCTACATACCTAAAATCTATGACCTAAAAAAGTTTTTTTTTCAATCGAATTCATGGTTCAGGAGAAAACGAAAACCAAAATTATATCCCTTCTTTGAATGATTCTGGTGCTGGTATCTTTCTGCTATCGCGAGTTCTGGGCCCTTGCCCTTCATCAGGCAAGCTTACACCCAGGGATGATGAAGAATAGATCACTGTGGTTTGTTCTTCAATCACCTTATGTGTAAGCCTGCCTGTAAGACCACCATGGATTGTTCTTCAGCCACCCTGATCTTCAACCACTCTGAGAGTAAGCCTGTCTCATAAAGGGTGAGAGCCCAAAAATCGCGATAGCGCAAGGACACCAGGGTCAGAATAAAAAAAAGTCATATTTTCCTATAGACCGAAAGAATTCCTTATTTAAGTACTTTTAAATGTCAAATATATACCCATTTAACAAAATCATTAAAGTACAAATTGGAGTATAGGGATCTCGTTAATAGTTAGGAATAGAAATTGGTTAAATAAGAAGAGTTGTGTAATTAACAAACTAATGAAATGATGTTCCAAAATTTTTCAGATGATTTTTTCTTTTCTAGATATTTTGAAAAAACTAAATTTTAGAATTTTTTATTCAATTTTTTTTTTGTGTTAATATAAAAGGTGGGGCAAAGCGAATAAAACTTCTTTGTAGCAACTTTTAATGAACTTAAAAGACGTTTCGTCTTTGCTCAACGATCATCAACTTCATTTTTTTGAACACGGTCCTGATCTTTTGATGTCAAATTTACGAAGCTCTTTTTACTCTGAATTCAACAGTGTACATGGTTAAATTACGTTTTGAGTCCTTTCTTGATCATTTTTAAGAAATTTTTGCGATACGGACCTGTCTCCTAGAACATTTCATACATCGTTCCAGCTTTTGTAATTTATTAAAGAAAATAACGAAGCATACCAGCATACTCCATATTTCTAATTTCTTATTTTAATTATGGCTTGTAAATAAGACAAGCAATCTATTATTTACTGTTGAAAAATATTCCAGCACCAGTGTATCACAATATGGTTTAAGTAGGTTTCGAGCCTTTTTCTATTGCCAAATTTTAGATTCATACAGCAAACAGTAAAGTTAAATATTTTTTAATTTCATTAAAGTATTGAAATGCATGGGTTTGTTTCTGCAGCAGTTTCAAATCAATCAGAGCCAATGAGGTTGCCCGGTTTCGTTCAGCAAACCGTTTTGCTTGAAGATGATTGGCTCTGACTAGTTTCAAACGGGTTGCAGAAACAAACCTATTAAGTATGAAACATTAATTTAATAATCAACCAACCAATTGGCAATTACTATTAACAATATACAACAAATAAATGACCAAAGGATATACATGGATGGTAGAACTAGGTAGTTATCACTAGTATTCAGTGGCGGCTGGTGAAATTTCAAAGTTGTATATCTCTGTTCCTACTTACAGGACCCGAACCAAATTTACGGGTTTTAATAGTGAGCCCACTGGGAATGTTTTGGTAAAGAAAAAAAACATTTTGTAGTTTGCGAAAAAAAGTTAAATTTTTGGTGTGCCCCTCCTAGGAAAAAAATGAAAGCGTCTAGGTATTTTATTTATTCTAGTTTCTAAACAAATTTTACATCATTCTGTCGACAGCTTTGAAATTTTGAGAGAATAAAAGGTGTTAGTAGAAAGTTATAGTCATTTGAATTTTTTCTTAAATTTTATTTTAGGCTTAAAAAAATTCAAATGACTATAACTTTCTACTAACACCTTTTTTTCTCTCAAAATTTAAAAACTGTCGACAGAATGATGTAAAATTTGTTTAGAAAAAAGAATAAATAAAATACCTAGACGTTTACGTTTTTTTCCTAGGAGGGGCACACCAAAAATTTAACTTTTTTTCGCAAACTACAAAATGTTTTTTTTCTTTACCAAAACATTCCCAGTGGGCTCACTATTAAAACCCGTAAATTTGGTTCGGGTCCTGTAAGTAGGAACAGAGATCTACAACTTCGAAATTTCACCAGCCGCCACTGCTAGTATTACCAAACACATTCGTAAAATTCTTGTGGTGCTGTTTTAGAAAAGTTTTGAGGGTTAAGGCAACTCTAGATGTTTTTAATCCTTACTAATCATCTAGAAAACAAATATTTTTCTACAGTAATTAATTGATTATTTTCCTTATTTACAGCCATAAACAAAATAAGAAATTAAAAATATTCAGTAGGCTTCATCATTTTCTTTATTAAATTACAAAAGCTGCAACAATGTATAAAATGTTTTAGGAGACAGGTCCGTATCGCAAAAATTTCAGAAGACTCAAAACGTAATTTAACCATAATGTGTGGTACACTGTCGAAATCAGTATGAAAAGGTCTTCTAAAATTTGAGATCAAAAAATCAGGACCGTGCTGCTCAAAGACGAAACGTCGAATAAAAAAAAATGTAACGTAATCTTTAAGTTCATTGCTTTCAAAAAGTGTTATTAGTTTTGCCCTACCTTTCATAGTAACTCCAGAAAAAAATTGAATTGAAAATTCGAAAATTTAGTTTTCTCAAAATAACTCGAAAATGAAAAATCATGCAAAAAAATTTCGGAACATCATTTTATTATATAAAAATATAACAAATGAGAATCAGCTGTCTAACCACCTGACGATACCTTATACTATAAGGATATGAAACAAATAATGTTAAAACAGCTATTCTCCGGGCTATATGCCCCTCCGAGCGCTGGATTCCATACCAAAATTTGCCGTATTTTTACTAACACTGTTAGACAAAAAAATACTTGGTTAGACTGCAAGGAACTACCAGGAAGAAGGAAGCTTTTTCTTTAGTTAGGATGTCGTTACCTGCATACCGGTTTCGAACTCTTTAGTTCTCGTCAGTGCAGGATAAACGAACATACCTATAAACAGCAATCCTTAAAGCTAACCATGTCGAACTGCATAAGCAGTATGACACAGGTAGCGCCATCCATTAGCAGTTTCAATTTCATTTTATTAGTTCTTTGATTACGCAACTTTTTTCACATTTAACCAAGTTTGTATTTCTAACTATTAACGAAATCCCTGGCTCTCCTTATCTTTACAGTATATGAGTTTGCAATCAATTTTATTTTTCACTTTTTGAATTTCTGTGTATAGAAAACTAGTGCTTAGTATTTGGGCTAAAATTGCTTAATAAAAAAAACGGGTATTAACATTTTGAAAACACGGTATGTTTGCGTGTTGTTTCCTTTGCTAGGAGATAATACATTTTAATAATAAAACACACTCCTTCAGAGCACATAAATGTCATATTAAAGGAAATTTATTACGAATGTTCACCTAAATTATGAAATAATTAACCGACAAGGTTTGTCAGCACTATAAAGTAAAATAAGGGGAGGAAATAATTTACGACTAACCTCAACTTCAAATAAAAAACTTATATTGGCAAAAAGAAGTTTATGTTTTAAGAATATTACTATAAAAGAAAGCAAAGGGAGAGATTTTATTGCTTAAAATTAGAGTCTTATTTTTGAAACAGCTCTATTTTTAATGGAAGTGATGAACTTGTAAATATAGGAACGGCGCTCCTGTATAGAGCGCCCGGCGCTCTATACAGGGTGTTTGGTAACGAATGTTCCATACCTTAGCAGTGGCTTCCCTGACACAATTCAGGTCGATTTAACATAACTTATCTCAGTACAAAAGTTGATCATCAGTATTAAAATTTTATTTTACATTTTTATCGATACGTTGTGAAATTCATAAAATTTGGTAGGAGGGGGTTCTTTGCGATGAGAAAAGCAAATCCGTGCTCAAACTTGTTGTGTTTAGCAGGGGACGACATGAAATGCCGATTTAAATAGTCAAAACTTTTTTGTGCTTCAGTGTAGGTACACAATTTCTGAATGAAAATTTTTGTTTCCCTACTTTTTTAGTGTTCTGTATTAAAATTAGAAAAACGGACTTATGGAATCACTTCGGTGTCCGTCCGTCTGTCAGAGGGCGATTTTCTCTGAAACTATATGATGTAAAAGTTTGAAATTTAGTACATTGTCAGTGGTGGCCTAATAATAGACATGAAGTATAAAAAGTTGAATTTTGATTCTGGGGATTAATTTTAGTGGGTAATTGGGAAATGGAAACAAATTTCAAGGGCATCGTGTAGGAAATCAATGAAAGCTTATTGAAGCATAAATTCAACAATATATACTTATATCATGTATTTTTCATGCATTTTTTTAAACATTTTTCCGGAAAAACGCTTAAAAATTGCTGTCCCCCACCTTATCACCAAAAGAATCGCTCAGAAAAATCTGAAAAAAATCATGAACATTGCAGATTTGGTGTAGATTGAGCCAAAATTGTCAGAATTGAAAAATTCTAGCGCGATCAATTTTTATAAACACTTTTTTTTTTTTTAAAATTCGTTTTTATTAAAATTCAAGCGGAAAATACTACTTTCTGCATAACTAAGCCTTTTTAAGCATCTTTTAAAACACACGTCAACAAAACGTTGCATTTACTTATTGCAATGCAGGCAAAATTATGTTTAAAAATCCGCATGATATTAGTTCACATAATACGCTGTAATAAGCTTAATGTAGAGGGAATAACATAAAAGCATTTTCAGCAACGTAATTATAATATAATAAAGAGTAATATCTGGATATCATGAACAAAAACTATGGAAAAGTTAGTGTTAAATAAGAAGTTATAGATGAAATTATTTTACCAAAGAATGTTTGTTTGATTGGGTTACTTCTCTGGCTTTAGCATGTTTTAATGAAGTAGGAACTGTAATTGTAATAATCGTTTTTAATAATTATTGTTAAAAAATTGTAAAATTATTTATTAAGAACTTTATTATTTTTTAAAATCACAGAGTAAAAAATAACTTATTCCAAACCAAATAGAACCTCACAAATAGAAAATCTTAGGATTTAAATGGTATAAAAAGCTAGACAAAGGCCTGCCGCTAATACCAGGATTGCGCCCTACCACACAGCAAAACACTCACATTTCATGCAAATTTCTTAGTGATACATTCCCTATACAATGCAAACAGTACCTGCATGTCTGGTGAAGGGACACCTGCCGCGACGATGCGTTTTATCTCTTTCTCACTAAGGGTAATATTATATTATCGCATGCAGTGGGCATTTCCAGTTAATTGAGACATGCTTTTTTAAAATACGATTTATTTAAAACAGTTAAGTTTTAAGTTTTTACCAGTGAAGTGCGTATTATAAGTGTTTTTGTTTTTAGATGGTTTATGTAACATTTTTATTATAATAATGACTTTTTGGCGACCTTTTGAGGTAGATGAAAGCGAATTACTACATGTTGAATTACCTTCGGTACCGACCGCGTCATCACCAGTCGAAACATGTCCGGAGTTTAATAAAGATTTACATGTTCAAAGTCAACGACTAAAATTCTAAATATTTACGGCTGTTTCGATGATGTAAAATACCTGGGAATCCTTCATGTTCCCTAGTGGGATGCCGGTTATCCAGAGTACCGGTCAAGTGTGCAGCTAGCCTCGACTCTGTAAATGTCGAATGAAAAACAGAAAAAAGAAAAAACAAAGAAACAAGAAGAGATAAATTCTCGGTCGCGTTCTAGGCTACGCACCCGAAACGCTCGTAAAGCCGTCAACCCGCGTTATGGAAAGCTAGGTAAGGGTTGCTAGCCAAAACAGCCATAGTTCGCCCAATACCAAAGCAGCATTGTCCTCGAACTGGAGGCGGTGTGTCGGCTGCGGTGGGATTAAAAATTCTTGTTCTATAAAAAATCGTTGTCAAAAAATTCTTTGCGCAACAATCAGCCAAATCCGTTGACAAGATAAATTCCGTGTCTTCACTAAGAACGGGATTCTTGCGCGGTACATTGACAAACCATGTGCTCCCAGAGACCATTCGGGACCTGGAAAGCTAACAAAAAATAAATATTGCAGTTAAAGGACTTAGCAAAATTAAATTCAACTTGTAATTGGAATAGATTAACTTCGTCGCAAAACTCGGCGATTTGGTCGAGCGGCTGGTACTTGCTACGCACATCTTGGGAGCGGACGACCATCGTCCTCCCGCCTTAGCAACGACACTTACGTCCAGCGGTGCCGCGGTTGTTGTCTACAGTAAATCTAAACTCCATCAAAAAAATACCTCCCCGAGGTCCTTGCTGGGCAATAGAAATTTATCTCCAGAGTATACTGTTATTGGCAAAATGAGCAAAAATTTTATTTTTTAATGAATATTATTATATATTATATCTATTATTAACAATTAGTTTGAAGGCTTTCATTAACATTTGCAGATACATCATTCATTCCCCAAAATAGAACATATGCTACTTTTTATCCTAGGTAATAGCATACAGAAATATGGTGAAACCTAGCAACTTACACCATATTGTGGTATATTGTATGAAAATAGTGACTTACCTACATTACAGCGATATAAAGCTGTTTTTCAGCGGCCGCGCGCGAAACCGCTGTTCAAACTAGGAATTCATAGATATAAAATGTACACTACAAAACGATCATAAAAATAACAACGTATTTATGCCATCAATTTAAAGTCTTAATTATCGGTCGACGGTACGCCCATCCCATGAATACAATAATTATTTCTATGGTTAAATATCATGTTTGCAGATTCAGTTAGGTTTTGATATAAATAATATTTGGTTAAAACATTTTATTGTGTCCCATCTTAAATTGGTTAGAATATTTTGGGACGCCTATGGCTAGACCTTATCGGCACTGTTGCGTCAAAGGTGTCTGCTGCGTTACTTTTTTTGCGGTTTCACTTACTATTGGAAGCACTATACAACTTAATACAATATATTATTTAAATCTAGATGTTTTTTCCCCATTTTTCCACTGAAAGCTAAATAGAAATCACTTAACAAACATATAGCAATAAAGAACAAACTAACTTTAAACTATGCAATGCAACTGTCTTACACCCTGAATGGGCTCCCGGAACCAGGGACGGACTGGGTCCGGAAAATTTGGCGGGCTATTTAAAGGTAAAGGCGCCGATTTAAATTAATAAGCTTTTTTTAACTATTTAACTTACACCAAAAGGCGCCAGAGCGTTTTGTAAACAAAAGGCGCGGCGAGCTGCGCCCGCCAGTCCGCCGGGCCAGTCCGTCCCTGCCCGGAACAATGGTTGCATAATCAGTCTGCAGTCATTTTGGTCTCCCCTGAGCTAACACCTGCTCCCAGTTCTAGTGGACTATTCGTGGGTAGGGATGCTCGCGCAACAAGCCCACGAAATCTTGTAATATTATACTTGTATGTAATAGCCCAGAATACCTTAGTAGATAAGGTATTCTGGGGTAATAGTTGCATGTGTATTGTATACACGTGTAATTCTGTAGACCACGTGACATGTAAAAATAGTTAATATATGAAATAAATAGCTTTGAAAGTAAGGTAATACAATATAACACGATATTACAGAACACAACACCGCAACGCACAGCGCCAACATAGCACAGGTTTATGTTTATTTTAGGACACCACAGCACAACACAATTATAGAAATCTAAAAAAAAACTTAAAAATTTTATATTTTGTGTGCTTCTGCTCTAATTTTCCCTTCCAACTCACACACTCTCTATGTTTCCCGAACAAGACCTAGCGTATTGTTCTTAATTGTTCTCACATCTGGGGAGCGGCACCACATTCGACACTTAACATCTTTGATTCTATCCAGAAGAGAGCCATTCGACTTATCAATGATCCAGTCATAACAAGAAAACTCCCTTCTTTCGCTCATCGCCGCGCTGGTTGGGGATTTGTTCTACCGATATTTCCACGGATTTGGCTTTAAAGAACTAGTCGCTTATGTATGCATCCCTTTACTATCCAGCTACAAAAGCCTAGAGCAACTCGCTCATTTATACCTAGAGTCTCCAGATTATGTAACAAATTGCCTGCAGATGTTTCCCCTTCCAACCTCCAATGCTTTAAATCCCGATTCAGTAGATTACATTTCCCTCCTCTTTAGACGCCTACGGTATGTTAATACTTTTGAAGTCTACGTGGGCTATCTGAGATAAAAGACAATTTAAGTTATTCAAGTATCAAAAGGAAATTAAATTATTTAAAGCAAGTTGAGTTTTCAGCATCAGTAAATTATATCTCTTGTGAAAGACAACCTATTAGTTCTCAGAATATAAAATTAAAAATCAAAATATTCTGACGCACACAATTTTTTGTAAATATACAATATGGATTTCGCCAAATCCCAAATCAATAGTCATAATGTAACAATACACTATTCTGCAGTCACGTTGTATGATTCTAGAAATCAAAATCATTTGCTTGCTTCCTTGCTTGATGGTATACAAATAAAAACTACATCGCCAATAACTAACAATAGATCTCTTTAAAGGAGTAAATATGTATATTCCATACCAATAAAATGCTCAAGCACGTGTTTTGCGGTGTTTGTATGCATTTACACCAACAAAACACAATATTTTCTTGAAATATACTTTTTAGGATTCGGAGAAAAACGGGGAAATGCAGGAAATGTTATTTTCCGGCTGAGTTTGAATGGAAGCGACGAAACATTTTATTGTGCACCAAACCACGTGTCGCGAAAAAACTTATAATAATAGTATAATAAATATTTGATACTAGCTGGCCCCCGCGGGCTTCGCCAGCGTGTTTTAATCATGAAATATATTTTTAGAATACATATTAAATTCGGAAATTAGCACTTTCTTGTAAACGACATTGGTTGTTTTTCGTAGAGGCTGCAAAATAGCCAAGCTGTTGGACAGTTAAGTACATCTATACCGTATGACCAATTTTTTTAAACTATAGCTTCCGTGTGTAACAATAAAGCATGCGGGAAATAAAAAATGATGGCTAGGTCATGCGAGGTCATGCGGCCTGAACATCTGAAAGCACAGTTCCCAGATTTATTTCTGTATAAACTAAAAATGTTTGCACATAGTGTTACCCCCTAGGGATTAAATTACAACACAAGCAAATTGGCTCTTATCCAAAAAACATAGACATGGTTCGGCGTTTGTCAATACAATCTGTCGTTTAAGAATAAAAAATATTTAAGTTTTTTGGGAATGACTTTACCCCCTTTGCAAGAGACTTTCATAACACTCGCTACTATTTTGCACCAAAACCGCAAAGCATAGGTACCTGTATGCCAAATTTCAAAATTTCACGAAGCGGCGCGACGTAGGGATTAGTAAATCTGGTGAGGAAGTGTTTTTACCCCTTATGGGTATTCCAACATAAATAATAGCGACGTGTTCGGTCATTGGTTTTTGAACTAAGAAAATATTTAATTTGTAGGAGTTGATTTTACCCCTTTAGAGGATGAGTTTTGCAATATCCTTTCTTAGTGGACGTCTGGGGCCTAAACTGAAGCTGTATGCAAAATTTCAGCTTTCTATCTTTGATAGTTAGGGCTGGGCCTTGATAAATTAGTGGTAGAAGTGTATTTTACCCCGTAGGGGTAAAATTCCAACAGGAAGAAAAAGTAGTCTTATGTGAAAAAATAAAAAAATGTACACGTTTTGGCGTTTTCCTTAGAACTTGGTAGTTTTTAAAATAAAAAGTAATTTAATTTTTAGGGGTTGATTTTAGCCCTTCAGAGGGTGAGTTTTGCAATATCCTTTCTTAGTGGACGTCAGGGGCCTAAACTAAAGCTGTATGCAAAATTTCAACTTTCTATCTTTGGTAGTTAGGGCTGGGCCTTGATAAATCAGTGGTAGAAGTGTATTTTACCCCTTGGGGGTAAAATTCCAATACGATGAAAAAAAATTGTGATTATTTTTGTGATTTTATTTATTTTCAAAAGGTCTCATTAGAAGCATTTTCTGAACTTAATTATTGCTATCTTTCTGTGGCACACTAATGAATACTAGTGTTCTATTTTTTATATTGGCTACAACGTCAAATCATTTGCGTTATAAAAATCTGTTGCTCAAGTTACTTTAAAAGTTATATGTAAACTTTAACCTACATTATATATTAAAAAAATCGTATTATTGTTGAATGTCGTTACTAGTAAAGTAATAAAGAAAATCACAAGTAAAAATTCTTTTAATTAAAAACCTGAACCAAAATGCAAAGATAAAATATAATTTTTCGTTCCAGAAAACTTGTAAAAGTATAATAACAAGTGAAATATGTATATAATATAAACTACAAAAGGTTTTTTAAAAATTTTAAATTTTTGATCAAAAGGTCCTCTATTACTATTTTGTGTGTGCACTCTGTGATATTTATGGTTCCGCTATAAATCATCTATTGGCCAATGCAATTTTATATATCATTATGTTCGTCGTAAAATGCCTTCCTTCCTTCACTCTATTTCACGGTGCTGACAATCCCTGAAGTGTATCTAATTATTTATCAATATGAGTGTTATATACTGCTTGTGAATTGCCTTTAAATGTAACATTAATCAGTTTTAAAGGAAATATGAAAATATATTTTTTAAATAATATTTAAATGAACAAAGTATTCGGCTTTATAGCAACACGCCAGTAATCAATTCTCTCTTGTATTTTTGTTATGGCATTCTCCTATATTAAATACGTATGGTATTTCTTTAGTTTAGCTTACATATCTGGTTTATATTTCTATGATATCCCTCATTTTCAAGGCTGCCATTTGCTGGCTTTTTTTCTTAACCATAGTCACGTACCCCTAGCTTCAGTTCTGGCACCAATTCTATTTCTTCTTTATGTTAATGACCTATTGTCTTCTACTATTAATCCCATCAACAGTTGTGTTGACGACAGTACTTATCACTCCAGTATTTATTATTCCAGTCCCAAATCTGGGACTGAATAATAGGCGCAGGCACAACCATCCCTCTCGCAAGACCTCTAATCAGCCTTCGAGTGGGGTACCAAAAAATTATTTTATTTCAACGCCTCCAAAACCCACTCTTACTTTCTGTTATGCTGTTCCTACCAAACTATGTACCTGGATCGGTAGCTTCCTCTCTAATCGGCGCATATCTGCTGTGGTTGACGGCCACTCATCTAACTTCCATCCTATCAATGCAGGCGTCCCCCAAGGTTCAGTCCTGGCACCAACCCTATTTCTTCTTCACGTTAATGACCTGCTCTCTTCAACTAGTAATCCCATCCACAGTTATGCTGACGATAGTACTCTTCACTCCAATATTCATTTTTCCAGACAAGTTTCGAATCAAGAGTTGGATATTAGACGCAGATCTATGCACCTATCTCTTTCTCAAGATCTTCAATTAATCTTAGACTGGGGTGCCAAGAACCTTGTTCAGTTCAACGCCTCCAAAACTCAGTATTGCTCCCTGTCACGCAAAAAATCTGGCAACGCTTACCCCATCCACATGAATGGCCAAGTCCTACAAAACAATGAAACATTCGATCTTGTTGGCGTCACTTTCGAACATGATCTCAGCCGGCACAAACACATTACGTCAGTAGCCACATCGGCAGCTAACATTTTGCAGCTTCCCTTTCGAGCCAGAAAATACTTCTCCCCTTCCAACTTATACACTCTTTATGTTTCCCAAATAAGACCTAACCTAGAGTACTGCTCCCACATCTTGGGAGCGGCATCACCTTTAACACTTAGTATCCTTGATTCTATCCAAAAGAGAGCCATTCGACTTATCAATGACCCAGCCCTCACGAGAAAACTCCCTTCTCTCGCTCATCGCCGCGCTGTTGGGATTTATCCCTTTTCTACCGCTACTTCCACGGATTTTGCTCTGAAGAACTAGCCAGTATTATTCCCCACTTGACTGTTCCTAACAGGACAACAAGAGGCGCGTTACGTATGCATCCCTTTACAGTCCAACTACAAAAGTCTAGAACAGACCACTTCTCTCGCTCATTCATACCTAGGGTCTCCAGATTATGGAACAAATTGCATGCAGATGCTTTCCCTTCCCGTCCCAACCTCCAATCCTTGAAATCCCGTGTCAATAGACTACATTTCCCTTATCCCCAGATGCCCACGGTACGTTAGTACTTAGGCTTGAAGTCTACGTGGGATGTCTTAGATAAAAAAATCCAGGAACACTTAACCCATACACATAATTGGGCTAGTCCTAGTCCTACATAACACAGAACCTATCGATCTTGCAGCAATGCTTGCGATCATGACTAAAGCATTGTAAACATGGGTTATTCCTGGGACGTCTCTACCCTAGTTGGAAATAAAATTAGGATCCGATTTGAAAATAAAATACAAATATTTATTTACCTCCAGTGTGTAATGTAAAAATGCGAAATACAAAAAATCCTTCGGTTAAAATAATAGAAAAATATTTTACTTACTTAATGTATGTATATCACGATATACCCTGAGACCACATGCGTGTAATCTAGATTTGAGCCAGTGTAAACGCCTGCATCATTAAAAGACCTTCAACAGTAGACTCATTTAAGCTTGTACGCTTTGAAGTAAAGATTGCACTGTATTTTGAAAATGAACGCTCTACATCCAAAGATGTAATGTTTGCGCATCTAAAACACTGCACGTTATTGCCGCAATTGTCTGCACTTACGCACTGCCCAATATCACGGAGCTGCGCTAAATCCGAATTTTTGTGTAGCAAAGACTTGAACTTGCTCGCAGCTTCAATATCAGGGCTATCTTTTAAAAATTGTAGAGCTGTATTTACAGTATCAACTATCTGAAACGAGTCAGGAAGTGACAGATAACTATGTCGAAGGCGATCAATAGCATCTACTAATACACGATAATTTGCATTTATAGTACGCAAATGGGCTTCGTTTTAAGGTTATTAAAGTGCTGTGGACTTTCCTTAATACACATGGCCCTTTTTGGATCGAACTGCAAAACTACAGATTTAACATACTACTTAGAAACAGAACATTGTATTTATTTCTTTGTCATTGTACATCTTGGTCAGGAAAGCGATATAAAAATCTTCGAACTTTGTACCCAAATGGCAAATGGTGACGAGGTCTCGACATCGCCATGCTAAACGCGAATGGATAACCAGCCTGCTGTGCTCCCGGTGCTTGCTGCTGCGAAATTAGCCGCCCTGTCGCCTGCCGTCGAGGTCGTCCGTCGTTTGCTAAAGCTTTAATCATGACACCAGTTGGTACAAACAATTAATCAAATAGTCAATAAAATCAAATAGATTTTCGCATTTGTAATGTAGGTAAGGACTTCCTACGTAGCAAAGGTTATTGCTTTTCCTTTTTTTTTTCGACACTTCCATTCGTTCTTTATCTGTCTGCTATTTTTAAACATTTACACACATTACATTACCTTAGCTTTCTTTTCATTTTCTTCTTATACTCCTCTATCATTTCAATCACGGGATCCCTGACATCTTGTTAACTCTTGTCACTTCCTGCTGGTTGGCTCTATTGTCTGAAAATTACTGGTACACCTGGCGCTCCTACTTTTAAGCCTTCATTTATTTAATTTATTGCATCTTTTATCTAGAGATTAAAATAATGGGCAGTAAACTAAATCCTTATCTCACTCCTTTGTCTATTTTTAATTTTTCGTCTTCTTGTCTATTTAGATTACTACCGCTTGCCCTTTATACAAGTAATTGTTAAATATTATACACAGCGTCAATATAAACTCCTAGAATGTATCGATTTCGTTTTCATTCATATCACCCAATATGTTATTTTTAGAGCAAATAAAAAGCTTCTGTGCTTAAAATATGGAGTGTAGCACTGTGCGCTCTTTTCAAAGTTTGGGCTTTAAATTTAAATATTTATAAATTCAATACTCTCGATATCTAAATCTAAAGGGAAACAGGACGAAACGTATGTCTTAAAGCAAGAAAAAAAGACGGAGCGAGTTCCATTGAGTAAGGATTTTAATATTTTCCTTGTAAAATTCATTCAAGCTAAAGTAAAAACATTTTCTCTATATATGTACATATAATTAAAAAGAGGTTCAGATTTCGGAGTAATATTTACAATAGAAATACTAAAAAATCAGTTGTTGTTTTTGTCCCCAAATATATATATATATATATATATATATATATATATATATATATATATATATATATATATATATACAAATGCTAGAAACTAGCGCGGATCGATACATAAAAAAGAGAGGAGAATTATTGTGGGCATGTCCGCTAGCAATGAACAGTAAAATGAAAAGTTAGAATGGTAACCCGTACGACACGTGTTTCTGCTCATTGGCTTCATCAGGCCCACGTATGTGACTGTGCCCCTCAACATAAGTCGAGATGCACAACGTCACATACGCAGTTACGGGTGTAACCTTAAGAAAAGGGAAAAAAAAAATATATTTAACGAGGACCACAAACAGGAGCCAGTGCACCAATTTGTGGCTTCAGCCAAAAGACCCCTTTTTTGGGGGCAACAATTAGCGTAGTTGCCTCCGTCGGCGACGCTAATTGTTGCCCCCAAAAAAGGGGTCTTTTGGCTGAAGCCACAAATTGGTGCACTGGCTCCTGTTTGTGGTCCTCGTTAAATATATTTTTTTTTCCCTTTTCTTAAGGTTACACCCGTAACTGCGTATGTGACGTTGTGCATCTCGACTTATGTTGAGGGGCACAGTCACATACGTGGGCCTGATGAAGCCAATGAGCAGAAACACGTGTCGTACGGGTTACCATTCTAACTTTTCATTTTACTGTTCATTGCTAGCGGACATGCCCACAATAATTCTCCTCTCTTTTATATATATATATATATATATATATATATATATATATAGGTATAGGTCGATATAGGTAAAATATATGGCAGAAAATGTAAAAGCTTTAATTCTTTCGCAAGTGCAAACCACAGGACCGTAAAATGACATAAAGTAAACTAGTAGAACTATTCTTTTTGATTCTGGTTTGGGTGCCCTCCTGCTATCGCGCTTTCTGGGCCCTTACCCTTCATCAGACAGGCTCACACCCAGGGTGGCTGAAGAACAGACCACATTTTGACAGAATAGTCCTACTAGTTCATTTTATGTCATTTTACGGTCTTGAGTTTTGCGCTAGCGAAAGAATTAAAGCTTTTGCATTTTCTGGCCTATATTGACCGAAGAGAATTCCCTATTTTCTAGATATTTGTATATAGAGAAATTTCCCTACATTATTGTACAGTGGTGCACTTGTACTGTCGAAGAGATTCGATATTTATTTTACTAGTGTGTGTGTATTTTGGAGCAACATACGTAACGTAGTTTGGCGCGAGCCGCTACAAATGTAGCGGCGGAAAGGATGGGTAAGATTACCCATCCTTTCCGAACGTTTTGGATATAAGATCTCTCTGTGATTCTGGTCAAAATGTCGTCTGTTTCTCAGCCACCCTGAGTGTGAGCCTGTCTGATGAAGGGTAAGGGCCCAGAAAGCGCGATAGCAGGAGGGCACCCAGACCAGAATCAAAAAGAATAGTCCTACTAGTTTATTTTATGACATTTTTTAAGGTCTTGTGTTTTGAACTAGCGAAAGAATTAAATCCTTTACATTTTCTGGCATTTTAAGACCATTAAACGCTTTGTTCAAAAATTTTAGCTTTTAATTTTTCACATAGTTTTTTAATATCATAAATTTGTTTTAATTTTGAATGCTTATTTCATTATTATTAAGTTTAAATGCCATAGTGCAACGTTTCTAAAGATGAGGTATACATTTCTCAAAGTTTTTATAGCACAAGAATATATTTTTTTTAAATTCCCTGAGCGCTATCGGACCATATCAAACACAACAGTTAGAAAAGCATATTATCATCTATATCATCTATAGGATTTTTTATTAAAACTCATTTTTAAACAAAAACAGGAATATTTTTTTTTGTTTTAAGAATAAGCTTATTCTTAAAACAAAACAAAAAATTACATTTTAGTGTGCCGTTCTCCCCTTTCCATACATTCAATTGTTCTTCTGGAAAACTCTTTTGTGACATTTTTCAGAAATTTTGGTGGAATTTCAAGGCAAGTGTCTCTTATAGTATTTTCCAAGTGATCCACGTTTTGAAACGGCCGTTTACGGTACACTTTTTGTTAGAGATAATCCCCCAAAAAAGAAATCCATGACAGTTAGGTCAGGAGACCTCGCTGGCCGGGAATACTCAGAATATCTGCCAATCCATTTTCCTCTGAACAAATCGTCTAAAAAATTAAAAGTTAAAATTTTTTAACAGAACTTTAATTTTACAATCTCGATGACAAACCAAACAACTTTTTCCCATGCCATTTTTCAAACTTTTAACAAATAATAACAATTTCAGGAGATTTTCTTAAGAAATGTAACTTTTGACAGTTAAGATGGATTACGTGACTAACTTTATATATGTCATTTGAAGTTCTTGTTCAAGCAAAAATTGATACCAAAGTCAAATTTGGCCTAAATCAAATTTTAAAAAAGTTTTCCATATGGTGCAGATTTTTAAATTTATGAAATAATACACATTACCTCAAAAAGGTAATCCGGTGAACAGATTACCATGTAATTAGAATATCACATTGCACCTTAACCGATTAATTTATGTAATTATTTCTGCAGATTACTTGAGTAACTGTTATAAAATAATCTGATTATCCATTACTTGGTTTATTCTTGGTAATTATTATTAATTAGATTATATTTTGCCAAACACTGTAGAACAGTAGCTTTCTAAAAATATTATGCAACAACAAAATGCCTCATTAAAGTACCTCCTAAGGAACTCCGACCTTTTTTGTTTCCATGGAAAAATTTAAGGTTCTATGGGTGACAAGAACCCTCAAGGGGCATGCGACAAAATAATGTTTTATCTTTCTGGGTTTGTGATAAAAAAAAACTCTTTCTGAGTTATATTTGACGTTTCTATACACGTAGACCGTTTTCTCTGGTTTTCGATTTGTAAATTATTTTGTACTCTTTTATGACTATCAAAATCTACATAATTTTTATAAACAAACCTAAGCGAATTCGTCTGGGATATAGGACGACAAAGGCCACTGCCCTTATACCCCCTTCACGGTGAAGGCTTCACCCTATATGAGCCCATGAAACCCAGAGAGGTATAAGTAAAAAAATGTAGTTTTGAGATATTAACACCCAAAGTTAAACAAGGATCAAAAAATGTCGAAAAATAAATATCGAATGGGTTTAGGAGATTTTTCTTGGGAAAAGCTAAACTTAGATTTTGTGATATTCCGTATTAAAAAAAAATTCTTGTCCCTATTTTTTGAAATCTATGACTTAGACCACTATGGCTATCACTGTTAATGGGTTAACATATTTCGTAGAAAAAATCTACTCAACTTTAATTGTTTATTGTTTTATATTTAAATCATCAGACACTTAGATTACAAGTTATATTAATTAATTATTATTCATTATTATTGGACAAATAGTCTTCGAGGGGACCAATATCTTCTGGTGCTGGATCACGATGCATAAAATAATAACTAAAAAAGTATTAATTTTTTGTATATCTCCTAAAAATTTAAACAATTTTAAATCTAAAGCATGTATTTTAACTTTTAATTAATCCAAAATAAAAAATTAAGTTTGGTTATTTTAAAAAATTATTTTTTACGTTTTATTTACCTGAACTTGTAGAATCAGACTTAGTAGATACTCAAGAACCACTAATATTAATTTTTTTAGGAGGTAAACAAAGTAGCGTTTAACCGTCGATACTAAAGGTTTACGGACATAATGGTCTAAGTCAGACTTGGCCCACTATGGCTTTCATCGGTATATGTGGATGCGTTTTACATCCATGTTAGTAGCGACTTCTGTTAGTGTTGTACTGAAGATAGAGATTTCATATTTTGTCCAGAGGTAAATTACTACGTAAACAATACGATAGTGTCCAGAAACGCAAAGCCGAAAAAACTGACTTAGACCACTCTGGTTTTCATAGGCTCATATATAGATGAGATTAAAAAATCACACAACTTCAATATAATACAAATTTCAATATAAAACTCTATAAATATCCGGAGGAAATTCAGGTTTATTTTTCACTGAGATATTTGACAGTCACAAGAATCCATTTTATAAACGTCCTTAATTTTATAAGTGGTACTTTAAAAGTAGGTCAATAATGATCTTTGTCTGTGAAAGTAGTCGACCTTTAGAAATTAATGAGCTAAACGTATCAAACTTTTCTGGAATGTGTCATCGCCCTAAAAAAGGGGTCAGCGATATGAATGGCTTATAGGCGACAAAGTGTAAAGTTGTTTGTTATACTAAAATCGTTTACTGGCTAAAAATATTCTTGATAAAAAAGAACATGCTCTTACCGAGGACTAAAATGTTTGAATTTTGTCTGGTGAAAATTTTACAGAATATACGTTATGAAATATACAGGGTGAGTTTTTTTAAAGTGTTAAGTACAAGGCGATAATATATCTTGAAAATGGTTTAAAATATTTTCATAAAATTTTGGTTAGTAAATAGGGGACACTTATTTAAACATATTTTTGATATTTACCCCCTCTCTCTATTTTGAGGGGTGAGGAATAACTTTAAAATTTTAAATGGGATGATGTACTTTTGTTTATAAAATTCGAATCTACCTAGAAGACTACGCATGTGTAAAAAAATTTTTTGGTTGGCTTTTTCAGTTACGGAATTATAAAGGTTAGGTTATAAAATAAAAATATATTTACAATTTAATTTCTACTTACTTATCGTCTGGCCTGCTTCAGAAGTTATTGGAAATATTCCCCTTCAACTTAAAAATACTTTCTCACTCTTTATCTAAATAAATTTCGTTACCCGATGTAACATTTCAGGTGTCACTAATAAGCAGGCAAAGCGGATTCGGTCTTTCATATCATCTAAAGTTGAAAGTTCAGTCGCTATCACTTTGTCCTTTATAAAACCCCACAACAAAAAAGTCAAGGGGGTCAAATGCGGGGAACCAGCAGGCCTGTTGACCGGACCAGCTCGTCCAATCCACCTGTTTTCAAATATTTCATTCAAATAATTACGCCCATGTATTGCATAATGGGGTGGAGCTCCGTCCTGTTGAAACCATATGTCAGGATTTATGTTTTGGTTTAATTCTTGGGGTAATTGGTTTCTTAAAAATCTCATTATAAACCTACAAAATTATTTTGAAGAAAACTACTAGGATAATTTAGGTAAAAAAATGTTTACTTTTCGGTATAATTTATTACAATTTAAAAAGCAGCCATTTGTCCTTAGTGAATAATGACGTCAGGAGATCAGCAAAAATAAGTGTCAATCTACAATCGGAGAAAACCATGACAGAGAGAAGAATATCTCTTCTTCAGCAACACCCCGAGATTGGCGCGTGGGATTCTCACAAGACATAGCCAGTGCGGTAGTAACACGGCAAGCAGAGAGAGTTTTCAATACTCACTCTGACTGTGCTTTATACCGTTTATACGGACGGGCTATTCTGTGTTTAACGCGTGGTTATATTTTTGGAGAATTTTTAAACTTTTGATTGTTGTTTTTCATATGCGTTTTTTATTTTGCAGCATTTTTTATAATAACCCAAAATCTGCAACGCACGCCCGTGGCAGCTTTATTTTAACGTCTGTAGTCGAGTGCGTCAGGCCGCTTTGGAGGTCATAGAAAGCAAATCGTATTTACGAATGAAATAAGTACGAGATATTCTTCTCTCTGTCTTGGTTTTTCTCTGCTACAATCATGTTAACGTAAAGCTTAACCTAAAGTCGAACAGGTTTGTTTATCTCGGAAACGGTCAGATGGGAAGCAATCAAAGTTTTCGTGTTGATAGAGGAATAGTGCAACTAGCTTCGGTAAAAAATTCAGTTATACAGGTTGTTTCGCTTCGGAGCTATTAAAGGGCAAAGTCGAAATTTCCGCGATTTCCATTGAAATCGGGTACAGGTCGCAAAAGTGAATTAAATTGATGTAAATTTTCGGAGGTTGTAGAGGACCCGGAGCTGCAGAACTCTATTGAAACCAAATTGATCCAAATATTTCACGGTTTTTATTTTTTTTTGTGGAGTCAAAATGGTTGATTGGGTTTGATTGGGTTAAAATCCCATATACGTCATTAGATTTTGTGACTCAACTCACGGTCATCGGCAAAAATATATATTTTTTTTGGTATAAGATGTTAAAAAAGATAAATAAATATTTTGCATACATAGCTTTGGCACTGGCAATACTAAGTGCACTTTTCTTGTACCTAGATACAGGGTGAAAAAGCAGTGTTTGTTAGAAAAAAAATCGACGCTTTTCCCTTCGACATTACGTACCTTTGTTTTTATAACTTCATTTCGCGAAGGAAATGCAGAGGCTTTTGCAGATTTTTTAAATATGTCACTGGTATTAAAAAGGTCGTTTGTATGTATGAATAATTTAAAGCAACAAAATGCAAAGCAGCCTGACAGTAATAAAGGGGTTTATAAGGGAAAATATCCCAAAAAGGGGCAGGTTTATCTTTATCATAAAAGACATAAAAGCATGGTTAAACACGTGGTTACTGCTACGTAAGCATTTACGGGTAGTTAAAATAAGAAATTTTCGGTCTACTTAAGAAAATCGTCCTATTTTTGCAGCAATTCATCTTTAAAAAAAGTCTAATAAAAGCTTTAAATAATTGATCTTCTTTTTTTTAAGCGTGTTAAGTACTATCCATCTTCACTGGTTTTGTCATGGATAAGTTATGAACAAAGTTATTATCCTGAGCAATATACATAATACCCGGTCATTATGAATACTTCTAAACTCAAATGGGACTTTAATAATTTCCACCGTGTATATTAATAATTTATCATATTTACTAGTCGTTATGAACATCGCTTTGATCCAGGCGCGGATTTAGGGCCCCCCCTTGTATAAAGAGGATTTCAATAGCGAATTTTATAAAATTAAATGTTGTAACATTAATATTAACCATTCGTGTATGTTCTACAAAATATAATAAACAAAAACAAGCATTTACTGTCTACGTAAGGTCTATAATATATAAATTATACCACAAAAATATGAATAACAGATCAAAATACGAATATGTTATATAAAAAATCCAAGCCTTTTTCGGCATTTTTGATTTACATGCTTTTGTATGGTTTCTGAAAACATCTTTACTAAAGGAAACAAACAACCAAATAGGGTTTTTTTTCTTTCTAAAAACATCTTTTTTGAGAGCATATTTTTTTCGATTTACGAACTTTTTCAAAAATATTTTCTCGAAAACCTATTTCGAAAGTTCCTTTTTCAAAAATATGTTAACAGCTTTTTCAAAAGATGTTCTGTTTAAAACGAATCTATAAAATTCTCTAAAACATATTTCGAAAGTACATTTTTTCAAAATTGTCTAAAAAATTTTTTTTAGAAACAGGTATACAATTTCCGAAAATGTATTTTTTCGAAAACATTATTGGGCTATGAACTCAACTAGCTTGGAATGTATTAAATAAAAAAAGATGAAAAACGATCCTGAACAAACCTAAACGAACCTTTTTTGAGTTTGATCAGGATTCCTTACGTTACCGTTGCCATTTCCGGTACGTTATTTGCTCGTAAATTACTTTTTCCAAAAGCCGTAGCTTGAAAAAATTAATATTCAAAAAATGTTTCTCCAAAAAATTTAATTTCCCTGAAAGAATATATTTTTGACAGTACTTAAAAAACTTTAAAAATGGGGTTTCGAAAAATTGTACTTACGTAAGTATAACCCTCCAAATGAGCAGAAAGCATAAATAAAAAATGCTAGAATATTCACACTTCCATATTAATCAAACAATTATTGTTCCTGTCGCGTGTAATTTTTTTTGAAAAAACATTTTTTCGGTGTTAAATTAAGTAAATTTTATCGAAAGATGCTTATTCGAAAACATATTTACAAAATTTTCCAAGTTTTTTTTTTTCAAAAAAGAATCATCCCAAATTACATTTTCCGAAAACGTAGTTTTTCAAAAATTAAAATATAAAATGTCAATAAAGAAAGACAGAAAAAAATCCTGAACTAACATCAACAAAGAGTTTTGTGTTGGGCCAGGTTTGCTTCCTTGTATCTGCTACGTTACCCTGTAGCAAACTACTTCATCAAAAAAGCTCTTTTTAATATAATTACTGATAATGAAAATATGTCCCTACTTTCAAAAAACACGTTTTCTTTGAAAAAATGTAGTTTCCAAAAGTAATTTAAAAAAAATCGAAAAGTTGGTTTCCAAAAAAAATTGGAAAACACCCCTGGTTTTCGAATAACTGTATTATCGAAAAAGTCCTGTTTTCGTGAAAATATAATTTCGAAAAAACGTGCTTTTAAAAAATGAGCTTTCGAAAAATTTTTGTATATCTGTCCAAATGAACAGAGTGTATAAATAAAAAAATGCCGGAAAATTTGTAAGTTAAGATGACCAACCGTTCCATTTTGCAAGAACAGATATAGATTTTTCATCCATTATGATATAATGTCATTTCTTGAAACCCTAAACAATAAAAAAATAATGCCGTACGCGAACTTACCCGTTTTTTTGGTAGGGGAGACCGGTGACAATTGTAACAAGTGTCAATTGTAACATTCAGTATACCTACGCCCTCCGCCGGATTATCGCGATCCGAGTTACACATGTTCAACGGTTGTTGATAGATTTTTCTTTAGATTGTCAGTTGCTTTAAGAATTCTGATGAATATTGTTGTTACGATCTGAAACGTGATTTTCAACACGAAAAGTAAGTATTTATTTTTATTTTCTTTTGTAAATAATTTCTTAACCATATTTTCAATACATATTTAAAATATACCACTGAAATATGGATTATATTGACTATATTGTCATAGTTATGTTATCATGGATTATTTTATTAATTACTTTTAAAATCACACTGTATTTATATAAAGATTATTTTGACAATAACGATGAATAGACACTCTGTTATTCGGTGAACTTGGTGACGACATTGAAGGTCAGCTTGGTTTTGTTTAATTTTATTGAGGAAGGCAAGGTATGCTGACTGAGCAATGCACCGATCGTCGATAACTGTATAATGGAGTGATAGGCAGTAGTTCTGAAGATGTCGAGATAAGACATGTGCCCGTTGGTCGGGAGAAGAGCCGCCCTTATAGAGAAGATGTAAGGGAAGTGTATAAGTAAGGCAGTTACACCATCACGTTAGGTAACCTAACACCTAACACTATCTTGTGTCTCGAAAATGCCCGAGGTACCAGGGCTCAGTAGAGATGACCTTATCAAAGCAAGCCGCTTCCAACTGCATCCATCTTGCATCATCTTGTAGAATTGTGGCGATGAAGAATGGGGGATGGAGAAAATCCATCCAAAAGTGGTGAATGTTAAGTTCATAGGAAATTTATATTATCCTTAATATAACTAAACTACTTCTGGCTCATAGTTGTGCATAGTTTATCATTGTTCGGCGTTATTACAATTAAGCAAATCTTCAGCAAAGACTCCTTATATGTTGCCATAAATGCCCGTGTCACGATCTCATTTTTCAAAGAGTGCTACTTTTTGAGGTTTTGTTATGTAAATATTTAAAAGAAATGCTATGAGTTTATGAGTATGAACAAGTTTTATTTTATTTTATATTTTTCGCTTTTACAATAATTGTCTTTTTAGTATATAGTAAGTAATATTTTATAAGTTGATAAGATTGAGCTTTCTATATGGCATTAAATGTGGCTATCAATTCAATATTTTAGAAAAGTTTAATAGTTAGAAAGTTTACTTAAGTCAGTAAATAAAGTAAAATAAAAAGAAGAAATAATTTGTTTATAAGCTTTTAATAAGTATTAAATCAATCTCTTACGCGAATTTTAATTATGCTATAGGTACGTCCCTTTAAGATTTTTTTTTAACCAATACTAGATACAAATTTTTACAACTTCTCATCAACTTATAAGTTTTATTGAAAATCGTATTTTGTTTTTGTAAATTTAATTATTTTCTGGCGGCTTGACCAACATATTTGTATTGCATAGTGATGGAAATTTTGTAAAGCTGTGGGTCCAGCTTTCGCGAACGAGGGGCATATGTCATAGTTATGTTATCATGGATTATTTTATTAATTACTTTTAAAATCACACTGTATTTATATAAAGATTATTTTGACAATAACGATGAATAGACACTCTGTTATTACGTGAACTTGGTGACGACATTGAAGGTCAGCTTGGTTTTGTTTAATTTTATTGAGGAAGGCAAGGTATGCTGACTGAGCAATGCACCGATCGTCGATAACTGTATAATGGAGTGATAGGCAGTCGTTCTGAAGATGTCGAGATAAGACATGTGCCCGTTGGTCGGGAGAAGAGCCGCCCTTATAGAGAAGATGTAAGGGAAGTGTATAAGTAAGTGCCTCATTTCATTTATTTAATGCCAAACTTTATTTTATTGCTATTATTGTTATATTTTTTATAACCTGTTTTAACTTCATTCCCTCCACACGATCCCAGAGACTCTTACTTAGTCTCAGTCGCAACAACCCCCGTTGTGACAATATAATCTTATAATAAGAACACTTTAGGAATTAGATTATATAGTTTAATAATGTAAACAAATCATATATGTCCTGTGGTGTCAATTGTAACATGAATAAAGGTGACGATTGTAACATGTTACAAGTGAAACCAATGTAAAAAGTATGTATCATCACAATGTATTTCTTTATAGAACGCTTTACAATATGAAACCAAACATTTGTGAAGACCTCATACCGTGCATACGGAAGAAAAAATACTCGTGTATTAACTTAAAATTAATAATTTGTAAAATTTTCCCATAAGAGTCTAAGCCAAAAATTTTGAGTAAAAAAGTCTTCTTCCGCACGAACGATATACTTAACTCAGGTGAAGAGTAAGGTCTTTTAGTAATGTTAACATACCCATGTTTCTTATCTAACATTTTTCATTTTAAAAGAATATTTTACTTTGCATTTGTATATTTTCAAATATTGATATTTATATTTTAATAGAAGTTACTAATACAGATTGTTACGAATTTGTCGTGTTTTTTTTGGTATATTTTTGTCGACTTTAACAACAGAAAAAAACTACTTTTCTATTTGTGTAACCCTTTGTTTATTTTTTAATGTTATTATTTGTATTCAAATAGGATATTTAAAATAAAATTTAATGTGTTTGTACCTACTGTTACTACTGACACCTGTGTCCGTTACAATTGCCACCAGTCCGGTGTCAATTGAAACACTTGTCATTGACTTGAATTATATGTTCTAAACAAGAAACTAGATATTTTTTCTACATTCTAAATTTATTAGGTTACTTACAAAGATCGGGGACATCCTCAAAAAGAAATCAATAAACTAGAACTGACAGGTAAGGCTGTAAAAAATCACATGTGTTTTTTGTTACAATTGTCACCGGTCTCCCCTATATGCTTTTGTGTAGCTTAAGGTGACGTTTCAAATGGGAAGGTCATCAATTTTAAATTGAGTTTTACTACAATCATCAACTACATTGCCATTGTTGGACATGCACCCCTGATCAATTTAAACTAAGTAGATTGTGGCATTAGTATTCGGAAAAACAACTGTCCTCGACTTTAATACCACTGGGAAATAAGTTATGCCACAATTACATTTTTGTTGAATACTTATAAGTTAAACAGATTTTTATTTTAAAAATTTATTTTACGTACCAAATAAATTCGCAAAACAAGTGTCTCTGCTTTTTGTCTAATATCTTTCATATAAAAACATTTGGTATTTTAAATACACATCTTGAGTATTTTAAACTTCTAGTTACCGTAAGTAAAACGTACGAAAACAGGTCAACTTAAAGCGAAGTACATTACTGTTAAGCGATACATAAATTACAGAATCCTTTGTCTTTAGGGAAGTCTCTGCACATTTTAAATTTTTTTATCTGCTCAGCCCACGAAGATCAAAGCCTAAGTAGGGTAAGTGCGGGAGAGTTGCCGCGTTCAGGAGAGACGCCGCACTTTGCGGTACTACAGGTTCCGGTAAGTAGATGGTGTTACCCATACTACACATGATGCACTTGGGTATGTTTTTGTTTGTCTGATCTTAACCTGCTGCGACATTTTAACGTGGGCGATTATTTTGAGTTTTGTTTTGAAGGTAAGTAATTTTTTACCGCCGAAATTATATTCTAGGTATTGTATAGACCAGTAATCAAACTTAAGTAAATGTTTTATTGTTATTTGTAATTTTAATTGAGTTAGGGAAGGTTATGACTAAATGTTAGGTTACTTGAAGTAACCTACTTCTTTACAATATAGCGCCATCAGGTGGGTGCGGCGCCCCTCCCCACAAAAACGATATGTTGGGGAAACCCAAACGTTCGTTTAATTTCTATATTTCTATTTTTATTTCCAAATAAGTATTAATAACCAAGCAGGTATAAAATCCCTTTCAAATAATAAAACTCAAACTCGTATCTCGAGTTTATTTAACTTGCATTAAAATATGCAGTTATCGGTTAAACATAAAGCCCATTTCGGATAAAATATATAAAGAAAATCGTTGCTTTAATTTAATTCTTCTAAACCGGCACCTTTGTCGGCGAAACTTCAAAGGCCTAGTTTCCTCAGCAAAGATCTTACCTTCTAGTTTTATTGCTTAGCGTTCAAAAATAAGTGCATAAAAAGCCAGAAAACATGCCTACAAATATCAACCCCCCTATCTCTTCACCTCGTCGTACCGAAGCTTCGGGAGCCAACCCTTTTAATTTCAAACCAATAGAATAATATCTGTTTGAAGATGATTCGTAAGCGTCATAGCAAAATAACCTTTAATCGGTGACAGGTTTAGCGTCTGGCCGGCACCGATAATATTTATTCCCAAGGTAAAAAGCTGAATAATTTAAATGCGTTAGCATACCTGTATAGTGTTTGCTCAGGTTTGCTGGGGTTTGTTCAGGTTTTACCCACTTTTACTTAGTCGTTTTTTATATTGCATGGTTTTGGCAGTGCGATTGATTATTTGTTTCGTAATTTATGAATAGTCACTAACGACTCAACAAATCAACAATCGTTCGGCAAAATTCGGGATAAAGATTCTCGGTACCGGCTAGACGCTAGTGGTGACAGGTAGTAACCTTCCACAATCTTCAAGTTGCTAACGGGGCAACACTTCAGTTACTCAAGAACTCACGGGGAAGTTAGACGTGGTTGCGTCGCGTCAAATGCGACGTGATCAAAGTTCGGTCAAGTGTATGACCAGACACACGTTCACAAATAAGTTGGTGAAAAAAAGTAGTGAGTGCGGGAAAACGTCCTCTTTCTCTATCGGGTCGTCAGAACTCACCCATTTCCAACCAGGCATAGTCCTGCTCTAGATCGTGTCGTCATCCCCCGTTTTCTCCAGGCATGGTCCTTTTCTCGGTTCATTAGAACCCCCCGTTCCTCTGTCGAGCCTCTAGCGTCTGTCGACTGTCGACCAAGTGTGCCATTCGGGTCGTCAGCACACATTCTCGAGCCATCAGAGCTCAAAGTCCGTTCCTCTGTCGTGCCTCTAGTGTTCAAGGAACCTTCGGCCAAGTGTGCCATTTGGGTCACAGAACTCCCATTAAGGCAAAGTAAAGCCCTTACTCTCTTCTGAGCCCACACATCTCAATACTTCTTCTGGCCGTCAGTGCCAGAAAAAAGTTACATCCTTTCGGTATCGTAGTACCCTCTTATCTAAATACTTCTTCTGGCCGTCAGTGCCAGAAGTAAGTTGCATCCATTCGGGTCACAGTATTTACCCTCATATCTCAATACTTCTTCTGGCCGTCAGTGTCAGAAATACGTTATATTCTTTCGTAACGTAGTACCCTCTTATCTCAATACTTCAGCAGGCTATCAGGGCCAGATAAACCATTTTGATCCTTACAACTGGATTATTCACAAAGTTAGGTAATTCACGTATTTTGGTTCTTTCTTCGTTATTGCAATCCTCGTTATAACAATTACATTATTATACTAACAAACTACTTACGTTACAACAACTTCTAACAAAGTATCATGCAAGAAATAACGTCTCGGAACAATAGAGTATGCAAAAATAAACTTTCTTCTTACAATTGTCAAAACCAAGAGTTGTATAAATATGCAGGTAAATGAATATACATGGTGTTTAGTGAAATTGATGTCTTTTACTCACTACAAGTCGCAGCTGCCAGAGATTGCGTACCCAGATGAAAATGAACCAGCAACTTACGGAAATAGTTTACAGTAAGGTGGAGGTAAGGTTTTGGTAAGAGCCCCTTATCCATCCAGGATAGATGCCTCATTTTTTGCAGGAGAGATGCCGTACGCTAGTAAAGGAAATCAATGGCAAGCGAAAACAAGAGGTCCATTTTATCAAAGAGAAAAGACGATACAGAAAATATTTAATAAATATCCAAAAAAAGAAAAATTGAAGAACTAACAAATTGGAGCCATAGTGATCAAGAATCCCACAATATAAAGACTTCGAGAAAAAGAAATAGGTACTGAAGAAATAGTGAATTGGAGCGATAGTGATGAAGAACTTGTCATTAGGCAATTCACTGCCAAAAATAGTATTGCCTAGAGTGTTTTCAAGATTACGACAAAACTACAAAACCTACAGATTGACTGCAATGCATTAGACATTTCCAATGGTTGCGCGAAGACTGCACGATGTATGGTGGTATTTACAATATTTGCAAAAGGAAAAAATGACGCAAGAGTAATATGCCAGATAAAAAAAACTAGGTGCGGCATCTCTACCCACCTTTTGCGGCACCTCTCCTCACATAGTCCTGTCATTAGGTGCTGAAAATGGGTGTATTAAGTCAAATTGTGGGGTAGTTATGAATTTCTGTTTTTCTATGTTTTTTTGGGATGCTAATTAAGAATCTGAGATTTGCCAACAAATCTTTTTTCCTGGGATTTGAGTTATAGTCAAAAAACATGAAAAAAAAATTTTTTTTCCCGGTTTTTTGCTTATAACTCAAAAACTATCAACTTTGGGTAAAACATCACTCTTTACTAATATCTGTATAAAATTTCTTATAACTTAGGTCCTTACTACTTTTTTCGCCACGCGTACCATATACGGTTGAAGTTAGCGTATTATTGTGACACTCAAGCTCAACACCAAGCAAGTGTGTTAAAGGGCGGCGGGGTTCCATGCGGAGAGATCGAGTGTCCCGCACTCGCCCCTTTCCCCGCTATAAGGTTCGCTACATCAAATCTTCATTCAACAAGACTAGCAAAATGGCATCACTTCCTCCAACCGAAGCAGCTGCTCACCAACATTCCCTAAGAGTTACCAGTAGATACACTGGCTTGGCAATGAAAAGAGACCTGAAGACTGGGGTTGGGACAGAACAAACAGTGGCCTCCAACCTGTCACAACTCTGAAGCCCCCTGCACCTGATTCTATCCTGCACAAGATATCCTGCAAGTGCAATTCTGCTTCGGGTACTTTGCTCTGTGATAATAGCAGCACAGGGTTGAACTTAATGTCATTATTTAAATGGTTTTTAATAGGTAATAAAATAATTTGTTTTAATATTAAGTTGCTGTAGTATTTTTTAAAATCTTCTTTTAAATGTATATGTTTAGAAATAAAAGAAATGATATAATATAAAAACAATCTACTATTACAGCTTAACATTAAACTAGACCTAGTTCAGGGTCCTCACTGTCGTCATTTAAATTTATTATTATTGGTTCTATACTATTCTGTATAAAAATATAGGTGTTTTCAGTTTTAATGGTACGATTTACCGAATTTTTCCGACTTTCTATTGGGATTTCATTTACAACATTATTTATTAATTCTATGACATTTGAATATAGAGTAGGTGACGTATTCTGAGCTTTTTTATTCTAGATTTAACCTGGTGCCACATATTTTCTATCGGGTTAAAAACTCAATAATATGATAGTAGTCGCATAAGGTTTCGATTCATTTCTTTTGAAATCTTTTCACAAAGATATTCTTTTCCGATATTATATTCTTTTAGTACCTGTAGCAGATCACTCTTTTTACAACTTTTTTCAAAGTATATGTCATTTGCCAGCATAAATTCCTTTATTTTCGAGTTTTCCGTTGTATTTGGAACTTCTTTTAGCTGCCGGCTACAATATCTCGCATTATCCGTGATGATGATACTGTTTTTAGGTACATTTTTTAAAAGATAATTTTGAAACCAATTTTTAAAAAAGTTTGGCCGTTGTGTCTTCGTGGTAGTTTAAGCTGGAATCTTTAATATTTTTGGCTGATAATAGCAGACAATTTGAAATCCACCTATATTCTTCATGATTCTTTTTCCACTGTTTGAAGGAGCGTTGTTTTGTCAATTCTCACTGGAATCAACACACCCTTTCTTGGGAGTGTCATGGGTGTCGAACCAAGTTTCATCCAAATAAATAGCCCATTTTCACTAACGACTCATAAACGTTTTTTATAATTTGTTTTGCGTCTGGCGACAAATGATTTCTATGAAACTTTTTTGTTGTCTCACTTGTAATTATTTTCCAAATAATGCGACATTTTTATTTCTTCTTTTTGCAAGTACTTAGCAATTTAACATATGAATGTTTCAAAAGCTTTTAGAAAAGTAGCTTTTAAACAAGCACTTTTATTTTAACACCTTCTCTTAATCCTTGGGGTAAAAGAAATGTACATTTCTTTTACCTAATTTTTATTGGAAACCTTATTTAAGGAGGGTACGACTCTGCGCCATCAGGTAAAAAGGACTTGTGACTGGCACCGCGGTTAAGACAGTGTCGTAGCTATGAGGGGGGCGGGGGCCGCCCCGGGCGACCCCCTTTAAGGGGTGACACCCGCATCAAACAAAAATCAAAATTATAACAATACAATAGCCTGCCCCTGGTGACACCCTTTAAGGAGTGACACCCGCATCAAACAAAAATCGAAATTATAACAATACAATAGCCTGCCCCGGGTGACACCCTTTAAGGAGTGACACCCGCATCAAACAAAAATCAAAATTATAACAATAGAACAAAAATCGCACATTCGCAATTCGATGTTTAGTTATTTCGCTTTTTCAATAAATATGTTAATATTATTGCACAATCAGTCAATCGAAAAACACACACAAAAAATTACGTCTGTTGGACGGATCATAACTAAAATATTAAGGTTTAAAATTCGACAAAATTGAAAACATTCAGTTTCCAGCTTGACGTCATCCCACGAAAAACAACTGAATGTAACGGGCAATGAGATAAATCCAATACAACACCGCCTTGATCCCCTAAGGGGAATAAGATTTTTTACGTCATTTTGACAAAGTTCATTGCAAAATCTCCCCAGCGGTGCCAATGTTTATCGCTCATCGTGGGTCTACGCGTGGGACGCCATCGTCATGTTTCATAATGAGCGATGTTTGACCGCTGTTTTGGGGGTGAATTCCATCGAAAATAATTCTAATATTTTGTAGATAAGCTTTTCGAATGAAGCACTTTTGTATTATGAAATAAAAAAAAATTGCTGGATAAGCCCATAAAATTAAAATATAAAAAAAAATTGCACGTTTGTGCGAGCTTAAAAAAGTTGATTTGCAAAACTCTCCAAAATTCAATAAATCTAGCCACTACCAATACCAAAAAGGAATGCAGACTAGTCAAATAATGGTTGGTTAATGAATCCACTTATGGTAAAAGAAATGATGACTGATCAGAAATGTACTGAGAGCGAGTGGCGATAGCAAGCGTCTTGGTTATTCCTCCATTGGCGGCGGCGGCGCGGCGTAATTAGGTATTCATCATGGATCAAACGATAAAAAGTCAAACGCTGAGTTATTGGCAATGTTTATAGGGTCTGTTATGAAGAAGCCATTGTTTTCATTTTTAAAAGTTTTTGTTAAATATTTAAGTAAATTTATAGTGAATATGTTTGTTGTATTTATTTGTTACCTTTTATTCAGCCAAAAATAATAAGCACGACCATTTTCGTAGAATTTATTAGAATGGCCTAGCCATTTTTTGTGGCATTTCCCCCTTTCGTCTCTGTCACAAACCGATTTGCCAAACTTCATACATACTAGTTTATAAATAAAAGTTTGTAAATGTTTCAAGCAAGAATTTTTATCTACATGTCAAATTTTATACCTAGAGATTTGTTTTAATTGTAGGACTCTAGTAATTATTTTTAAAAAAATTTCTATTTTAAATTTGTCCTATTTAAAAATCCAGGAGTGTCAACAAAAATGTAATGATAAAATAGAAATTTTGCCGCCAAAAGTAACCCAAACGGGTTAGTTTGGGCGTGGCACCCTAAAAATTTTCGCCGGCGGCGCATTTTTTTTTTAGCCTTCGTACCCTACCATGGGTGATACCGTTGATAGCCGCCCCGGGTGTCACCCACCCTAGCTACGTCACTGGGTTAAGAATCAGACTGTATATCGTTCAACAGACTTTATCTTTACTTGATTCGAAATCAATTATTCTAACTAGTATTATCTATGGCATGGAATGTAACCGAGTTGACACGCCTTAGTCATTATGATTGAAACACAACTGAGTTAACCACCTAGCGTATTTAAGTATTTAGAAATCTCGTGGGAAAGGGTAAACAAAAACATGACAAAAACAAAATTAAGAAAATTCTCTAAGGACCAATTCAAGAGTTTAGGAATCTATTATAATTAGGGTAAGGCCACGAATGGAAGAGATAAAAAAGGGAAATGATACTTTTTATTTGCTTTTGAATTTTATTTGAAATAGTAAAAGAAAAGACAAAAGTTAAATGTACAGGAAACACATACTATACTTAAAAATTAATGTCAGCAATATGTCCTATATTTTCTAAGTAGCATTTTTCCGGTAGAAGCATAGGGCTTAACTAGTTTTATAAATAGAACACATGCATGAAATTTAAATTTTCATTATTCCATTATACTTTCATACTAGATAGAACAAAGTGTATATGTGAAAAAATATATCCCGGAACAATGTGGAAAGTTTGTCAAAACAGCTTTATATAATATGTTGTTTTAAGAACTGGTCCTGTTATAAATTAAGAAATATTTATAATAAAATAATAAAAATAATAAAATTACAATAAGCTAAAAATCCCTTGGAAATTTTGGGGCATTAAATGTATATAGAACTTCCCTTAAAAATGCCACCCATTAAAAAAGGGTCGTCGATACGCATGGCTAATTAAAAGAGACAAAATGCAAAGTAGCTTCTTAATAATAAAAGGGTTTATAGGGAAAAACATTCTCAACAAAAGGACGGGTCCATCTTTTCCATTAAAGGTTAAAAGCATGTTAAAATTGCTGGTTATTAAAACTTAAGTGTTCCAGGTCAATTGAACCTAAAATTACCATTTATTTCTAACGAAGGTAAACTGTTTCCTACAGGTAAAGTAATGTTCAAAATATAGCGTTGGCTTTTACTGCCATAAATTAACTACCTGATTGAACCCCATTGTGTTGATCCCAACATCTTTAAACTGCAATGAATGGGCGCAGGGGTGGATTTTGTTTTTATATGCATACATATTCTCTTATTTCAAAATTATTTATTCATGTTAATATACCTACACAGCACTTACATACGTCCAAAATCCAATAAAACAAATACAATCATAATAAGTCTAAAATACATCTAAAATACACAAGAAAATACATTATCAAACAATACTACATTCAATAAATTATTTGTAAAGAGACAAATTATTGGAAAATCAAAAAATGTAATTATTTTATTTATACTTAATTCTATACAATATTTTACCTATTATATATTCAGTTCTGTCTCACTATCACTATTATCTTCATCTGAACCTAAACTAATTATTAAGGGTTGAACACTATCACTAAGAATCAGATAAGAGTTTTCCACCTTAATGACGTGTTGTAGACAATTCTTCCAACTGTCCGTAGAAATATTATTTACATGTTTTTGTATTAATTCCACCACAGATGTACTTAATGTGGGAGTAGTATTTTCTCTCCTAACATTTGATTTTAATTCGTGCCATATTTGTTCAATTGGATTAAAAACGCAATAGTAGGGGGGAAGACGTAACACTGTATGACCGTTTTCGGCGGCAAGTTTATCACACACATATTCTTTTTCAATATTATAAGCATTTAATACTTGAAGAAGTTCTCTTTTTTTGTAAGATTCTTCAAAAAATATATCATTATTTAACATATAATTTTGAATTTCTGGCTTGGTGCTATTGGAATTTGGGACTAATTTTGTCTGATGACTGTGATAACTAGCATTATCCATTACAATAACGCTATTTTTGGGAATATTTTTAAGAAGGCGATATTCAAACCATTGTTCAAAAAGCTTTGCATTCGTATCTTGATGGTAGTCTAAATAGGAATCTGCAATGTTCTTGGCTGAAAGCAACAAACAGTTTTGAACAAATCCATTTTCTGAACCTGCATGTATGATGGTAATTCTTTTGCCTTTATTCGAAGGAGCCTTGGTTTGACATTTTTTTGAAAAATCATTCCATCCTTTTTTTGGGGTGTCATGAGTATCAAACCATGTTTCATCAAGGTAGATAATTGGCCGATTCTCCAATCTATACTGTTTAATACTCGTCAAATATTTAAGACGCCATTTCCGTAAACGCTCCGATTCCATTAAAACTTGTTTTTTGTCAATGGCGCGATACTTAAAACCCATTTGAAGTAAAATTCTCCTGAGGCTGGATATGCTGCGTGAAATATTTGTTTCGTCTTTTGCTAGCCTAATTTTCAATTTTAACCATTTTTTCCTAAAATGAATTGGAAAATAATAATCTTAACAATTGGTATAATTCATGTCGCAGGTAAAATATTAAGGGCCAGCCCTGTCTGAAAGGGATGGACATTTATGAGCTTTTATAGCCTAAGACATCATTAAGGATTTATTGTAGTCAAAAAATCAACGGTATATTTTGAATTTTTCTTTAATTTGGTTTGCTTAAGCCTGTTTGTTGTAGCCAGCTACGATAAAAAATACCATTACCTTGAAAGAGTATATTCGTTATTAATCCTTTTTTTTTGATAAACAATCAACTAATGAGCCTGTTACTTAACAGGTTCGGGCCAATTAGAATAACAAATTTCAATAACAAAATTATTAAGCCTTCTGTGAAAAAAAATACTGCATAAATACCGCTTTACGTCTTGAGTTGACCAATTAACAAAGTTGAAAAATTATCAAGTTGGCATATCATGAAGCCATTGAACGCCATGTTTAATGCAGCTTCAGCTTAGGGCGGTAATCTTGCGGAATGAGGCAGACAATTTCTTTATTATATAACAGAATTATAAAAAACCATGGTTGCTTCTTTTATGAGCTTTTGTCGGGAATAAAGTTTAATATTCAGAAAATAATACAAAGCAACATAATCCCGAAAAACTGTTTGACCTTACAGATCGATTGATTAGGTCACAGAAGAAAATTCCCTATTTTCTATATATTTATATATAGAGAAATTTCCCTATATTATTGTTCAGTGGTGCACTTATACTGTCAAAGAAATTCGACATTTATTTTACTATTATGTTAGCAGCCAAAAGTTTTAGAGCATACGGAAGTAGTTTGGCGCGAGCCGCTACATCTTACTCATCTTTTCCTAACATTTTGGATACAAGGTCTCTCTTTGATTCTGGTCAAAATGTGATCTGTTCTTCAGCCCAGGGGTCTGAAGGTTTAAATGGGCTATATGGCAACAAGGGATTTTGCGGGGTACGCCACCTCACCATGTAAGGTGAGGTAGATATCATGTGGCTTGTGGCTACCACTACAAGTTATGATAAAAAAGCACGTGATATGCTATCCATGGATCCGGTTGGTTATTTCGGACCAATAGAACAGCTTTGCTCAAGGAACAGATTTGTATATTTAGACTGGTGCAACTTGGTCTCATAATGCTGGTTCAGTCTAACAAATAGGGAGTAAACGTTGTTTCACTTTGTCTTTATACTCTTGACTGTTGCAGAGTGTAACACTAAAGTTAAATGAACCCACCTTCCTTTGCCAGTCGTCCTTTCGTTTGGGCGCCATTTTTTTGGGATCAATAATTCAGAAAACATGATGTTTGGTGCAATAATTATTATTTATTAGTTTATTACTACTTCAGTAATTTGTATTCTTAAAAAGTTTGGCCTTGTGGCTTTGTGTTTTTCAGAACAAGAGTGGTGCCTTCAAATTTGAGGTAGGTAATTAATAAATTTACCATTTACCTAAAATTTCTTATTTACTTTAACCTCTGTGAAAAAGGTGAGGTCATCGGCATTGCTCCAAAATCATTTTTATAATATCCAACCGATTTTGTGATATTAAAATGTAATAAGTTTCTTGAATATGGGGAACTTTTGTTTTGACACTATCAATTGACTTTTGCCCGAATAACAAATAAAATAATTTAAAATAAAATATCGGTCTTGTAAACCAAAACTAAGAAAAATCTTTTAAAACTTCAGGAAAAAAATCTTATCTTCAATCTCTAAAGTTAATATTTTATGTAGGCTAATTTTATTATGACGGCTTTTTATAGATATTTCAAATATAATAGATTTTGTCAGTAAAGTTGTATATTATTTAAAAAATAAAAGGTATATCAGTATACTATACATAAATCTGGTGTCCATATTGCTTTTAATACACTTGATTTGCTTAATGCATTTGTCAAAAGTTAGGGATTATAAATATTAATAAAGTTTATTTTGTTTTACTTTATTCTAAAGTAAATTTAATAAAAATTTCAGATATTCCCACAGCACGAAAGAAGAAGACATGGTTGATCTGAGTGGTTAAACTCAAATGACCTGTATCTTTTTTTAATCTGTGGAATATCACGCCCACTGGGAGTGTTTCCTATAAATTTGAGGTGAGTAAATAACACATTATCTAAAGTTAAATAAAAACATAAGTTTTATTATTAAAATCTAACCCCAGTATAAAGAGATAAGGTCATTGACATATTTTCTAAATTATTTTACCAAGATGTTTTTGCATGGATGTAGGTATTAACTAGATTTTGTAGAACAGATCATTCAACTTATAAATAACATAAAGTTAATGTAGATTTCCCATTTAACATAAGAAAAATCAGACTGAGAGGTGATCGATGACTAGCTTGGGTTTACATACATATAGGTGGGATTCATCCCTTTACAGCAAATTGTGGTTTAAATCTCAGCTTCTAACCTTAAATTATCAGCAAAGTAAAAGAACCAATAAATTGTTTTTGTTTACTATTTTTATATGCCAAATGCAATATCTCATTTCTGATTAAGATTAGGGAATTTTTTTAAATTTAAATTTAAACGGCCAGATTCTCCAATGCTAGACGGGTCTAAGTTGACAACCAGTTTTAAACTGACAAGTGCAATAATAAGACAACTAAGTTTTATAGTAGGTATGTACTTTCCACAATAATAGAACTATATAAGTTCATTTTAGCAAAATCGTGGGGAAACCAAGCAAATCACTGAAATATTAGATTAAGTTATGTTTTTAACGACAACTTAGGAACAATGACAGGACAAAAAGCTGTCAAAACCTACCTGATCAACTAGAATATTTTAATTTAAACCCGTACTAAAGGTGGGTTTATGCAGACCACTTTAAATTTAAATTTAATTTTGCTCTAAAAAATTTTTCATTGAAAGTTAAAATTAAAGTAAAATTAAATTAAAGTTGTGGATAAACGCTCTTATACCTTCATGTGTATTTAACTCGTGCTAAATTAAAAATAAAGTCAAATTAGGGTTAAATTAAATTTAAAGTGGTCTGCATAAACCCACCTTTAATCTTAAACCTTTTTATTGAATCTGAACAAACATGTTTAATAAAGCATGTTAATAAAGTTTATTCGCTTTTGCTTTATTCTAAAGTAAATTCAATAAAACTTTCAGCTGTTCATGCAGTGCGAAGAAAGAATACATGTATCATCTTAGATGTTGAACTAATGCGGCAACTCACAAGACTTGTATCCTTTTTAATTTTATGGAACTCTCATTGTGGATCTATTATTTTGATTTTCTAAATATCTGCTGCAGGTATGTTAAATTAAGTTTATGTATTGACTGAATGGCAGGTGGTGCTGAAATATCTTGTGTCATTGAAAGGAAAAGAATTTTTTTTTGTAAGTTCCTTTCTTCTCCCTTCTTTTAAAAATGTATATTATTTAACAAGAAGCAACAATAAAAAACTACAAATTTTTGTACTACAATAGCTAGAAGACAGAAGAATTATTATGGACATAATTAAATTTAGATACTTTATTATTGATATTGATGATGATTGATAAAAATATTTAATAAGTATTGTTTACTTTCAATAGATTTATTGACATTGCTTATAATAGGAAGTATTGAAAGACGAAGTGCTGGCAAAGCTGTGTATTTGATTGACTTTGGTCCAACAGATTATTTTATATAAGACAAAAATATTTTATATTATTGATACTTAAATGTTGAATGGTAAATAGTTGGGTACATTTTATCAGAGAGGTGTTTATATTTATATGGTAAGCTACAAGGTATCACATAAATATAGCCACAAATTATAAATTATTACACTGGGGCCAGATTTTTTACGAAATTAGTTTGTTTTTGCATCATAATGTAAATTTTTAGTAAAAATTGAGCAACTGCCTAATTGATTTTTTTTTCTCCCTTGGGCTCCGTCCGAGACCGGAAGCACTGCGGCCACTAGAGGCCTATTGTGCCTACCCAATAATATTTGTTACACCCGCTCTGTTATCCCAGTTTCCTGCACAAGCCTGTACAGGTCCACAAGGGAGTGGGAGATCAATTCCTCCGGTTCTAACTTTGGTTGTCCGAATAGTTGGTGGCGCTTGCGATCTAGTGACTCGCAATTATAAATTATGTGCTGAACTGTTTCCCTGTCCCTACCGCATAGTCTGCAGCTAAGGTCTCCCTGGTACAGTTTCATTTTGTTGAGGTGGTCCTTTACAGCCATGTGTCCTGTTAGTACCCCTACGATTGTCCTCAACTGGATCCTGCTCAGATTTGGCAGTTGCCTGGTGAGTCTAGGATTGGGATTTCCTATAGCGGCCTTGCTGTGGTTCAGTCCCTGTACTCCATTCCAGTGGAGTTTGTGTTGGTGTTTGATCCATCTGTTTACCGCCTCTCGTGCCGTGCACTTTGGCACCCCGAGAGATGGTTCTGGGCCAATATATAGTGCAGCCGATCCCTGTCTAGCAAGTTCGTCGGCTTTTTCGTTGCCAGTGATGCCCTTGTGTCCCGGTACCCACATGAGCTTCACTGAGTTTCTGACAGCGAGCGCGTCAAGATCGTTTATGCACTCCCATACCAGTCCCGAAGTGACTCTGTGGCAGGAGAGTGCCCTCAAAGCGGCCTGACTGTCTGAACAGATATAGATCCGCTTATTTCAATAAGCCCTCCTATTGTTTTCCAGCGCACATTGTAAGATGGCGTAAGTTTCTGCTTGGAATACCGTGGGGTACTTCCCCAAGGAGAAAGACATGCCCCTCCTTGGTTCGACCCCATGTACTCCTGCTCCGGTTCCCGCTTCGGTTTTTGATCCGTCGGTGTACCATATGATTGCCACCGGAGGAAACTCTGGGTTTGTCGAAGTCCATTCCCTGCGATCCGCTATTACTACCTCGTAGGGGATGTTGTATTGGAATTTTGGAGTCATGTAGTCCGATCTCATTTCTAAATCGGGCCCTCCAATCTTCTCTCTTATGAGTTCATGTCCCGCCCTTTTCCGCAATGAAGAGGGCAGAGTGTTTTGTAGTCGATAGAGACCCATCCTCGCCTCTCCCTGGATGACCAGGTGCGAGGGAGGAAGGTCTAGGAGATTCTCCATCGCTGAGGTGGGGGTCGATCTCATTGCCCCTGTAATGCCCAGACAGGCTAGTCTTTGCAGACTGCTGAGCCTGAGCATTATTGTTTTCTGCGTTGCCTTGGTCCCCCAGACCAAGGCTGCATATGTTATTGCGGGTTTCACCACTCTGGTGTACAGCCAGTGCACCATCTTTGGTGAGAGACCCCATGTTTTCCCATACGTTCGTCTGACCACCGCAAGGGTGATCTCCGCTTTTCGTATGGTTTTGTCCACATGCTTGTTCCAGGTAAGTTTTGAGTCCAGTGTTACCCCCAAATACTTTACCTCTTCCTGCAGTGGAATTGTGACTCCTCGCAGGGTTAGAGGACCGAGCCCTCCTTTTTCCTGCGGTTAGGGAACGGGACGATGACAGTCTTGTGTGGGCTTACATTAAGTCCTTCCTGTCCTACCCATTTTTCCACTGCGGCGAGGGCCCTCCTCATGCAGTCCCTCACGGTTGTGTTGAATTTTCCTTGAGTCGTTATGACCAGGTAGTCTGTGTAGCCCATGATCGAATAACCCCTTTGACTTAGTTCTTTTAGAAGCCCGTCCATTACCAGGTTCCAGAGGAGGGGGAGAGAACCCCCCCCCCCCCCATGAGGGCATCCCCCTGCCACCCGGGCTCCCAAAGCTTCACCGAGTAGGTCTGTATAGATTACCCGGCTTTTGAGCATACGTTCTACCCATCTGCAGCAGGTCTCATCTAGCCCGATGCCCCTGATTGCTCCGGTTATAGATGTGAAGGATGTGTTGTCAAACGCTCCTTCAATGTCCGGAAATGCTCCGAGAGGCACTTCTCCGTTACCTATCGCGTTCTCCACTCTGCTAACTAGCTGGTGGAGTGCTGATTCGGTCGATGGTCCTGTTCTGTAGGCATGTTGGTCTTGATGGAATGGTCCGTCCCCCATTATTGCATCCCTTATATGCCTATCTAACAGTTTTTCTAGCGTTTTTACAATAAAGGACATTAGACTGATGGGTCTGAATGCCTTGGCGACCGAGTAGTTGGGACGCCCATGTTTCGGTATAAATACCACTTTGGTCAGTCTCCAAATCCTCGGTATGTGACCTAGGGCCAGACTGACCCTTAGTATGTGACAAAGCTTGCTGACAAGCAGGTCTGATCCCTGCTGTAGCAACGCTGGACAAACTCCGTCAGGACCCGGAGATTTGTAGGGTTCAAATGAGTTTATAGCCCATTTTATTTTTTCAGGGGATATCACCTTCTTAGCAGCCTGCCAGTTGTCCCTATGAACTCTGTTGGGAGCTTCATTAGGTCCTCCAAATCTCCAGGCTTCAGGTGTTTCCTTTATGATTTTGGACCCAGGGAAGTGAACCCGAAACAGTTCGGTCATTGTATCCTTCCCCGTTAATGTTTGCTCTCCATTCTCAGTAACAAGAGAGTTGATTGCAGGCTGAGTGTCCTTTGACAGTATCTTTGCGAGTCTGGCACATTCTGGAGTGCTTTCTTGGCCTCTCCAGGATGCTCTCTTGGCCTTTCTCAGCGCTTTGTTGTATTTAGTAAGGGTTGCCCTATATGCTTCCCAGTTACCTGATCGTTTTGCCTGATTCCAGTTCTTCCTTACTTGTCCTCTTTTGGCATCCAGGTCTGGTCCCCACCAGGGGACCTTCCGGGTGGAATTTGATGTGGTTTGAGGACAGTTCGCTTCGAATGCCGAAATGGCCGCGTCCGTCAATTGATCCGCTACCAGTTCGAGATCCGTCACGTTATTTATTACATCTTTAAGCCCCCCCCCCCCCGGTTACGTTCTAGGTCTACCCGATAGTTACCCCAGTTCGTTCTGCGAGGGTCGCGATAAGAGTTAGATTCCCGTTTTATACACGTTATTTCGAACCGTATGTGTCTGTGGTCCGAACAACTCTCTTCCTCATACACGTGCCAGGTTTTAAAATAATTGCCGACGTAAGCCGTTGATATAGTTATATCTAAAACCTCCTGCCTTTGCCCCGTTACAAAGGTCGGATTATTACCTCTATTCATAATGTCTAAGTTATTTGCCATTAGGAATTGAAAAATGTACTCACCTCTTTGATTGGTGTTAGTGCCGCCCCAGATGCTGTGGTGTGCGTTTGCATCACACCCGATGATCAGCTGCGATCCACTTCCTCTGCAGTCTCTCACCAGTTCCTCCACAGCGCTGGGTGGTGGCGCTTCCGGGTCATCGTATGGGAAGTAAGCCGATCCAATAGTGATATTCTTCGGCCCACCTCCCTCCGTTGTTGTTAGTCTTACTGCCACGAGGTCCCTAAAACAGAAATTAGTCAGTGGCAGCATCCTTATATTCTTTTTAATTAAAATGCAGGTTCTCGGTCGGTCGGAGGTTCTATTGTAAACCAATTCACCCCCTACTCCCGAGATACCTTTTATTGTACCTTGGTTACCCCAAGGTTCTTGAATGAGGGCGATGTCGCAGTTCTCCACCACCCTACACAGGACTGCCGAGGCTGCCCTGCTGTGGTGTAGGTTAACCTGCACGACCCTCACTTTGATTCGCGACGCTCGCTATAACCCTGAAGGTTACCCTTCCAAGTCCATAGTATGCCTTGAATTGAGCACGTTCAAGGCATCCGAGCGACGCCGCGTCTATAGAGAAGGCCAGGGTTTGACCCTTTCCTTCTACCTTCCGGCTTAGCATCAGCCAGTCTCCTGTGTTGAGGCCAGGATTTTGTCGTCCTAGCCGGGTCCTGACTGTTTGTACCTCGACTGCCTCTGGAATCCAGACGAGGATTTTGGGCCTTTTGGGGAGGTCCTTAGACTCAACCACTGTCAAGTCTGCCCCTTCCCACAAGCTTCCCATGGTTGCAACTGTTTGTTGCAGCAAGGTCTTGGTTGAGAGATTGTTATACGTGATCCAGATAATGCCTCCCGTGTATCTACTCCCTTCAAATTGCGGTGGACTCGCACTCCCGGAAGGAGTTTCGTCCAAGACCGCAACCAGTCTTGCCTGAATCAGGCCAGCTTGCTCCTGAGTCAGGGTCGTATCCGGGTGGCGTCTTTGTATCACCGCCATCCTTAGTCCGCTAGCAGCCTTGTTGTAAGAAGAAATGCCAGCCTGTCCCGATTGACTCCTGGCCTTCTTCTCCGGCTGTTTGATAGAAGGTGAGATACTGGTGTCGGGATGCGGCCTCTTTTTGGCGGCACTCTCCACTTTTCTCCCGCCCTCCTTTGTTCTTGGCCGGGGCTTTTCTTTTGTCCACTTCCCCGCCGCCATTTTTTGTGCCTTCCGGATCTTCCTTCTTTGGGCTCCGGATAGTCTTGGTTGTTGCAGGCCAACTTTTTCCATCCCTGCAGCTATGTTTGTAACCTCCGGAGTCTTTTCAGCCGGCCGATCGTCCAGCTTACTATCACCTCCCTGAGCTGATAATTGGGTGTCATCTTCAGAAAGATCCACCTCAATTAGAGTTGAAGAGTCGCTCGTTTCCGAGTCCTCTTCTTTCGTTATTTTTCCTTTTTCTCTGTCCATAGAATTCCCACGAGTCTGGGGGAAAGGGTGGTCCGCACCGGCAGCGCCCCCTTGCCGGTGTAAGGCTGCTCACTCCGGGATGTCGCCTGGTGTCCCGGAGGCTCCGTTTGAGACGGCCGATTGCGGCTCAGGCGCCACTCATCCCATTGGCACGTGTCGCGTCACACCGTGGGATTAAGCCGCATGTGTTAAGTGTAGGTGAAGTGTAGGTGTTGTAGTGTGCTCACCGCTGTGCCCCGCCGCACCCCGCAGGGCGGCCGCGGCAGGACAGGCAATGAGTTGGTGTTAAATGTGTAGTGTGGGCACCACTGTGCAGTTTTATCCTTCTTAGTCTGGCTTCTACCCCCGAAGACCTTCCCAGCATGGTTGAACCTAGCTGGCCTAGCCCTCCGAGTCAATGAAGCTCGCAAGCCCCGCCGGTACGTCAAACCGAGGATACGATGGGGGTGCCTAATTGATGCAGGTACATTGACACGAACACCTCTCTGAAGATTAGTGTTGGGAATAATCGAATGAATTAAATAATCGAAAGATTAGTTCTACAATGACTTTTATATCGAATGATCATTCGAATTAAAAAGCATGCCACTAACTGCTGTCTCCAATGATGCGAATAACGAATCGAAACATCATTCGAAATAATAAAATATAATCTTGGCCCCGGCCCCAGCCACGTCGAGGGACGAGTCGGCAGCGTCATTTCGTCTCGTCATTCGACAAGGCGAAAGGCGATAGATATAACCTCTCGGTTAGATCATTCGAATGATCTCGACCTCTCGAGATATCTCTAGTGATTTCAATAATCGAATGATCGATTATTTTTTATTCGAGATGTCCCACCACTACTGAAGATTCATTTATCAGTATAATGCATACTCCGAGTTATTGCTCGTGATTACTTAGTTTTAAAGTATAACCTTAAAATACTGTTTGTTTAATTTATTTTAAAAAGGAAAATATTCGTAAAAATGTATACTGATTAATTTTTGTTGACACTGTCAACAGTGCCAACAAGATTTATTAATATTCATTTTCGATAAAACTGACATTAAAAATACTAAAAACCTAAAAGCCGAAAGGAATTTTAGTTCACCATGCACCTTCTGTTGGTGGCGCTAGTAGTGAAATGTCATTATTGTCATTTGTCATTAATGTCTATTTGTCTTGTATCTCATTTTACATAGGAACCGCTCTTCTCTCTATTTGTATTTTTTGCTTCAGCCACTCTGGGTGTGGGCCTGCCTGATGAAGGGTATAGGTCAACGAAAGAGCTTGATACGAGCTTTACCTACACCATGTATTGATTTATATCTTAATTAGTAAGTTTTTCGGGATTATAGTGCCGTATGTTAACCTTTATGTATTGACCTATAGAACGAAAAATATCATAATAAATTGTATTTTTTTAATTCTCTTCAATAATAATAAAATCTTTTAAAAAATGCTTTTTAAAAACAAGCTTTTATTATTTAGATGTACTAAAACGAAAACAATAAGTATACTTTTTTCATTGTGGCAACGCTAAATGCTATTTGTAAGTGGACGTAGTTCGCGTGGCTAGATCCTAATAAAAGTAGTATTAAAGTTACCACTGAAACAGATATAATATATTATGTTACATTAATTGTCTTAAAAGCTTGTTGCGCTCGAAAAGTTTATACAGGCATTAATTTTGATTGGCAGAAATTGTAAGTAGATACCTAAGTATGTTTTTTTTCTTTTCTATTCACGCGACAAGCTTTTAAGACAATAAATTTAACATAATATATTTTATCTGTTTCAGTGATATCTTTGATACTACTTTTATTAAGATCCACCCATGCGAACTACGCGCACTTATAAATAGCATTTAGCATTGCCACAATAAAAAAACTATACTAATTTTTTTCGTTTTAGTACATCTAAATAATAAAAGCTTGTTTTCAAAAAGTATTTATTTTTAAATTTTTAGCCTTGACCTATGCATTTCTGCTAATGTATCACTATTACAAGAAATGTTCCCTGTTATCGTATTCTACTCGTCAAACCCTTTATTTAATGCCCATATCAAGGGGATTGTTAAGAAAACGGTAATCCGCTATCTTGTGGCGTCCGCCATATTTGGTTTAGAATGACATCACACAGCTTATCGAATTCTACTCGTCAAACCCTTTCATTTGATACAAATGTCAAGGGGGTTGTGAAGAAAAAAGTAATCAGCCATCTTGTGGCGTCCGCCATATTGGGTTTAGAATGACGTCACATAGCTTATCGTATTCTACTCGTCAAACCCTTTCATTTGATACAAATGTCAAGGGGTTTGTGAAGAAAAATGTAATCCGCCATCTTGTGGCGTCCGCCATAGTGAGCTTAGAATGACGTCACGTAGCTTATCGTATTCTACTCGTCAAACCCTTTCATTTGATACCCAAGTCGAGGGGTTGTGAAAAAAAGGTTATCAACCATCTTGTGGCTGCCGCCATATTGGGCCTAGACTGACGTCACATAGCTTATCGTATTCTACTCGTCAAACACTTTCGTTTGATACCCATGTCAAGGGGGTTGTGAGAAAAAGGTAATACGCCATCTTGGGGCGACTGCCATATTGGGTGTAGAATGACGTCACATAGCTTATCGTATTCTACTCGTCAAACCCTCTCACTTCATAGCCATGTCAAGGGTATTGTAAAGGAAAAGGTAATCCGCCATCTTGGGGCGTCCGCCATATTGGATATGGAACAATATTGAATATACTAAATTGCATTGTCACCGGACTTATACACGTGCACAAAATTTCAAAGCTCTAGCTTAACTAAAACTAGTCGAAATTTTGATTGCAATATTTGACCTAAACATACTAACATATGTACATAAACAAACATACATACATACATACATACCAACAGATTAATTAATTAACCTTTAATTAGAAAAATTAGTCTGTCTGTTTTCACAAGACTCCACTTAACTAGCCTTCGGCTCATGTGTCAAACTTTATAAGTAAAATTGAATAATGTACCTACTTATTATTTTTAGTTTTATTTCTCAACGGTAAATAACATATTTTGGTGTACTATACCAGTGTGCTTTAAAAAGAAAATTCTAAAGTACTTGTAAATATTTATAATCATTATACCTCTCCATATATTTACATAATTTAACGGTTAACGAAAATATATTTATAAATGTAAATACATTCCTGTTTCAGAGTCGGCAAATTGTATTGCGGCCAGGACTAATTCGCCTGCGGCTGAAAGTTGGAGACCATTTTGTATCTTTGTACGTAGAGCCGCAGTTTTTGGTTTCAATTGACCCGGGACATTTACATTGTAATTAACAAATATTTAACATGCTTTTATGGCCCTAATAGTACAGACGGGTCTGGTACATTAACAAAAATCTGCAAACGTGTTTGCTCGGGACTTTCCTCGGCAAAAATAAAGCTGCTTCTATCATGCCCAAAATATTCATCAAAAAAATACCAGTTTGTTATCAATGTATATCAATTTGAAAATATTGTCAACAATTTTACCCCATTACAACGTTTGAACCCCCATTTCACCCCCTTAGGGGCTGATTTATTAAAAACTGTAAACACGTGTATAAACATTTATTTTTTAGTGTTTTTCTATGAAGTTTCGAGTTATTAGAACCATCTAATATTTTCCCCATACAAGCTGTTTCACCCCCTTAGTGGTTGAATTTTGAAAAAATACCTTCCTTAGTAAATGCTTACATGCAAAATTTTAAGTTTCTGGACCCAGCTGTGCGTTGATATGTCAGTCAGTCAGTTTCTTCCTTTTTACAGGGTGTTATGAAATTCACTGCATATATTTGAACAGATGACTCCTGGGGTAGTCTACACACATACACAATACCTTTTTCCCTTAAATCGTACATTCTTTTACTTATAATATAATAGCTTCTAAAGAGCCTGACGTCATAGGCTCTAATGTTATAAAGAAAAAGCAAATGATTCAGCATGGGCATTGCCAAACTTAAATATTATCGTGACATCTCATTTTTTTTAGTGCAAGCAGAAAATATTTTTAATTCCACAGGCGCATTTTACCAAAAATGTGTATTTTAATTTAAAGCAATTTCTTTACTTAATGTGAGAAAATATGGACCACTCGTAAATTAGGCTGACATTGTAAGCAGAATGAAACATTCAATGTTATACGGTAGCTGAAGGCTTGTTGACCTTCTTATTCTGCTACCGTAATTCAGGCGCCTACCTGATTGGTCCGACTCCGTGCCTCTGACCTTTTTGAGTGATTCGCCGAATACGAGCGTCAGCGTCAGCTGTTTGATCCAAATATGGATGTACATTGACGAGTTTATGCCGTGTACATTATTTCTCTTTTCTGTTTCTTAATTTGTGAAAGAAAAAGTTTTAATATTAACAAAATATCGTACGCGCTTAGTGATGTGCATTATAAATTATTAAAATACTAATTCCTGAGTGTTTAATTGAAGTTGAGGTATTTATTTGTTGGCTTAAACAGCTGTTCTCTAGAGTGTTTTATTTGTGTTATAGGTAGTATTTGAACTTTTTAAGCTGAGAATTTTGGAAGAGTTAGTGGGATTTCTTTCTTTAAAGGTAATGTAATAAAAATATTATTTCTTCAAACTTGTTACATAGAATATTGTTAAGAGACCTGGCAACACAACAACCTATTCTGCTATGTTTTACAGTAGCTTTCTTATTTCGGGTAAAAACACATTCACTGTCATTGTCATTAGGTACGGTGGTTTTAAGTAGAAAATGTATTAAAACAAAGGAAGTTTTGATTTCAACTTTTTATTTATGACAAAAGTAATAAGTCTACATTGTTATAACATACGAAACAAACTATAAAAGGGTCCCTTAATTATAAAGGATCCTTTTTATACAAATGCTTTTTAATCAGTGTCCATATTTCGCTGTGTTTGATAACTATTAACTAAGTCTAGAGAAGTTTCTGACTCCGGTAAAGTTTCCCAAAAAGGTCTTCTGCTTAAAGGCATTAGTGGGACCAACTCCTTCGGGATTTTCTACTTTATTGACAGAGCTATTCCGCGATTGGGAAGTATTTTTGGTAGCCATCGTCGAAGTCTGCTTCATATTTTACAGAGTGACTGCCTTTGGTAAAGCATACTTCAATTAAAACTTTAACAAAAAAATTCTTTAACGAATCTTCAAGCTTTTTTGTAATTCTTTTCTTATTTAGCCGTAAGTAAAAGTTTTGTAGTTGGAGAAAGGTTTTTACTAGATGACGTTAGAACTTGTGTTAGTTCTTCAAAATCGAAAATGCAGTGCTTTATTCCTATTTTTTTTTCTGTGTTAGTGTGAATACCATCTGCGTTCATATGTGTATGGCCCGTTGTTAGGTAACGGATAATAATCTGATTTGAACCACTTGGAAGGTGAATTTCATGCACAAGTACTGTATAGAGAACCAAATTTTTATTCTGGCTCGTACAGTGATCAGCTCAGAACAAAAATTTGCTGTTAAGCCAACGTCAAATGTATCACTATCGCTTGTGGAAGGTTGTCTTTGTCGCTGTCATCAAATGTGTTTCTAGATCGCTTTCATTTTTTTTGATTTGATGTTTCATTATTTGCGACAAACCTTTTTAATTTTTCTAAATATATTTCTTTTTGTTCTTTACTTTCACAGAAGTCAGTAAAACATGAAGAAGTGGCAGCTCGTTTTCAATTTTTTAATTATTTAGACTTGCCACTTTAATAGCTTTTCCTTGAACATGTAAAACAGAACTAACCATAGAGTGTGTTTGTGCATTACACGACGCAACACAGCCGCTGCTCGGTCACTTTGCTTCTGGATTTGGACAAACCAGTCAGTAGACCTGTTTAGAACTCTTACTGGCTAGGGGTAATGGCGGGGGGGACACAACGCCAGATGAAATTTTTTAATTAGCGACCGCTCAAAAACACAGTAATTACAATATCTATGCATCATCTCCTGTTTCCAAGCTATGAACTTCTGTCATCTTATCGTCCTAGGTGACTTCAACGTCCATACCAATTAATGGTTAGGATCCACAAAAACTGACCCAGAAGGCAGAGCAGCAGAAAACTTCGCAATCAGCAACTCGCTCACCAATTTGATCAGAGAGCCAACAAACTTTCCCCGCGCTTCTACCCATAATGCAAATCCACTAGATCTTTTTCTTATCACCGATCCTGAGCCATACTTAACATCTGTATGCGCTCCCCTTGGTCGTTCAGATCATGGCCTCATTACCGTCTCTTGTCCCATACATCCCGAGTTTGCTCAAATCATTCCAGAACGCACGATCTGGCACTACAATTCTGCCGACTGGGATGGTCTTCGCAACTTCTTCTCTGCTTTCCCTTGGAACCCTGTTGCAGCTGACATTCCTCTCCATAAAATAACTAATCCATCTATGAAGAATTTTTTACAAAAATACTGCCACCACAGAGTACCAGACGAATCTACTCTTCGTAAAATTTATGTGGATAAGGTATACTCAAAAACTATTGACAAAATACGTCACAATATTGAAGGAAAAAAGTTGTGGTTTAGCATCGATGAAACCACTGACATCAAGGGCCGATACGTTGCTAATATTATAGTTGGGCCTTTAAATCCTATAGAAGGGGAAAGCTCACATGTAGTCAAAACCAATAGTGAGACAATGGCTCAAGCTGCAGTAGAAAGTATCAGGTCGTAGGTCAGGTATCAGGCTGCTTTCGGATTGTGCGGCATATATGCTAAAAGCAGGAAGACAGTTAAAAGAACATTTTTCCAATTTGAGTCACTTTACATGTCTAGCTAATGTCTAGCTAATACTTTGGTTAGTGAGGTAAAAAAAGTTTTCCTTAAATCACCAGCGCAAATAAATTTAAAGAAATGCGTCCTAATGTCCCATTGCCCCACAACTTGTTATTACAAGGTGGGGAACATGGTTATCAGCCGTTATATATTACCATACAAATTACGACTTAGTTAAAAATGTTATTGGCAGTCTAAAAGATGATGCTTTGAGTGTAACCAGAAGTAAAGAAGTTATAAGTGCACTGACGCTTGTAAATGATTTAAAGTTTATTTCTGAAAATTTTGGATATCTTCCAGGTGTAATTGAACAGTTGGAGACACAAAACCTTCCCCTTTTGACTTCTTTTAATTTATTTCAGGCAACCATAGACAAGCTCAAAGCATGTCCTACCGAAATTGGTGAAAAATGAAAAGTGTATATACCAAAAATCTTCGAAAGAAATCCAGGATTTTCAGAAATAACAAATATTTTTGAAACATTGAAAACTAAAAATACTGACTTGTATAATCATTTCCGTTTCGCTCCTGTTACAAGGTGTGATGTTGAAAGAAGCTTTTCTAGACTTAGAGATATTCTGAATTATAAACGAACGCGTTTTACTGAAACGAACTTTGAAAAAATGTTATATCATGTAATGCCAATAAATTGTAATAGAGTCTGGATTTTTTTTCATTTTACATTTATTATACAAAAATATTTTCACGCCGTCCATGACCTCGCGATGAGCTCGTATGAATTGTCCGTTCCTTAGTTATAATAGCCCTGTTCCCTGTTCGCACAAGAGTCACAAACCCGTCAGAGCCAATGAAATTACTGGAAACCGGTCGGCAAACTGCCACGTTACCAAATACCTAAAATTTGATTGGCGCTGATCGGTTTGTGATTCCTCTACGAACAGAGCTAATGTATGTAAAACTTTTGCGATGGTCGATAAGAAGATATATTTTGTTTCTGATTGTCTTTAAAAAAAACTTTAAAAATTAAAAGAACAAGGAAACTTCTATGTTTGGTGGCCCACGTTTTTGGCCTAAATTTTCTGCTTTCCATACCGATATTTATGCTTAAAGTATGGCAACTTTTTATCCAGAAACTTATTACTTTACAGTTTAGCATATTTTAAAATTCACTGGTTTTGACGTAAAAGCCGCACCAATCCTTAAATCTGCACAAATTATACACAGAGCTGTAAGTGGATGTAAATGAACCTTTAAGCCCCCCTTTCTAGCCAAACGCGATGTTCTGTGCTGGCAGGAAATAAATTCTAACCTCATCTCGATGGACATTTCTCAGTCTAATCGCGGATGGCCCCACCCATTAACTGGAGCAGATCAAAAGTGTCAAATGAATACCAGGGCATTTATATAGGTTTAAATAAGTATGTAAAGGGTGGCACAATAGATACTCTGGGGTTTAAATTTGGCGCCATTTTTCAACAGCTTAACCTAGAAATTTTATATTTTGCATGGGTCATCTAGAGATCCGGCAATTTAATTACAAGGCCACAGGCATCGCCGTGCGTTAGCTAATTTTATCTTAGAAGTTAGAAATAATGCAGAATTTTGCAATAAAATTATCTTTTCCGACAAAGCTCATTTCCACCTCGAAGGTTATAGTGAACAAGCGAAATTGTATAGGTCAATATATATGTATTTTTAAGGACTTGGTACCATTTTTGGGTAAAGGTTTGATTTTTTATTAGTAATTGCCAGGCCCATTCTAACCGCGCCGGCGCCGGCGCCGGAGGGCACCGTACAGTGTAACGAAATCGAAAATTCGTGGACGCTGGTACTTTACGTCGCTGTTTTGCAAAAATTGTGGCATACATATAAAACATATATTGGAGTATGTTATTACTGTACAAAATTTAGACCTACGTAGTAGTACCTTACTAGGTACCGGTCGCTCAAAAAATATAATTATTTTTCGACAAAGTAAAGAAAAAATTCTGTTTTCGGTTTAAAGCAACTAAGTTTAATAGACTTAAATACTAATTATAAAGAACATAATTTTCAGAATCTGAGCTGGAGACTGATCTATCAGAATTGTCTTACCCAACGTTAGTTTCTTTAAAGTGTTTCGGTTTCTGAGAACAGATAATTTTTTTCGCAGTATATTTCGGTCTAATAAAGGAGATTTGAAGAAATTAACAAGTTGTGCAGTATGTCCTCAATATTCTCGGTCCGTCCTCGCTTTCGCGCATAATGTTCTGGGAATATAGGTACGAAACTCTTTATTTCTAGCTTCTGATGCCTCTTCAGATAAATGTCCCATAGGAATATAAGAAATGTTCTGGCAAATTTCTGCCCCATGTATTATGAACATATGAACACTTGATGGCATATAGTACCAACTATATAAGGACACATACAGCTTTAAAGAATCTGTCAAATATTCTCGAAAAGTATCAACATTTAAGTTTTGACCCGAAGAAAACGTTTAAAGAATTACAGCTAATTTATTAATTAAGTTTTTGTTCAATCCAGTGATTGCTGCTGATTTTTCGTAACGCCGGAAAAAAGTTCCAACAGTATTGCCGTCGTTTGTAGTGCCCTCACTCTGTTTTACAACGTCTTTTAGTATACCAAGTTCATTTCGAAAGTCATTCTGTATTTTCTTTTTTCTTTGCTCTTTTATTATTTTGTTTTCACCCTTAGTGGCATCCCTAATTAAATTACAAAGCGTACTTAATGAGTTAACTTATTACCTACTTCTTAGAATAATATAATGTTTAATAAAATAACAATTTAAAACTGGATGTAATAACGTATTTTTAAAACTATGTAGGTAGATACTTAGATTCATGAATATTTTATTTAATATTATTCTACCCACTTTTTTTTGGTGAAAGTTAAATTAGTTAAAATTTACTTGTAACTTTGCGCACTAAAACATTAAAAATAATTATTTTCCTTTTATAGCTCTACAAGTTAACAGAAAACCAGGATGTGGTGTGCGCGCAGCGTGTGAGAAGTAAAGCAACTAACAAACTGCGCCTCCCTTTACTCCGCACACATGCATACCCCGGTTTTCTGTTAATTTGTACAGCTATAAAACATTTGGTCTTTAAATAGGTAATTAACATAATAAACAAAATGAAATGTGGGTAGGTAACTACATTACATTTTGTTTATTATGCCTAGACTTCCGAAGACACGCTGTATATACGATTATATACTTTTTTAATAAAAAAAAAATATTGTATTGTCACTAGAATAGCATAAGTTTGCAAAGTTTCAAATCGAGATATCAATTAGAAGTGGATGAAAAGTGAGTTGTAAGATTCTACTGCAATGTTACAAAGTTACAGGTCAAGATAATAAAAGCGTGTTAAAAATATAAAACTGTGTTGTGGTGCTTGTGGCAAGTACTACTGTATGTCCTGCTTTTTTAATGTGCACCAATCACGAAATAATATTTTAGAGTTGTAGCGTTAAAGTGAAATTAAAACATGTTTTCCTTTTTAAGAATAGTATTTTGTTCTGTAAAAAAATAGTTTTGTTTGGTTTTATTTCGAATATAATTTGAAATTACGATTTTGTACTTATACTTTACTATCCCACAACCCGCTATCTTTAATAAAAACTTTTAGGCCAACAACATTTTCTGCATTCACAGGTCATACAAATTAAAAATATATGTAATTCTTATGGCTCTCAGAGACACTAGCAATATCACGCGGCTTAGAAATAAATTTTGCGTAAAAACATATGCGTCTCACGAGACCATAAGGCATAAACAAACAGTGAGGCATAATATACTATCTCACATGGCACTCGACGTGTTTTAGCAATAATAATACGCTCTTTCAACAAGATGTCGCCACGTGTCACACGGCGAGAGAAACTTTAATTCTTTTACGGACACGTTTTTTGCGATGGTGATATTTAGTGGCTTGCAAAATCATGCGATGTAACAACTCCTCGATTTTTTTTGTAGGGGTTCCTCAAGAACAAAATCTATTCTAAAATCCTGCAGAGAATAATGACATTAAGCAAAACATTTGTTAAGTTATTGGTGAAATTAAATCGCAGTTTTGTCGTGTCATTTGTAGGAACAGCTGACTGATGGGGACATTTGGAGAATATTATTTAAAAAAGGATAATTAGAATTTGCAAATTTCTATTTACCATCAAAGGATTTCTTTATACTAAGGAGAAAATCGTAGTAGTCGTAATAGAAGCCAATTTTTAAAAATAAATATACACAGGTTTCTGTGTAGTACCTATAGGTAGGGTAATTTTCACCCTAATAAGAGTCAAATTATTGAATCATCCTAAGAGATTAGGAATTTTTTTAGTACCTGATTTAATTTATTAGTTTGATATACTGAAAAAAATTATGGCACATAAATTCTGCCAAAATAAAAAAGTTCATTAACCAGTGTGTTGGCGAATATTTTGTCAAAGACCGAACAAATCAGTATTTTTCACTTCCCGTACACACACAGGAAGGACGATGACATACTCGTTGTGAACTTGATTAATGTCCCACAGGAGGTATGATTAATGGTCGCCTGTCAATTCTGGAAATATATTCAAATGAGTATGGGTAAATTCTCTGAACAATTTAGCACATCGACTTGCGAATAAAACTGGTTTTGAGATAGATATACCTAGTAGTTCATAAAGTGATTTTAATTGTTTTAAGAACGCGTAAGTATTGCTTTAAATTGCGGCAGTTTCGGAAAAATATTCTTACTCAAAAATTTGAAGTTTAATTTTTTAATTGACTATTCTACTTCATATTTTTTACAGCCAGTCAAACTATAGTTTTACCTGCATTTCATCGAGAAAGTTATGGAAGGTAAAATTATGACGGCTTTCTTAAAAGCCAATGAGAGCTTTTAAGCTCTCAAATGAACTCTCAAATCGAATGAATTTGGTTACCACGGTTTTAATTAATTATTGTCAAAAAATAATTACTCCAGAAGCTAGTGCAGGTCACGTTATTGTCAATCGGTCGGTATTTAAAATGTCGCGTTTTGGTAAGGATTCTTTGGAGAAAATAAAAGAAGCTGTACAACAAACGGTTCTCATGAATACCGTAAAGATGAAGAATTCTATATAGCATTAATTCATGGCCTTTTGTGACGAAAGAAATTACCGGTTGCTAGTAACCACACCAGTATCGGAAAAATGCTTGAAGATTGGCCATTTAATAATACCGATAATAATAATAATAACAACAATATTTTAAAAATAATAAAGAGATGGTTTTTAAAGTATCTATTAAACATCATTTATCAAACATTTTCTAGTCGTGTCTGCTCCGTCTCGTAGTCGCCCATGGCTCAAATATAAATATGGTATTTACTCTTAAACATTCTTTAGAAATGCGTCTAAATTATGTCCTATTTTCAATATACTATCATCCAACTATACCAGTGGCACATATTTTGGGGGGAGCTAATTAATATTTCGGGGGGCTTAGCCTCCCAAGACCCCCTTAAAAACTAATTCAAATGTTCAGAACAGTGCTTTATATGTACTTTCAATCAAAATTATTATTGTCCGCCCAAGATATCTGGAACCGGCAGAAGAATTTAAAGAATGCAAGGAGAGGCTTAAACAACGTTGCCACTTTGTGTGTAAACCAGTTTTAAAAACTGTTTAATTTTTCGTTAATAAGATTTAAACTTTTCTTACCGCATCATAAAATGAGTTCTATAATACCTGTCGTTAAGAATTAGATAAATCTTCTGTTTTCAACAATTAATTTCCGGGGTGTTATTTCACCACAAAATATTTAGCAAGAAATTACCAACATTGCACTATTTCCGTGTCTTCTTCGCCTCGTCGACTGAACGGTGACTTGGCCCGCGTCGGTAACACGCTTATTGAATAGAAAAATAATAGATAGAACTTATTTGGCTGATTGCGAAGTCGGTCTCCGTCTTTGTAAATGATTTATTGCCTCTCCGGGTCGGGATGTCTGTGAGTTGCCTCATAGCCGTCTCATCATCGGTCGAGAGTCGTGGTGTTTAAAAATGGAAAATTTGAAGGGAAAAATTTTGCAGTCAGGCGCGTGAGATAATTGCAAACGTAATTAGGGTTTGCGATGAAGAGGCAGGGAATAGTATGATAAAAATTCCAATAAAAAATAAAACAGGAAGGGCTATGTTGTACACAGGAGTAGGAAGATCATCTATAACAAGAATTAGAAAAGAAGATGCTCTTGTCTTAGACAACAACATAATCCCGCAAACTTATTATCTTCTCCAAGAAAAAAACGGGAACGAACAAAAACGACTCCGATTCTGAGTAAAATGGACTAAACAAGACTTCATAATCATTATAGGTAATATAAACAGAACCAATTTTTTCCACCAAGTTTTCTTTTATTTTTTTAGTTACATTTTAAATCCTTCAAAGAAGGTATTGTGTAACAATTTATTTGAATAATTGCCACAGATATATAAATATTTAAGTTTTTAAACAGGTTAGTTTGAATTTGTATGATTAAATTAATAGAACGCCGAAGCTGAACCCCCAAAAACGTTTTTTTGCCATCTATTATATTATGGAAACAAAGCATAGGCGAACGCTTACTAATCAGGTTTTTTAACCTATTTTATAAAAGAATTATTCCCTACATTCTTTAACGGAGTTTCCCACAAGTCTTTTATATATTAAACGAACCTGATTGTCAATACATTTTAATTATTTTTTATAAGGACGGATAAGTTGACACTACGCCACTGAGTAGTGCTATTTTAACATAGTTTTTATGCATTTTTATGACTTCCTTTCCCTTTCGTCCCAGTTACAGGGAACTTGGGCGGACAATACGGCTACCGTGAAGTAATGGATTTCAGAAAAAAATACCTTTATAAATAACAGACAAGTGAAAACAAATGCCTCTATATACTTTTACAAATTCTTATCAACTTTTAACCGAGTGATCGCAGGTGCAGTCCTCCCCTGGGAAAATTTGTTTTTTTTAATTTGATGTGTTTATATTTTTATGTTATTAATGAAATAGGGTTTGAAACCCCGTAAATAAAGATATTAATAAATTACTTGTAAAGCACATTTTAACCACACAGTAGACGCCGTCCATGCGCTGGACTCCGTTTGAGCAAGTTTGGTCATGACGAATACCATCCATGATAATTTTCCCTCGAAAAATTTTTCATTGATAAACTCAAGTTTGTTGGCAAAATTTCATTGATTCAAAATCGCTCAACTCCGGTTCGAGATTTTGTTGTAATTGTCACCATCTCAGATCATCAGACAGCAAAACAAAATGTGCCTGGTCCATTGTAAATGAAATAACGGGAAGGGCGAGAGTTACCAAAATTGAGAAAAATAGTACTTATGATGCAAATGACTTTAATAATATTTTTGCCAATGAGACAAACAATTTATTGGAACATTTCCTTCTCTACTAGTATTCAGAACGGTCCAGATACCATCTTCATTAAAGCTCACCATTGGATCGGGCGTAATTTTGTACCTATGTAAGTGTACAAAATTTCATAAAAATCGGATGAACAGTTTGCAAGATATTTCGAGGACTGCATATTTTTGGTACATACTGTATGATAAAATTTGACATTATAAAAAGGTAAAGCAAGCTGGATTGCACTTTATTTATTTAGGTAAGTGTTATTTAATTATTGTCAATTTTGTGTTCCTCTCGAAATCAGGAATAAACGTGAGAATATATTGGTAAGCTCCGGTTGGTATTGGTTAGTGAGGAAGTTAATTTAAAGTGTGTATATGTTTTATCTTTATTCGTTAAGGGTATACATCAAAAGAACTGAACTTTTTTTATTTTGTTCAATAATAAAAAATAGTCCATCTTTTTTTTACAAAACCTAAGCGAAATATGTTTAAAAATATCACCAGTATCACACAAAAATTAAGTCATGTGTTAAGGCTAATACATAAATAATGCTAAATTTAAGTGCAGTCCTGTAAATGGATATTATAGTTAAATCCTCGGTAATGCGTGTATATAAAACGGCCTTAACAGTCGTATCAGCTTTTCACACCACATAATGGGAGAGTTTATGGACCATTCTCAAGCCGCGAAGCTGAAAGCACTTCTTGGCAGGTTAAAAATACCTTCAAAACAGAAGAAATCAAAAATTACTTTTGGAATTTTAATTATGAGTCTGACTGATATATTAAATCCTAGAAATTCGTTACAAACATAAAGAGAGATTTATATATTATGGTTAACTAGTGTCTAATGTTTAATTTTAATATTATACAGGGTATCTCTGAAAATTTGAGCAGTTTCTCAGCTAGTTGTAGGTGAGGTCAAAATAATACTAGAAGTTCATTAATAATTTTGTTTCCGTTGAGCCCCTCCTCCTCAAATACACCGATCTCTAAAGAGACCAGAAAAATAATAGCCGACTTGTACAAAAAACAAATTTGTTGTGCATTAGACAAGACTGCATAACACAGTGGTATAGGATGAGTGATGTCACCACGCCAAAACTAGTAAGTTAAAATTCGCATAAAATCTTCATAGTAAATGGAAAGTTCCATCATATTGGGAAATACTAGGCCGAAATTTATACTTAATATAAGAAAGTTTCCTCATACTAAGTAAAAATCTCTCTACCGAGTATATGGAAAGTTTTATATTCAAAGTTGATATTACCCTACCTATATTAAAAAAAACAATTCGTCATTGTAAATTTTCGAATACTTTCCTATATTCTTCCTAAGTTCTTATAACTTCTTAAGTTCCAAACACAATGTTCAAATACTAAGTAAAAGTTAGTAGATGAAAATTTTAATGTAGTACGTAAAGATTACCATACTCATAATAATATAAGGAAATCTCCCATTTTCTCTGTAAATTTGTAAAAAGTTTCTTGCACAAAGAAGAAATACCTGGTATTTCCAGATACTAAGTGGAAGTTTCCAAATACTGGGTAAAATTTTGTAGTATTTTTAGTATCTGAAAAGTGTTATATTAGGAAAGCTCCTATTAAGTGCTCTCAGTAAATTTTCAAATACTTCCCTATACAAAGTAGAAATTGATATTTATTATGAAGAGATTTCCAAATCTTAAATAGAAATTTCCAAATACTATAAGTAAAAATTTCGACTTTGTCGACAAGACGTACTCTTTCACAATAAAGCATAAATAATCATATTAACTTAGATATTAAAGTGTTTTAGTTTAAGTCCTATTTTGGATTTGAAAATAATCGGGGGTGTGGGAAAGCTAGAGATTAAAAAGATTTACACTGTATATTAATTTAAAAGAAAGTAAATCAGTAAATGAATATCCTTGTGCACAGGTACTAAATAATCATTTTATACATTATGTAAAAAATGGATCACCAAATCAAAATTTACTATCTTTTTATTTGAATAATAAGTTTTCTAAAATTGATAAAGATGTGTTTCTAAATTTAAAACCAATTACGAATTATGATATTGTTAAAATATTATCAAAAATTAAAACAGAATCATGTGGAACAGGTAGTATTACTTTACGCATGTTAAATCTGTGTATAAGTAATAATTTTTTAAATACTATTAAACATATAATAAATTGTTCTATTTTAAATAATGATTTTTCTAATATCTGAAAAACTAGTTTAGTTATACCGATTCCTAAAATTCACAACGCAGAAAATGTAGATGATTTTAGACCCATTTCTCTACTTTCTATAATATCTAAAATTTTAGAACGTATAGTTTTTGACCAAGTAATAGAGTATTTAAAAAAATATGATATTTTACCAGACAACCAATCAGGTTTTAGAGAAAATTTTAGTACTTCTACTTTACTCTGTAAACTTAAAGATGATATTTTAGAAAATTGGGATTCAGGTTTTGCTACTAATATAGTCTTTCTCGATTTGGCTAAAACCTTTGATTCTCTAAATCATGAAATGTTATTAGCAAAGCTTAAATATATAGGTGTTAGTCTAAAAACTTGCCAGTGGTTCAGACATTATTTATCTGACAGAAAACAAGTGACAAAAATTGCAAACGAATACATTTGTGACATTTCAAATGCACTGCCTATTTCTAGAGGTGTTCCACAAGGAACAGTATTAGGCCCTTTATTGTTTATTATATACACTTTTGATTTTCATTTATCAATTAACCACGGCAATCTTTTAGCTTTTGCAGATAATACTCAAATATACCACTCAATCAAATACACAGATTTAAAAAATAATATTTCTTTAATCAATAAGGATCTTTTAAATATTTCAAAAACTATAACTGATCATGGATTAAAAATAAATGAAAATAAAACTAACTTAATTTTAACTGGTCCTAAAACACTAATCACTAAAATAAAAAATAATTCTGATTTCAAAATTGTTCTTAACAATAATTTTAAGATAACTTCAATCGAATATGGTAAAAATCTTGGAGTAATTTTTGATCAGTATCTAAATTTTAATGAACATATAAAAAATATAATTAAAAAAGCATACCTACTACAAACTAAGAATTTTATATAAATTTAAGGACTACTTAAATACCGATACTAAACTTAGGCTGGTTGATTCAATTATTCTAAGTGGATTAGATTATTGTGATATAATTTATCACAAAAATATCAGGAACGAAGGTAAACAGAAATTACAAATTCTTCAAAATAACTGTGTTCGTTTTTCAATAGGACTAAAAAAATATGATCACGTATCACCTAACTTTAACAAACATAATATAATTAAATTAGAAAAAAGACGCGAAATCCACTTATCCTGTTTTATATATAAAATAATTTTAACTTAGAAACCTAGATATTTATTTGAAAAAATTGAATTCAGGAATAATATTCATAATGTTAACACTAGAAATCAGAACGCAATGGAAATACCTAAACATCATACTGAAAAATATAAGTCTTCGTTTAAATATACAGCTTCTGTAATTTTTAATAATATTCCTCCTAGTCTAAGGGGCTTAAGCTATATAACTTTTAAAAATAATATAAAAAATGATTTAGTAGGGGTAGGATTGGAAGAATGATTTCTTATAAATCAAAATCCTACCTATTTATGCCAACTAGTATACTACTGTCATTTTTTGGTTTTCTTTTTTAATTTTATCAATTTTATATTTATATTTTAAATTGTTTTTATTGGCACAAATAAACATCTTTATTATTATTATTATTAAAAAATACTCCCAAAATAAAAAATATTTAAAAATGAAACTAAAACACAAAATATGCAAAACAAAACTTAAGTTTTTAAGTCCTATTTCGGGTTTAAAAATAATCGGGGGTTTGGGAAAGCTAGAGATTAAAAAGATTTACACTGTATATTAAAAAAGCAAAATATTTAAGAACTGTAAAAATATTAAAATTTTAAAAGGGAAAGTGGTCTGGTATTTTCTAAGTTTCCCTATAAAATGAAAGGTTCATAAAACACTTCACGGGACATTAAGCTAATAATAGGATTAATTAAAAAGTTATACAGGATAAATTCTGACGGTTTTCAGACCTCTGGCCTTAAAAGGTGACAAATATCATCAAACAGGCAATATAAGAGTCGGCGAGAGCGAGTTAATTAGGTTGAAAAAGTAAATGTTAGAGGAGAACAAAGAGCAACAAAATTACCCCTTCAAGATTAGACGGCAAAGAAATCTGTATTAAAAATAACACTGCCAAAAGTGGCTATTTACGCGACTACTGCAGAGCTAAAAGGAGAATAATGTGTGTGTATATTTTTTATGCATGCATATAAAAGCCTATATGACTTTATTTACGGGTACTTTTCACAAACAAAGGTTAGAATAATTTGTAACAAAGAGAAGTAAGCTGATTTTGAAAAATATGTCTCAATGAATTCGGAATAAGCATACATATGTACTATAATTATATAGGGATTGCAATCCCGCAAAGTGGGATCCCACAATTCCGCGGGATCCCGCATCATTTGACGGCCTGGGGGATCCCGCACTAGCTATGCGAATCCGCATAGCAATTAAAAAGCCGTAAACTCTTAAAAATAACGCGAAAACGTGTATCTGCCAAATATCCGTGGTATTATAATATGAAAACTAATAAGACTGCTTAGGTATTATAAGTATCTTACTTACCTTACAATCAAACTAGTGTGATTTACTATAAAAACTAGTAAGACATCATCTCAGGTAGAAAAATAATAAACATTTAAAGTTCATGTGCCCAACGTTACTTGTTAATTTAATTGATAAGAAATTTGACTGATTTATAGTCATAGTTAAGAGAGGCTAGACTTTAAATTACCTAATTTTGTTGACTGAAATACTGTTAATTTTTGATATTTATAATAAAAAATTAAAGTTGGTTTAATAATTAATGAAATAAGCATTAATTTATCGAATTTTTTAAAATTAAAAACCTATGCGGGATCCCGCGTATAAACATTTAAAGTTCATGTGCCCAAGCTAAGACGGGCTAGACTTTAAATTAAATAATTTTGTTGACTGAAATACTGTTAATTTTTGACATTTATAATAAAAAATTAAAGTTGGTTTAATAATTAATTAAATAAACGTTAATTTATCGATTTTTTTAAAATTAAAAAATCTATGCGGGATCCCGCGTATAAACATTTGCGTTCAGATTCATTAAGAAAGTTTAAGATTTAGTACTGGTTTAAATTAAGATCTTATAGCTGATCAGTTATGTTTTGACAGGTTTTGGTTCTGTCATTGTTAATAAGTCGCCATTAAAAACTTATGAATTATTGTGATATTTCAGCGATTTACTTGGTTTCCAAATGATTTTCAACTTGGAACGAGTTGCTGTAATGAATTTAGTCCTATTATTGTTGAAAGTACTTACTAAAATTGTCCTTTTCTTGATAAATTTGCGAAAAATCTCAGAAAAAAGTCCATAATATAAAACCTACTTGTCTTATTCTTACACTTGTCAGTTTAAAACTTTTGGTTGTCAAATTAGACCGGACTAGCGTTGGAGAATCTGGCTGTTAAAGTTCATTTGCCAAAGTTAGTTGTTACTTTAATTGATAAGAAATTTGACTGATTTATGTCATAGTAATATAGTTAAGGGAGGCTAGACTTTAAATATATAATTTTGTTGACTGACATTCTGTTAATTTTTGATATTTATAATAAAAAATTTAATTTAGTTTACTAATTAAGTAAATAAACGTTAATTTATGGAATTCTATAAAATTAAAAAAACCTATGCGGGATCCCGCGTAAAAAACATTTCAAGTTCATTTGCCCAAAGTTACTTGTTACTTTAAGTGATAAGAAATTTGACTGATTTATAGTCATAGTAGTATTGTTAAGAGAGGCTAGACTTTAAATTTTCACTGCGGGATTGCAATCACTAACTATATAGTTATGTACATCATTTCCTATTATTTATTGGGTAATTCCTGGGAATTAGATCCCCTCAAGATACTGCACTCCTTGACAAGTTATATCTCTGCACTTACAGAACAAATTCTCGACAGTCGTTTTGGTACCAGATCTGCAGTGATTTTTAGGGGCGGACCGTGACTTTTGGTTGGGGGGGGGGGGGGGGGGGGGGGGTTTGGTAGACAAAACCATATAACACAGTGATTATAACAGATTTTTTCATATTTTGAGGGGTACCACGTCCTGTAAGATGACAGGGAACTAGTATCGCAAATATTTGGGCAAATCAATTTTTTAATTTACCCAAATCTTTTAGAAGTGTAAACAATAAGGTATTTACCTTAATTCTTTTTCTTAATAATAGCTTACATTTTTCAAAAACAGCCAGCGAGAAAAATGGTGTTTATTGTGACTTGCTAATATTTTTACAGCTAATTGATTCACAAACCTGAATGTGAAAGAAGCTTTCTACACGTCTGTAAGCCAATTCCGCTAAAAAAATAATTAAAATTTGAGGTGATTGAGTTCAGAATTTTTGCACGTTATACTTAAATGAAATTAAATAACGTTTTTGCATTTTGATGTTTGTTTATCGGTTAGGCTACAACGAGCTGAATAGTCGCATTTCAACGAGTAAAAAAATAAACGGAACTTATAAAACCAGCGTAGTAAAAGTAGAGTTAATTAACTTAAATTCAGTCACTTAAACGTATGAAGGCCGAGATTTTACCAAATAAGTTTAAATTTAAATTTTGTGTGGGTTTAACTTCTATGATTTTCGATTTTAACTTTACTCTTTCACATTAGATAATGTCACAACATTAATTAACTTCATTATGATCAACCTCAACAACGACATACGTTACTTTAATCTTTATTTCAGTAACACCTTTTCAATCTAAATTTTATTAACTGAAGATGACTGAAGATTAACCGAAACATGATAAAAATAAAGCTTTCCGAAAGCTTAGACCGAACTTTAAAGAATAGTCTTTTATTGGCTGCATATCCATACTAACTGATTTACTCATTAACTAGTCAGCAACGACTACCCTTCTCTTTCTCTCTCTCTCTCTCTCTCTCTTTCTCTCTACAATGTTTTCAAAATGAGTGTTTTTCGAAAAAAAGAAGAATTTCAAAAAACTGTTTTTCATTGTTTGGGAAAGTTTAGTAATGTTAAGAAGGGTGTAGCTGATAGGTTGTGGCTACGACTTTATAGCCGCCTGCACTGAAAAAATATATTGTGGCCATAACCATATATGTATATATCAATATTTTATGACTAGTATAGGCACAGCCATACATATTGTTATCAGCATCATATGAATATGGTTAAATAAATATTGTTGTTGTAACAATATGATTTTGATACCTCTGGCAATATGGAAAATTGCTAGGAAACCAATGCTTAGGATTCATATAACTATATTAGAAAATTAAGTAAACAAAAAAGTATTGGTAGTTAACAATATGTTATAGTTGCAATAACTATATTGTATGATTAATTTAATTATTTAGTATTTTTACTATGACTATACAAACCGTAGGAGAACCATAATTATATCGACTTTATTACTGGCAAGAAGTTCATGGTGGTCATTCTAAACAACTTTTAACGTAATAAGTAAGGCAGGCACTGTTGGTCTGTTACCAGAGGCGTCGATGCCGAAAATAAGTACGTACGTATACCGTATTTGACAGAAATAATAAAAAACGGTTGAGTGCGAGTTCGACTTGCGCATAGAGGGTTCCGTGTCACATACAATATTGTGAATTTCTCATAGGACGCAAAAGTCTCAATAACTATGGTAAGGCTGACCCTTGAATAAATAACAACAGGCGGCCATGCCGGAAATAATGCGTATAGGTTATATTATAACTGATTAGTAAAGCTGGCACGGTTGATCTGTTCCCAGAGGCGCCAATGCCGAAAATAAGTACGTACGTATACGGTATTTGACAAAAATAATTTTATTCACGGGCGTTGCTGTGATTGTGTAAAATAAAAAAACGGTCAAGTGCGACTTCGACTCTCGCATATAGGGTTCCGTACCACCGTAAGATTGTATTTATGTTTTTTAAATAAATTTGCTGATGTTTCATCCCAGATTCTTGTTGTGCGGTGTCACAATGTCACATAATTAAGAATGTTCAAAAAAGTAAGACGTCATAAAATCGTAGCGCCCCCCCCCCCCCGCAAGGGGGTTGAAAAAGCCAAATTACATAAAACAAGCAGATTTCTAAACCAGTAAGATACAACTAAAATTTGGTGTCTCTATCTTTATTAATAGCAAAGATATTTACCCATACTAAGACTTTTTAGACTATGTTATATTACTTTAACCGAAGTATTTTCGTATTTCGCATTTTCAAATTACACAATGTGAGTAAATAAATATTTGTATTTTATTTTCAAATCGGATTCTAATTTTATTTCCAACTAGGTTAGAGCCATCCCTGGAATAACCCACGTTTGCAAAGCTTTAATAATAACGAAAATATTTGTATAAATCAAACTATACTAATTTAATTCCCTTACCTTAAGAGATCGATGTCACTCATCAAACCATCAAGCATTTTCACTTCTCATAGCTTCCAATAAAATAAAAAGTAAAGGCGCAAAATAATAATATAATGCCTCTTGCCAAAAATCGAAACAAAACGTTGTTTGGCTGTTATTCCTGGAAATAGGTACTAAATAATTGACCAACCCCGGCACATATGCTTTATCCTCGTCATATTTTTGGTGTTAGAAAAAGATATGCAACTCTATGTAGCGATTTACTAGAGCAGCCATCCTCGAGACAATGGCAAAAGATCGTGTGTTCTCTGTCGCTGGGAGTCAAAATGATTTTAAACATTCGGCATTGCTAGGATAACCATACAGGACTTGTAGGTTATAAGTTTAATGATATTTCCTTGGCACATCTAACAAAATATATTGTTAACAAACTTTAACTGAATTTTTTGTTAAACTAACTATTTGAATACCATTACAATAAATTAACTTCGAACCAGGAAATCTGTTTTTAAAAAACGTCTTTATTTTTGAATGGTTATAAAATACCGAAAACACGTAAACTAGTGCTTTGCAGCTTATGTCTTTACGTTACGACAGCAAAACTCTGACTAAATAATACCTAGACGAACACTGCCGTGCAACGAAAAGCGGGTCTCCCTTGAGACATTTGTTGGGTTTACTGGTTTATGGCTTAAAAATTTGTTTGTCCACCATTATATATACATGTAGATATATAGTATACATATATTTATAATGGTGGACAAACAAACTTTTAAACCATAAACCAGTAAACCCACCAAATGTCTCAAGGGAGACCCGCTTTTCGATGCACGGCAGTGTTCGTCTAGGTATTATTTAGTCTATGCTCATACATACAGTATTGCTGTAGCTGCTGTGTGGTTAAATATATAACGATATATATTTGGCTACGATCAAAATTTGGCTTTTTGAACTTTGATAATACTAACAATAAAAGTTGTAATCGTAACCATATCTTTCTTCACACTACTATATTGTTAACAGATAACAATACAATTTTTTCAGTGTGGCTATACTGACTATCCGCAAAATATACATAGAACTAATAATATCCATAAAATGCTTTGGAGAAGTCAACTACCATTATAACAATTTATCTCTAATAAAGAGCTTTTCCTTGTCCTATTCTTTGATTTGTATTACCTTAAAAATGATTAATTGGTACGATAAATTGTGCTAAACCCCGAACTAGCGTCTTCTTTAACCCATTTCAATTATTTCAGCTAATACGGACAATAATGAAACGCACACTTAAGAGAATTCTCAATTTCCTTTTACTGTTAGTGTCCTTAGGGTGAAATGCAATTAAATACCTGTGATATAACATTAATCATTGTGTCGATTTTGTTTTCTTCTGCCGTCTCTAACTGATTCCTTCTTTGGTGAATGAATTTGGGCCCTTAATACGTACAGCATCAGATAATTTATTATCCAAATTTATAAACGTTTAATTCTATACTTCAGCTATTTTCCTTCCAGACAATCAATTCTCTAAAATGTGTTACTTACGTTCTGGAAATCTCTGTTTCTGACTTACTGTTTTACACAAACGATGTTAACAGTTTAGTTATACAATCTCCAGTTGGTCAAGTAAAATCAACATTTCAAACAATGATAAGAGTATCTTCCCAACTGCTGGAAGATTGCTCGTGTGCAGCCTGTCCCGAAAAAAGGTTCTAAGTCACTTCCATCCAATTATAGACGTATCTCTCTTCCCTCTGTTGTCAGCAAAGTTATGGAGAAAGCGATCAACTTGCAAATTCTAAAATATCTAAAAAAACACTAAATCATCCATAACGGACAGTACGGATTTCATCACCAAAGATCCACAGCACATCTCTTTACCTTTGTCACACACAACTGGAACAAATCTCTCGAATTTCATGGCGAATCCTAGATTGTTGCCCTTGATATTTCCGAGGTGACATATTTACTTACAACTTACGACACTTTCTTTGATAGCATGCCCTTATTGGAACGGAAGGTACGCAAAATGCCGACAAAAAATAATGGAGCTGCTTCCTTCTTACACCAAAATGTAAAAAAGTAGATTACCCTGGCATTTATCATAAAATAAAATAGTTTAAACATTTATTTGTGTTTAATTATACTAGAAACAAACAATGGAATATAGACTTTCTGTAATAAAATAAAACTGCAATTCATTCATCACCTTAATCGACATTATCCGTGCCAGATATTTCGGGAACAATATCACCGCCAACTACTTCCCTTCTATAAGGGAGTGGTAATATTCAGTTTTGTTGGGCGGAACATAGTTGGTAGCTAACTGCATAACGTCCTTTTATTTTGCTTTTTTACAGGTAGAGGTGAGTTGTGAACCAAAGTGTTCGGTTCAACTGAGAGATTGTCCTCAAGCTCCTGTGAAAAGACAAATGATTCAAAAATTGGAATGCTAGTTGATACACTAACCGCAATGCCTTGTAGATGGTTCTTGGTACGCTCAAAAATAGGGTATTGAGAAATCTTATCTCTTAACAGCGCTCATAATAATCTTCTTAAAATTGCCCTCATAATGGCTACTAAATTTAAAAATGATAGTTTGGTTGACCATAATAGATACAAAACTTTTGGATAGACACATTGACCGTATTCTGCACAGGTTATGATAAGGAAACAAGCATGGCTCAAGCGATGGGATAATAATCTGGTAATACGTGCCTCCAATCTTTGCCGAAACAACACATTGCATTGGTGCAAGAAACAGGCAGCTCCGGAGCTATACCCTTCTTGCATCAAAGAATAGCGGGGCAGGTCTGAAAACTGGTCTTTTATTTCTATTTATTGCTGGAGCTGCCTTGTTCTTGTACCAATCAGTTTCATGGTCTTAAAGTAATTTTGAAGGGCATTCTGAGTCCTTTTAAGTTTCTGTCTCCACTCAATTTTGTTTCGATGATAAATAATACAATATGAACTTTTTCCTATATTGAACATCCAAAAAACAATTTTTTTTTCGGACGGACAGGCTCCTCTTTACGGTATTCAGCGCCAGTTGTGTTTTGGTTGTTTGGTTTGTAACGTATAATTTGACTTTGTCTGAAATTCGTCATAAATGTTAGAATTTTGCGTGATTACATGGACATTTTAAGTTGTCTGTTGACCGATGTGCGCATTGCCTATGTCGATTGTGTGCTTAGACCTCTAAAACCTGTAAGTACCTATTCTGAACAATTTGATTTTATAACTTTGAGGTTTTGCATTTGCAATTTTTTAAATTTTTGGTATTTTATTACTTGTTGTATAACACAAAATCATTTGGTAACTAACAGAACCCCCCGATGATGGCCTACTCAGGCTAAAATGCGTAGACTCTAGTGTATTATAAATTTTTCCTACGACGACCTATGAAAGTGAGTAAAAAAGCACGGTTAACTTGGCGAGAAAGTGCCTTATATCACACGCGTGTTGAAAAGTACTTTACAACACGTGTGTTGAAAAGTACTTGTCAACATGACATTTAAATAGATGGTGCCAATTTCATTTGTTTTATTTTCAGCACACTTGATGAAAATATTAGTGTTGAAAGTGAGGGTTTTAAAAGACAGAAATTGAGGTTTTTGTAAATATTTTTGTGGTCGTAGGAAAAATATTGTACAGGGTCTTCCAACGAGGACTGAACAGGGGCTCATTTTTGAGCTTCCTTGTATTTAAAGAAAAATCTAAAATAGCCAATCGATGTACTTTTTCCTGCAGAATTCAAAAATGAAACCAAAAATTTATTTGAACCAGAAACAAAAGAGTTACGCTATGGATAAGGTGTTTTTTAAATGGAACATATCTTTTTTTATACGATTTTCGGAACGAGTGATTTTTTTTATGTCCGTTCTGATTAAAATATTTAATATTGTGACAGCTATTTTTATTAAATTTTAATGTTTTATCCAGTATAATTTAACTGCAACCTGTTTGAAACATACACTAGGTAATAAAGGTAAAATCACCTTGAAATCCTTCAAAGTCAAAAAATTTGACAAATTTACTATAATATATATATATATATATATATATATATATATATATATATATATATATATATATATATATATATATATATATATATATATAATTTCTGTGAAAATTTGCAATAAATCTTCTCCTTGCTTCTCTTGCATTTTCTTGGCATTTGTAGAACAAGATAACAATCTGCAATCTCTCATCTAATGAATATTTCATTTCGGCAATATTATAGAAAATTTGTCAAAATTTTTTGACTATGAAGGATTTCAAGGTGATTTTACCTTTATTACCTAGTGTATGTTTCAAACAGGTTGAAGTTAAATTATACTGGATAAAACATTAAAATTTAATAAAAATAGCTGTCACAATATTAAATATTTTAATCAGAACGGACATAAAAAAAATCACTCGTTCCGAAAATCGTATAAAAAAAGCTATGTTCCATTTAAAAAACATCTTATCCATAGCGTAACTCTTTTGTTTCTGGTTCAAATAAATTTTTGGTTTCATTTTTGAATTCTGCTGGAAAAAGTATATCGATTGGCTATTTTAGATTTTTCTTTAAATACAAGGAAGCTCAAAAATGAGCCCCTGTTCCGTCCTCGTTGGAGGACCCTGTACATTACTCGTGTGAAAGTAATTTTCGCACACTCGTGGGATTATCGCACTCGGCTATCGCGTCGTGCGACAACATTCCCACTCGTGTGAAAAATGTCACTTTGAGCACTTGTTATCTAATATGCTATTACAAGGAGGAAGACATAAATTGATCACCCTTTAATTAACCATGTAACTTCTGGATGACTGTTACGACTTCGTTATCACTATTTTACTAATGTCAATGAATTTTTCTCATTTTCTAGAAGGTAGCCAGAATGTATGAAACCAGTTTAGCTGTAGACCGATATGGATAAACTTTTTTTTACTTTGCAAGTTCGTTCATTAAGAATGTTAATGTGGTCGTAATTTTTTTGTAATAAGAATTTGATGATTTCGTAACATCCTGTGGTGTATAACAGTACTAGCAATTATATTATAATGCAGTCGACATTAAACTTTAGCCTTATGTTCCCTTAACTTTTTCCCTTTCATTCATTCTGTTATTTAATGAAGTTTTGTAACTCAACATGATTTTGTTAACTTTATTTTTTATTTAAATATATAATAAGAGCCTGTTGAGCTATAAAATGGCATATCTTATTAAATAGCAGAAAAGTTATTGAATAAGGAAAATGAAACAGCAGGCTAGAGTTTAATTCCAGGGGCAGGGAACGCCCCCCCCCCCCCCCCCCAAAGCCTTGTACAAAAAGGATTTCAATAGTGAATTTTACAAAAATAAATATTGTAACAAACATATTATACAAAATATTTTAAACAAAAACAAACATTTGCCGTCTATGTAAGGTATTTGAAATGAATTATACCACAAAGATATGAATAATAGATCAATACTACTCTGTAATATAAAAATGCAAGCCTTTTTTGGCATTTTTGATTTACATGCTTTTAGATTGTTTCTGAAAACATTCCTTAGACATCTCACTGCGATCTTATCAAAATTTGCGCAGGATCGTTTTGGCTTCTAAAGGAAATTACTAACCAAATGGTTTTTATTTTTTCAAAAAATGTATCTTTTGAAAGTCAATTTTTTGGAAAAATAGCTTTTTCGAAAACGGATTAACGTAATTTTTCAAAAATATTTACGAATAACCGTATTATCGAAAAAATTCTGTTTTCGAGAAAACATACTTTCGAAAGAATGTGTTTTCGAAAATTTTTTATATATCAGTCCAAATGGACAGAAGGTATAAATAAAAAACAATACAAGGATATTGGTAAGTTAAGATGACAAGCCGTTCTGTTTTCGGAAGAATGATAAAATAAGAATGACTTCCAGGTAGATTTCAATAATTTGCTTGGTTGTAAATTATAATGTTTTTCACAATGATATAAGAAGTTATTGTTACTAGGCTCTAAAGTCATAACAAATAGTATTTTAGTACGTCAATAGTACTCGGCATTCAGCAAAGCTACTGTGTACCAAAACAGTCATGGTTTCATGGAAGGGGGCGTGGGGGCGCCGTTCCGACGAGGGCGGGGGCAGTGCCGTAGCCAGGATTTTTTTTCGGGGGGGGGGGGGGGTTCACAAAATAAAAGGGGAGAGGGGGTGGTTATTTACTTTTTTGAAAAAAATTGACAATTTTTTAAAATATATTATCGTTAAAGTATTTATTTAAAATAAAGTTTAATTTTTACATCTTCAATAGTATACAATGGTTGTAAAATATATTATATACTTAATAATTTTAAAAAATATCTATACTACTAACTCTTATTTAAAATATACGAAATAAAAGCTCTAATTTTTTAACACACTTCAAAAGAAAAACATATTTTAGAAACTTAAAAAAAATTTACAAAACAAAATCTAGCTTGCTTAATTATTTTTAAAAATATTTATACTACTAACTCTTATTTAAAAAATACCAAATAAAAGCTCTAATTTTTTTACACACTTAAAAAGAAAAACATATTTTACAAACTTAAAAAAAATTACAAAACAAAATCTAGCTTTCGATTTTTCGCAGCAAACATATCGATAATTTTCTCTGTTGGTAGGTCTATGTCACGATGAATAGACATGAGGGCTAATCCTAATCAGAATATTTATATCTCAAGAAGCACAGAGCACAGTAGCGTCTTACGTGCAAGTTACAAAGACGCTGGGCGCGCTCAGACGCTACTCTTTTCTACTTTGATTTTGGTTTTAGCAGGAGACATAAAATTTTTATTTCACGATTCATGCAATATGCGATATGAAAGTAAAAATACAGTACATATTCGCATAGATTATAAGCTAAGCTTTAATTTGATCCCGGATACTTAAAAAAATACGATATCGATACGAGCACTGGGACGGCTACTCGCAAGCCTGCAAAACGACTTATAAATGCGAATTTTCCGATCCTCGTGTTCACCAATTAAAATGCGTACGTGAAGGCAAATTTCACGCACTAGTTATATAATGTACTTTACAGCCTCCTAGCATGTATGCGGTCATCTACAGTCAAGAAGAAAATGATAAAAATACGCATACAAAGACACACAAGCTAGAAGACTGTAAAATTTTGTATGTAGTCGGATCTACGACTTGCAAGCAAAAGGCAAGCGCGTAGATAGCTTTTTTTCTAGGGGAGGTACTAGGTAGGATGGCCTCCTTCACCTTATTAGGACATTAACTAATTAATTTCAGGATATTAGAGGTAATTCAATGATTATTAATTCAAAAATCGACTTTAAAAAAAATTAAGAATGATAGCTCAATCGTGGCCTGAAGAATATATTTTTCACATTGTTATACAATAAAAGATTAAAGATAAAATTAGGCTATTCCAGCCATTTATTATTTTCGTGTGTCCACTCGAGTGCCCGGACCCACCCGCTATAATATAAGTATAAAATACGCAAAAAATATATGGGTTCATAAAATACATTAAACACAAAGTACACCTACCTTAGTTTTAACTTTCAACTTTTTTCATAATCACAAGTAGGGAACAATGTTCTGTTATTTTTATTGTAATTATCCTATCTTTACAATCACTGACGCCACAAAAATTAAATCGAACAATACTCTTTTAATAATTAAAATATTTTGCTTGTGTGTCAGGGATGACCAATATTTTTAAAATAAAAGTATCTTCAAAAAATAATTAAGTTAGTACATAAAAGGGCGTTTATACAGAACTAAACTGCATTTTTACTTGAATCTTTATGTCCCTAAAAAGTAAACATTTGTCTCGCATTTGGCCGCCTGGTCACCACTTTTCCTTTAATTTATGACCCCTGGCGTCTGGTTTAGATTTAAAGGGATTCTTTCTTACCATGTGTTTAACTAAAAACAAATTTAATGACCATTGCCCTTCTTTCATAAATAACGGTACAATGTCTCAATCAATACATAAGAATGCAACGAATGGTGTTTAAAAGTTGAAAAGGCAGCCGGGGTTTATTTACAGAAATTTAAAAATGCTTGCGATTTGGAATGTGGAATAAAGAATCATATCAATCATATATTACAATATCTACTAAACTAAATGGTTGTTATTTTGTCGACTTATTTGTTTATATGACGATTAGCTTTGTTTTAGATTATAATAATGGGAAATAATAAATTAAATCACTTTTTTAAATGTGGGACAGGAGTATTCGGACTTCAAAAATCGCACATTTGGCGGTAAATCGCAACACCTGAAAACAAAAATTTCGGGGGGGGGGGGGGGGGTGTTCTAACCCCCTGACGGGTTGGAAACGGGTTAAAATCCTTGATAAAAGTTTTGTGTTGTCGTTTTTTAAAGGACCCGAGCAAAAAATTAATCGTGTCTAGGTACCTTAACCTAAAAATTATGTTTTGTTTGAGAAATAAAATACGTTCTTGGACAGGTTTGCTCAGTTCTAGGGTTGCTCAGGATTGTTTTTGGTTCTTTTTAAATGTTCCGAGCAAAAAACTAATCGAGTTTGAAAGTTGGTGCATGCTCATTGTCCACTCTGATCCTTCCTCTGCGCATGCGGAAGCCCGGGATAAAAAGTTGCACCCATCCCCTAGACTCTTGTGTCAGGACCCAGAATGGAAAGAAACAGGAAATACAGCAGCACCTATTGCATTTTCAGTCTTTGATCGATCGGTGTACCACACTAAATTTCTTGATGGGAAGTTACTCATCCTCGAGCCAGCCTATTTCCAGAAAGAAGATAAAGGCAAAGGAGTTTAAAAATCAATTAACTGTTTAAAAATTTTAACGTGCTTCGCTGCTTCATTCACCAATAAGCGTTTACCTTCCCCCAACTCACGCCACAGTTCTTTAAAGAAGACGTAGTTCCTCAAAATGATATATCCTGAAATCTCTTTAGGTTTCCATTTCTAAAATGTCACTGGAAATATATTTTATTAGTTAAAAAGTAACTTAAATTACCAATTAAAGCCGTACGGCGAAGAGATTAGTGCCAAAAATAAAATCGTCCAATCGGAAAAAGAAGTGACAAAGTTTGTCACCTTCCTATGCCAGAGTTTGCAAGTAAGCTTTTCCGATTCGGAAACTGTCGGCATTAAGAGTTTATAACTTTCTAATTTTCCCCGTTTATTAGTTCGTGGTTTTGTAAAATGTTTTATTATCCTTCATTATAAGTTGTAAAAAGGTTTTAAAAAAGTAAGTTGTGAAAGCGGTTTTAGTAGGGGCATTCTAAAAAAATCTGCCTAACTTTTTTTAAATTATAATGAAAATTCAACACTGAAAATATATGATAAAAAATATTGTTCACGTGATGATAATACTCCGTGGAGTAGATGCTAGCTATTACCTGTGGCTTCGCACGATGTAGTAATACGTTGCACCAGTGGGGAAGATATTGAAACGAAAGTGGAGGGCTCGAAATGATCCTAAGAAATCAGCAGGAAGAAAACTGAGTAGAAAAAACAGAAATAAAAAACCAAAGGTGTAGTTTGTAGTTCTGTCCTGTATCTAAGAAGATATAGGATAGAAGTCCACATAGGACATTTGATGCAACCTAATATTGATTGTGGCGGCAGAACATATGGGAGGAGGGGTAAAAGAAGATCACGGCAGAGATGTGTGGGTGGATGTAGTCAAGTATGATGTAAGGGTTAAAGTTTAACACGAAAAGAAGTCCAGGACTAAAAATTGTAGATGATGATTGATGAGATGATTAACAGGCGACGTTGACACGACATAGCAAACCTGAACAAACCTACAGTTGGAAAAAGATGGAATCAATAAAGAAAAAAAATTTTACCCATTTCTCTGTTCCTTCGCCAAAAAGTATTTCAATTAATCCCAGTTAATTTGTCAGAAAGCAGTTAAATAAATCAAGAAAAAACAATATCAACCGAAGGACTCATGTTACATGGCAGTGTTTGATTGGGTTTCATTCCAAAAGAATTCGGGTATTTAAAACGGAAGCTTAAATCTAAATTAAAATGTTTTTTTCTCGGCGGTTTAAGGCCCTGTAAGGGCATAAAAAAGAACTTAATTTAAAAGTCAATATTAAGATGCAGACTTATGTATAAGCTTGAATTGATTGACTTTAAAAAAGGAGAAGAAACCTATTGTGAAATTATAGTTTAATAACAATAATAACACTGGCCGGCACGATTTTTGTAACACAGTTCAGCCCATTGTTTTCACAATGCTAATACTTTTCTAATAATAGAAAACATATTCATAAAGCCCTAATTCCCTTTTCAATGGGCTCATTAGACCCTTTTCTAGTGGCAGGTAGTAAATTTTATGAGGGGTCATATAAAAGTGGTGCATTGTAAAACAGAAAGATGACCTAAAATGGATTGGTTATAACCTTAAACTTATTCTCTTATTGAGTCTTCTTTTGAGTTTCGAATTGAGTGGTTCCTTGTGGGCGCATCCTCTTAGATAACATAAACTACAACCGGTACAAATGGCAGATATGTGGCGACTTAAAAGTTATAGCAAGCAGTTATAGTGGGACTTCAGGGAGGATTTACAAAATATTGCTGTTCTCTTTGTTTGTGGGACAGTCGTGCAGTGAATGAACATTATGTAACGAAAATTTGGCCGGAAAGGAGTGAATTTCAACCGGGATCTCAAAATGTTAAGTATGTGCCCCTTGTAGACTCAAAATATGTCCTTTTGCCTCCTCTTCACATTAAACTTGGACTGATGAACAACTTTGTGAAGGCTATGAATATGGAGGGTAACGGATTTAAATACCTAAGACAAGTCTTTCCCCAGTTACCACTTGTGACGCCAAATTAAAAGAAGGTCTTTTTATTGGGCCACAAATTAAAAAATTGCTGGACGATGGTAATTTTATTGAAAAGTTCACCACGCAAAAACTCAGAACTTGAAACTCATTTCTAAGGGTAGTGAGGGGATTTTTAGGCAACAATATGGATGCAAACTACGAACACCTAGTTAATGAACTTTTAGACTCCTACAAATCGCTTGGTTTCCGAATGCCGAATGCCATTAAAAATTCACTTTCTCCATTCCCATTTATCATTTTTTCTTGAGAATTTGGGCGCTGGCAGCGACGAGCAGAGTGAAAGGTTCCATCAAGATATCCGGACAATGGAAATTCGGTACCAAGGACGATGGGATCCAGCCATGATGGGTGACTACTGTTGGTTTTTGAAGAGAGAAGATGTGACCCCCCATAAAAGAAAAAAATAGAAGGGTGTGGTGTTTGAAATACATATTTTGATGTTTGTTTTTTCTTAGATGGTAATATAAATTATAAATATAGTCGATATACAGGGTTAAATAACTTGTAAAATCATTTTTTCACTAAATATTAAACGGTACCGTTCTACATGTGGTTTGTTTTGTAACACGAAAACCTTACGTGTTACAACTTTTTTTTGGCCATTTGCGTATTCAGGTAGGTTCATTCTACTACACTATGCTATTAATCTTTATGTTACACAAAAAAAAATTTTTTTGTCGGCCAGTGTAATTACGCCGGAGACACAAAGTGTCATCAATTATTGATTCATTATTTTTAAATGTTGCAATCTTTTAAAATTACTTACGTTGCTCACAAAATTGACCGTACATAATAATCCAAAATATATTAATTGAAATAATACCAGCTCTATGATGTGATTTTTTCTATATTTTAACTAAAAAATTACACCAAATAAAAGAATAACTACAGAACTATAAGAAACGTAACAAACGTCAAACAAAAACCGTTTGTGTTTGAAGAGAAAAATTAAAATTAATGGAACAGTTAACATATCAAGTGTAAAGATATATACACAAAATTAACCGTACAAGACGAAAATGAGTTCTTAAATCTATTTTATATTTATTTTTTCAAAAAATTAATATATAGTGGCACTCCTCTAGCTTTAATTACGGTCCTTAAACGACGTGGCATAGATTTCACCAACTTTCTGGTAATGTTTGGCGATATCTTTTGCCATGTAGAAAAAATAGTGTTTCTGAATTCTTTACGGTTACTAGGATTGCAACTTTGAAGTTCTTTTTTAAAATATGCCACAGATTCTCAATTGGATTGAGACCATGTATCTGCGGTGGAGTATTTAACAATTTTGGTATCCTATGCAACAGCCACACCTTCACCATAGATGCGGTGTTTTTAGGATCCCTATCCTGCTGGAAATAAAATATGCGCGCCATATTTAATTTTTCGGCTGATGGTCTCAAATTGTGTTTCAGAATATCTAACTACATATGTTTATCCATTATTTTTTGAATTTCATGTAAATTTCCAACGCCGTTAGCTCCCATATCCCCCCATAATAATATGGAACCTCCACCGTGTTTAACAGTTTTTACCATAATTTTAGTTTGAAGCTCGGTATTTTTTTCCGCATCACAATCCTGACCAAAACTGAGCAAACCTGAAAAAATTAGTGGTGGAAAAAAAATACCGAGCTTCAAACTAAAAATACTGTAAAAACTGGTAAAGACGGAGGAGGTTCCATATTATTATGGGGTGCTATGGGAGCTAACGGCGTTGGAAATTTACATGAAATTCAAGGAATAATGGATAAAAATATGTACTTAAATATTCTAAAACAAAATTTGAGATCATCAGCTGAAAAATTAAATATGCCGCGTATATTTTATCTCCAGCACGATAATGATCCTAAAAAAACCGCATATACGGTGAAGCTGTGGCTGTTGCATAGTGTACCAAAATTGTTAAATACTCCACCGCAGACACATGGTCTCAATCCGATTGAGAATCTGTGGCAAATTTTAAAAAAAGAACTTCAAAGTTGCAATCCTAGTAACCTTAAAGAATTCAGAAAAACTATTTTTTCTACATGGCAAAAAATGTCGCCAAACATTACCAGAAAGTTGGTGAAATCCATGCCACGTCATTTAAGGGTCGTAATTAAAGCTAGCGGAGGGCCACTCAATATTAATTTTTTGAAAAAATAAATATAAAATAGATTTAAGAACTCATTTTCTTGTACGGTTAATTTTGTGTATATCTTTACAGTTGATATGTTAGCTGTTCCATTAATTTTAATTTTTTTCTTCAAAAACAAACGGTTTTTGTTTGACGTTTCTTATAGTTCTGTAGTGATTCTTTTATTTGCTGTAATTTTTTTGTTAAAATATAGAAAAAATCATATCATAGAGCTCGTATTATTTCAACTAATACATTTTGGATTATTATGTACGGTCAATTTTGTGGGCAACTGCATATAGTTTGCAGGTCAAATTTGCCATAAAAACTTTAGGTTAGATTTGGGATGACTACATTTTTTTTTAATTTACTGTTATTTAGAAGTAATAAGCGGAATATTTAAGCTTTCAGTGTGAGTTACCCCTTAAAGCGGAATTCAAAATGAAATCCCGGTGGAATATTTTTGGCACAGAAGAAGGTGGAAAACATCAAGCTTTAGAAACAAGCAATAAATTTTTGTAAATAATATTATACTGTTTGAACCATATATTCGTGTTTTTCAGATCTTTTTTCATTCTTCTGGATTGTTTTCGAGATTTATGCGTCGTGCACACACATACCACGTAGCTTTGCCATATGAATATTACAGTGTGTTTTACGTTGTTGATTTTTATACAAATAAGAGTTTTTCTTTTACTGTAATGAAAAAGTATGGATCTAAAAATAGCTTATAAGCTTAAGTCTCCAATATATCTTAGTGGTGATGAAAATAGTTGTTGTGACTGGTTTAAAGCTTTACTACTTGTGTTGTAACAACATGCTTGTTTACTTTATCAAGAAGTACACACGTGGCTGTTATGTTTTAAAAATAATATTCTCCAACTGTACCACTCTGTTGTTTCTACAAGAAAAAATCGATGGGGGTTAGATCGCATGATCTTGCAGGCCACTGAATATTACAATTTCGAGAAATGACGCGGCCCAGAAAACGTGTCCGTTACAAATCCAAAGTTTTCCTCGCCGTGTGGCACATGGCGCCATCTTGTTGAAAGAACATATTGTTAAGGTGCATATTGTCTAATTGGGGCCATAAAAGCTTCCATAAGATATTGCGGTAGCTTTCGCCAATGACGTTAACCACGGTGTGCTTCGACTAAGTTGCATCCCAAAGGTCTTCCAACTTCCATTTTTTTTAGATTTTGTTAAGGTGGTGTGACCTTAGTAATTCCAGCCCAAGATGAAAATCCTAGATCAATAGTTTGAAAAGCAAAGTTGATTTTACTAATTTTTTTTTAGGTTTAGCTGCTTTACTTTATGAAAAAAATAGTATCACAACTTTTTAAGGCGTGTAATCTTCTTTCAAGTCCTGGAAACGATATCTTCGTAGTGAAAATATTTAATATTTTAAAATAGCTTTGATAATCCTGAAAAAAAGATGAAAAAATGAGTTCTTCGCCAGTTTTTGGTACCTATCTCTTAAATGGTACGGTCAAATACGATAGTTTATGAATTTATTTTAAAGATAGTGCAATTATCTACAAATCAAACATCTGTTCAACAAATATAGGTAATAAAAGGTTGCAAAATTCCAACAAAAAAATTATGGAATCAGAATGTTGTGATATATCTCAATAATGATAAGTTATGGTTAAAACTGTTCATCATTTACAAAAAGTTGACTAAACTTTAAGCAAAACAAAAAAATTATGTTTTAGCTTGAATAAAACCAAAGATAGGATCGTCGGAAACTGTATGTCCGCGCCGACGGTGTTGATAGTGCCAACCGCGTAGAGCACTATGACGAAATGCATTAGTAGCTGTATTATTAAGTTTTTTTAGAGTTTTACCTACTTAGTAAAAATATAAATTGATTCATTTTAATTTAATTTCCTTTAGATGAATTATTTTCAGTGTATTATTTTGTCATTTAAAGCAAGTTTATGGAGTCACTATTAATACAAAGTTTAATGTGTTAAACATTACATTACATACAAATAAACAAACATATACAGATTAAACTTATACGTAAAAAAATATGTACAGGGTGTCCGGATTTCGTTGTATTTGTGGGTTATCTCAGTTATTAGTAGAGATAGAAGGTTGCGGTTTGCGTGTCATGGCGCTACTTTTTTGTGAAACGAAAAATGCCACAAACAGAATTTTCATAGCTTTCTTTGTTTTCGAGCTACAGGGTGATTTTGAAAATTTGCACTTTTCGAGCACCCCTTGTATCTCGGTTATGCCGCATCATATCAAAATAGTAAAAACTGGCTTTTGTACAGAATGTTACGTAGAATACGATGACGTAGTTAGTTTTTTTCTAAATATTATAATTTTCGAGCAATGGAGTAAAGTTATGGTTTTTTAAATGGGACACCCTGTATATTTATACGTCGTGACATCCCGCTTATCGAGGGCTTTTCAAAAATATATAACACGTGATATTTATTTTTTCATCAAGCCGTTAAATCAGAATTTTTTTAAAAAATATCAATATTTTATAGTAGGCCGTGAAGTAAAACGTATACCTACACATTACAGGTATTGTTCGAATTGGTTTCCGTTATTCTGAATACAATATTGGCACATTTTTTTAATTCTTCGTAAAGCATTTAAATGGTTAACTGGCCGTGCTTGCAAATTTCTGAATTCCATTTCAGTAGCATTCCGCAATTCTTCTATCGTTTGATGCCGGGTACGATATATTTTATTTTCCAAATAACCCCACAAAAAAAAGTCAAGAACTGACAAATCCGGTGACCTGGGAGACCATCTTATGGGACCATGTGTGCCAATCCAGTGACCAGGAAAACGATTTTCCAGATAAGTTGTTATAACGTGAGAATTATGAGCAGGAGCTCCGTCTTGCTGAAAAAATATATTATTTAACTGGGGCAAAGGAACATCTTCGCGAATTTCTCGTAACATATTTTCCAGGAAATGTAGATATCTGTTTGCAGTTAGGCTTCCTTCATAAATATGAAATTTTATATTAGACCCCAATATGAAGCAGGAAACACTGAAGCCAAATCTGCCCTGTGCTCGTTTTCCTGCGACCAGTATCTACTGTTTTGTCGATTTAAAATTCCTACGCTGCTAATATAGGCTTCATCCGACCATGTAATTTTACGGTAAAAATGTCGGTTTGAGTTAATCTTTTGTAAATACCAGTGACAAAATTCTAGGCGTCGCTGAGGATCCCCGGGATGCAAATTATGTACCAGCTGAAACTTATACGGCTTGAAATGATGTTTTTTCAGTATTTCCTGAACTCTAGATTTTGGCACTCCTACTTCGTCTTCAACTATTCTACATGAACTTGTAGCGTTTGTCTCCACTGTTGCCAAAACATTAATCTCATCATTTTCTCGCTGCGGTTTATTATAAGCTTTTGGACGAGGTTTCAAAAATGATCCAAAATTGACAAGATTAGCTTTAATTCTGTTAAATATGACTTTGTTGGGTTGTCGCCTTTCTGGATATCTAAAAATATTGAAAGTAAAATAGATGGTACGGTTACCTCATAAAATATTAATTTACCTCTCAAAATACAGTTGTGACGCCGCATCGCTATTTTCGTTGCACTGAATAAAAGTCTCGTTTGCTGCCATATTAATATAAGCAGTGCCAACAAAAATAACAAACTATAACTAAATTAATAAACCATATAACAAAAATTAAATGGCAAAAATAAAAAAACTGGCGATAATATAAAATTGTAAACATGGATGACATCGACAAGTTAATATACAAGATTTCTAAAATGCGTGTCAATTGTTTTGTAACCAAAGCCTACTATATAAAAATTAAAATTTTTATTAAAACTTGTGATTTAACGGCTCGATGAAAAAATAAATATCAAGTGTTATATATTTTTGAAAAGCCCCCGATAAGCGGAATGTCACGACGTATAAATATACAGGGTGTCCCATTTAAAAAACCACAACTTTACTCCTTTACTCGAAAATTATAATATTTACAAAAAAACTAATTACGTCATCGTATTCTACGTAACATTCTGCATAAAAGCCAGTTTTTACTATTTTGATATGATGCGGCATAGCGGATATACAAGGGGTGCTCAAAAAGTGAAACTTTTCAAAATCACCCTGTAGCTTGAAAACAAAGAAAGCTATGAAAATTCTGTTTATGGCATTTTCCGTTTCATAAAAAAGTAGCGTCATGACGTGCAAACGGCAACCTTCGATCTCCACTAATAACTGAGATAACCCGCAAATACAACGAAATCCGGACACCCTGTACAGATTGCAACGAATGGAGGGCGTTATATTCGCGCAAGACACGTGTAAGTCTTTCGGGATAATCAGGCTCCATTCGTTCTAATCTGTATAAATTATTAATTTACGTATAAATTTAATTTGTATGTAATGTACACACGCCAATGTATCATTTGTTTAACACATTAAGCTTTATATGAACAGTGGCTCCATAAACTTACATCCGGTAATTATTTATATCGCAGGACAAAATGATACATTGAAAATAATTCATTTAAAGGAAATTAAAATGACAAATGTTATTATGAGTTTATAATACTGTCCTGTTAAATATATCCCACCAATAACATACATGTAAAAAAAAACAGGCCAAGTTCTCGTCAGGACTGTGTGTTTTGCTATTTGAAAAAAATAACTCAAATGTAAAAATTATGCCAAGTTCTTTGCCTACACGTTATCAGCAGTGTCTTGATAAGCACAGAAAAATATTATGTGAATTGATAAATTTACAGATCAAACTTGGCACGTTTTCAAGGTTCTCAATATTGCTCAGTTCTTTAATGAAAACGTGCCAAGTTTGTTGTCAATACATCTCTTAGAACAGATCTAATTTTTAAATAACAAAAAATTTTAAAAAATCTACCCGAGCACAGCCTCGAACCCACGACCTTTTGGTTCACTAGCTGAGACTCTACCTCTGGACCACGTTGCTAATTTGAGAAAATCCGTGCCGATGCCGTTATATTTGATGACTATGACACATTGGCGCGGCTGGGAGATCGTATTCCTATGTTTAGCCGCTAATAATACAATATGCAATGCAAATACAATGCGCATATTAGGTACCTAATTAATAAGTTTTTCTTTGTCCAACCCAAATGTTTTGAAAGAGTATATTTTACGGGGCGGTTCGAGTGTATTTCCATAGTGGGAGTGGCGCGATATTATTGGTGGGCCGTCGACAAATTTTGTATTTTTTTAGCTTCCGTATATCTGTTTCTTAGTTTTAATGAATTTATATAGTCCATATACGAGTAAACCTCTGAGACCAATTTAAAATACGACCCAGCCCGGAGCAAGCTTGGATATCTTTCGACGATGGCTTGGCTTGATTCTTTCTTGGGGAGTTTTCGCATGCAACTTGCACTTTTTGAAAGAAAAGTTTGGTTTTAAAAGATAAATTATTAGGTCGATCATTGAAAATAAATTTAGGTGGGTCGTTCACCAAATGACCTTCTGGACGGGCCGGGCCGCGCCTGTAAATATTCACTGCACATTGGAATTTTTAATTAATTAAAATATACTTTTAATAACTACATATACTCAAACAAAAATACAGGTATGGAAAGTACTTAAACGATTTCTTGCTGGGGTGTATTTGTAAAATAATACTCAACTTATAATAAAATTTAATATATTATTTTAAACAAACATGATCAAAATTTTTAACACAAATATTATTTTTTTTATATTTTAATATCCATATATTTAAAAAAAATGCCATTTAATCTTATATTAACATATTTTAATTTTCGTAAATATCTTTGGTCATTAGCCGTCTTAATTCATTGTTTCCCTTAAAATAAAAACAATAATTTGTAATAAGCCACTTGTTGGGTAGTATTCTCATTATAGTATCAGTACTTAAACGGTTTCTTTGATTAGTTTTTAACAAATTTCTAGTTGAAAATACTCTTTCAACATTAGCACCGAGAGATGGCGCTAGCAATTTGCGTACAAATGCAAAAGCGGTATTTTACAGAGCTAAAACTGGTAGATGACTCTCTAAAGCGGTAGAAATAACGCTTTAGCGGTAGTTCTGGCAGCGCTGCTATTGAGATCGATGACGAACTGAGGTTCTAGGCTTTTTGGCAACATGTTTACGTACTCTGGCGATATTTTCATTGCGAGCACTACGTGGACGCACTGGCACCTTTAAATCAAGAACCAACCCGGAAACCTCAAATTTTCGAATATGATTGCAAATTGCGTTGTCCCGTGGCACATCAAGCCAAAAAATTAAACGAAGTGTACGAATACTTATTTCCCTACAAGAACGAAAATTTTGGTAGTCAGTTTCAACAATTCGGACAGGGGCTTCCATCGTAAATCGATGCATAACTAGATTGCCTGGTCTCTAGATGGCCCATGCAAAATATAAAATTTCTAAGTTGTTGAGAAATGGCGCCAAACTTAAGTCCCGAAGTATCTATCAGTGGCGGCTCGTGTACCTAATAATAGGTGAAGCGGACGCAAAAAAATACTAAGCGGCGTATTCGCCATTTTATAACGTAAAAGAATTTTAGAGTACTTACCAAAGCTCACCTACTTTTTAAATATAAGGTCTATTCTTCGATCCTTTAATGTTGCAAACTTATCGGTGATGTCATCATAAAATGGTTCTGATGTAGTAAATTCATTTAAAAGTCCCTTTTCAATTGAAATTTTGTCTAAATTTGTAAATCCTTCTATCATTGAGTTTCGCAGATAAGTTTTAACTGTTTTCAAGCAAGAAAAACTTCGTTCCACCGATACACTCGTAGAAGGTATCGTCACGATTAGGCAAAATAATTTATCAGCTTCCTTTAAAATGTGTCTACTCTCATGGAAAGTTTTCCGAATTTGATCTAACTCAATGTTGGTGTATTTTTCATCATTATAAATAAAATATAAATCCTTTTTATCCTCATTTTCCCATCTGGAAAATGGTGTTTCTAGCAAAACGCGCACCGGATCATACAACAGAAACATTTCTATGATTTTAAGTTTTAACATTTTAACACGTAATTCGCAAAAAAAAACAATACCGAAATGAACATACATATGAACATAACATAAGAATTTTCCAATTGGTAAAAAACTATTCTTAAGTCGTATGATACCTTTTGCAATCACTAATACTCAATGTGAACTTTTTAAATCATTTAGATTTTTATACTCTTTGTGTTACACGAAGCGTCGGAAGCTTTATTGTTAAGTCGTTATTAAATATTAAAGGAAATTACCTCATTAAATGACGCGGACGTTCTTCTGCCCACTGTTCATTCACGTTTACTGAAAAACACTTAAAATTTGTTAAGTGGCCTAAAAGCACAAACTTTCAATAAGCTCAGGCGATCACGGGATTTACATCACCTGTAGTGACTAATAAGTTAATGGAAGCTTCCGATAACAATCTCTTAAGTAGCAAAAAAGCCCAAGTGGGTACTAAATATATAAAAAACCTTTTAGTAGTAACAAAGAAGCCTCCAAAACAAATAAAACTTAATCTAACCAATAATAGATGTTTGCACGTTTTCAGATTTTCTAATTAAGGAAGATAGAATAAAGACGAAACATGTAACGGGTAGTAAGCTTTCTAAAAGTACAGAGTGTCATAGCAAGAACTGTCCACTTTAAATAACTCGAATTCCACTTGATATGTTATACAAAAAGTCGCAGAAGTTGATTAGAAGATTTACAACATATTCACGTTGGAATTTAGCAAAATGTGCCTAAAGTTACATTGTATGGTTTCTTATAAAAACGACATGTCAAATAACTTCAAATATTAGACCCATGGACTTATTGGCAAGGGAAGATAAAACTATTTATTCATAACTAGGCTTTTGTTTTGTTTCATACACTGTGCGTGTGTAGGACAAAGAAAGAGGAGATAGAGGACGCTAAATATCCGACCTCTCGCCCCGTTACTTTCCGAGCTCTCTGTATTCAACCCAGCAAACATGTAAAAGGACAGTTCCGGATGAAAAGAGTCTAATTTTCCACACATTTAACAATAACGCACCATTTTTTTTTATCTTCTGACAGCCCACGAAGTCTAAGTACTATGTACCGTGGGTGTACTGGGGGGGTCGACTCACACATCCAGAGCTGGAAACTTCCGTAGGGATTTCACCAGCCCTTTTAAGGGGATGTGCGGGGTGGTACTACCTCGGTCGAGGAAGAATTCCTCTACCACCTTCCAACAGTTAACAATCACAAAATATCCATGGTCGAAGCGGGATTCGAACCAGCACCACCGGATTGCGAAGCTGGCGCCGTACCAACTCGGCCGGAACCCCCAACGTTTATAGATAAGATCTTTAAAAAATAGCAAAAAATCTTGAAAATTCCACTAAAACACTATTTCCACTGCTAGGCAATCCTGTACACAAAAATGTATCACACCTCTATACCTGTTTAATCCATGAATGAACAGGTCTAGGAACCAAAAGCGGCGTTGTCACTATTACTCTAAATTTGGCCCCTGTGCAATGGTAATAAATTACTAAAAATTTATTACTACAAAAATTTACGGTATATTGTTATATGTATTTTACTCCTCAGTTATAAAGAGTATCCGAGAAGTCTAAGTATGGGCAAATATCCTTGCTATTAGTAAATATAGAGAAACCAAATTTTAGCTGTATCTTAATTGTTAATAAATCTACTTTTTTATATAATTTAAATTTTTCAACCCCCTTGAGGGGTGACGCTAAGGAGTTAGGGCAAACATTTTAAATACATCCTTATGCCGTGTGGTCATTTTGAACAACTTTTAAAGTAATAATGGAAATAAAGGTACCTATTTACATTTTAATTTTTTTCACGATTTTTAATTTTTAAAGGCTTGTCATTTAAAAGTAAATTAAGATACTGACCTCGGGTTTGCGGTACAATATTTTTTTGAAGACCTTTAACATGAGGTCCTGCAAGACCTATGCAAAATGGCATAGGTATTCGCAGTTTTAAGATTTCCACAGACTGTGTGTGGTTTTAGGATTTTTAAATATCTCAACTCAGTGCCTTCTAAATTATATATTAAATACGTGCAGAACACTGCAGATGACGGGAAAACAATGTATTTTTAGTTATCATGTCATTAACGAGAACAGAACTGTTGGATTTATGGCGACAGGAAGATACTTTAGGACATTGATCGGCAATTGGCAGATCCGGACCGCGGAAGGTAGAACACTGGACCGCCGAAATATTATTTTTAAGAACAAAAATAAAAATTAGAAATTAATAATATGAGTTTTTATAAGCCACGTTCCTTTCTGAGAAACAAATATTACCTGATGTACATTTGAAGTTTTCTTTTTTTTCCTGGACCTCGATTAAATTTTCAAAAGTATCCGGACCCCACTAGAAATTACTTGCCGATCTCTGCTTCAGAACGTAAAATGCGGCCAAATTTTCATACGCGTCGCGACGTATCATCCAACAGTTCTCTTCTCGTAAATGCACGTATTGAATATATAGTTAAGAAGGCACTGAGTTAAGATATTTAAAAAACCTAAAAACACACACGATCTGCGAATATGCCTTGTGCATAGTTATTTATAAAAAAGCTGCAAAAATATTACCTCCAAATTAATTTAAAGGACAAAACTAATAAAGGTAATAAAAATTATAGTACTTACCTCAATCTAAAATACCTTACACAAAACATACAGAGGAAAAACACTATCATATATTGAATTGGACACCAATTCACTTAATGACACACTCTATGCCGTATTGCACAATACAAACTCAATCTCAATTCTTTCAATGATTAGTTTATCACTGGCAACCAATAGGTTATAAGATTGCCTGAAGTGTAAGGTTTCATTGGCTTTTAATAGGTCGTTTAAATATACACTTTTGTAGTACCAAACAAATAGTTTGGTTATAGTATCCTTAAATTCGGAAAGAACTGAGGCATGGAAAATATCGATTTAAACAAGCCTTTTTTAAAATCTTGGATTATAACCAAGAAAGTAATTTTCAACAACATCCCCAATGGCATTTTTCTTAAAAACGAAAAATAAAGATAGTCTACTTGTAGGTAAAATTCATATTTTTGAAGGTTTTGACCTCCCTGTATATAAAAACTAAATTTTCTCACCACAAATTGTATTTTTTAACAAGCAATTTTTTTAAAGAATAACTTCTTGTCGAAAATTTAAAAATTAGGTCCATTTGTGCCACACGTAACCCCATCCAGGGACACCCTATATATGTGTCTTGAAGAACAATGCACTCTTATTTAATATAATGAATAATTTCTATTACCTCACTAATATTGAAAAGAAATAAAACACTGTTTATTATTTTAAAATAATTTTATTAACCTAGTACCTATTATTAAACAAACACACATTGTTTAGACATTCTGTAAAAATTTAAATATAAAAGAACGACACTTTTTAACACCAGATTTTAACCCGAACACGGTAAGCTTTGCGTGTATTTATTTCACTAAAAATATAGGATTCTGCTTCTTTGCAAAACTTTTGGCTTGAATGGGTATTATATTTTCTTTGGAGTACAGGATGTAAGATGGAACAAATTTGACGCTTACCACTGCATTAGAATCTTCTAAAGTTATAGCTAGATGTGGTGGAAACAATGTCTAAAATATACAAATACAACAATAAACTTGCAATTATATTTAATGTTAACAGTTTTTTAACAATACGTATCGGCTGAGTAAACAGTCATAAGTCATATAAAATGGACTAACCAAGAGAGATTTACAAATAAAAAACACACTTATAATTGCAATTCTTTTTAGATTTGTTTTACTTACCATAAAACACTGAAATGAGTTGCTCCAGCAAAAATCTATTATTTTTGGTGTACCAATAACCATTGATCCAAATTTAATGCTATAAGGCTATAAACCAACAAGCTGCAAGCTTAAACGACTATTCAACGAACAAATAGCATCAGCACAATTTCAACCTCCAAAGGGTTCCGCGAGCAATAGAAGTAATATTTCAGCGAAAAATAGAACCCATTGAATTAAATCAAGAAAGCGGGATGCTATATTTTAATATATGAGAAATAATATTTATTTAATAAATGAACAGAAAAGCAAACATTAAGCAAAAATATAAAATTTTTATGAAACTCGAACGTAAAAAATATGCTTTAAAAACCATACATCTTAAAATAAGAACAGTCAGTACCACTTAAATTAAAACTAAATTTTAAAAATCGAGACAAATCGCCGATTTGAAGTGTGTGGGGACACTGGACATACCCTTTGAAATCGGGACCGTAACAAAGCTGAATAGCATAGTGTAGTAGAATGAACCTATCTGAGTACGCAAATGGCCAAAAAAAAGTTGTAACACGTAAGGTGTTACATTAAACAAACCACATGTAGAACGGTACCGTTTAATATTTAGTGAAAAAATGATTTTACAAGTTATTTAACCCTGTATATCGACAATATTTATAATTTATATTAACATCTAAGAAAAAATGCAAACATCAAAAATATGTATTTCAAACACACGTATTCTATTTTTTCTTTTTATGGGGGGTCACTTCTTCTTTCCTTAAAAACCAACAGTAATCACCCATCATGGCTGGATCCTATCGTCACTGGTACCGAATTTCCATTGTCCGGACATCTTGATGGAACCTTTCACCCTGCTCGTCGCTGACAGCGCCCAAATTCTCAGGAAAAAATGATAAATGGGAATGGAGAAAGTGAATTTTTAATGGTATTCGGCAACCAAGCTATTTGTAGGAGTTTAAAAGTTCATTAACTAGGTGTTCGTAGTTTGCATCCATATTGGTGCCTCAAAAATCCCATCACTACTCTTACAAATGAGTTTCAAGCTCTGAGTTCTTGCGTGGTGAGCTTTTCTATAAAATTACTATCGTCCAGCAATTTTTTAATTTGTGGCCCAATAAAATGGCCTTCTTTTAATTTGGCGTCACAAGTGGTAAATGGGGAAAGGCTTGTCTTAGGTATTTAAATCCGCCACTCTCTTTATTCATAGCCTTCAGAAAGTTTTTCATTAGTCCAAGTTTAATGTGAAGAGGAGGCAAAAGGACATTTTTTGGATCTACAAGGAGCACATACTTAACATTTTGAGATCCCGGTTGAAAATCAATCCTTTCCGGCCAAATTTTCGTTACATAATAAATAATCATTGACAACACGACTGCCCCAAAAATAAAGAAAACAGCAATATTTTGTAAATCCTCCCTGAAGTCCCACTAAAATTGCTATAACTTTTACATCCCCACATATCTGCCATTTCCACCGGTTGTAGTTTATTTTATCTAGGTTTCTTTGATTGTCACTGATGGGCAACTGGTATAGATGGTTTTAAATTCCCATTTTGTAATAACACAGCTTTTAAACTATATTTCGATGAGTCTATGAACAAGCGCCACTCACAAGGAGAATGCTCGACATTGAGTTCCTGCAGTAAACCCGCGATATCAGTACACGCACATAACGCATTTTCCATATTGTAAAATGCAGAAAACGTAGCATATTATATTTTCCTGAAAGTCGTAATTTTTGTTTCTTTGGCTAGTAAGTTCCACTCCTTGAGACGAGAACAAAGAAGTTCTGACAACTGCTTTGACAACCCCAAATCACGTACTAAATCATTTGACTCACTTTGAACAATCAAATGTGGCTCGCCGGAACTAGGACCTGGAGTAAAAGTGGGGTCGGTATACTGTTCTTTGGATCTGCCTGATGATGCGTTATTATCTCCATTATCTGCCAAAACAATATCTTGCCAATCTAAAGGCGAAGTCGGTACTGGTAAGTCTGCATTGTGAGGAACAGGTCTTATGGCAGAAGGCAGATTCGGATATTCGATCTTGCGCTATTTTTTTTTGAGAATAACCTTCAGTCCTTGTCATGCAAATAGAGCAATCGTCAAAATGATTGATGGGTTCTCGCCATACCATTGGAACTGCAAAAGGCATACTTTTTCTCGTCCCTTTCATCCACTGCAACAATGACACGCTACAGCTGATACAGCACACATGGGGAGCCCACTGCTTGTCTTGGTCTCCGATTAAAACACCAAAATACATGAAATAGGCGTTTTTCGCATTTTCGGAAAATGGTCTGGCTTGTGACTTCACCAGAAATTCTCCACAAATATAACAAAACGTGTCAGGAGAAATTTTGCAACTGCGGTGCATTACACTTGATATTTGCGTTGTTAACAAAACTTTCTTAAATACACAGAACCACTCAATTCGAAACTCAAAAGAAGACTGAATAAGAGAATAAGTTTAAGGTTATAACCAATTCATTTTAGGTTATCTTTCTGTTTTACACTGCACCCCTTTTAAAAGACCCCTCATAAAATTTACTATCTGCCACTATAAAAAGGGTCTAATGAGCCCATAGAAAAGTGGTACGTATTAGGGCTTTATGAATATTTTCCTATTATTAGAAAGGTATTAGCATTGTGAAAATAATGGGCTGAACTGTGTTACAAGAATCGTGTCGGCCAGTGAATTAAATTGCCGGGTTTCTAGATGACACATACAAAATATAAATGTTTAATAGGTTTTGAGTTGTTGAAAAATGGTGCCAAATTTAAATCCCGAAGTACCTATTGGGCAGTGGCGTAGTCAAGGGGTGGGCAACGGGGGCGACCCCCCCCGCGCTCCACTGGTCAGCGACCACTAGCCCATGTAATCATGTTTTTTTAGACTTTTTGATTGGAGGAATTATTTTTCTGTGGTTGTGGATTTAATAAAAAACAGGATTTTTTGAATATAAATCCGAGTTTGCTTCGTGTGTGATAACACGGATAACACTGAAATGATGAAAAGTGATTAATCTACTCATTGACAAAAAAGAAAAATTGACACCCGCTTAAGTGGAGTACAAAACATTTATCACAAAAAGTAGTTTTTTATTGCTGCTCGAATAAGTAGATATTTCACACTCCGTTATTTCACTATTAACGTATGAGAAATTCGGAAATATAATATGGCACTCATAAATAATTTCGACCCCTCCACCCCTAGAGGGCTACGCCACTGCTATTGGGACACCCTTTACAAGTACGCCATATACTTAAGAAGAGTAGGTATTTTATTCATGACTATATAATCCATTTTATTTTAGTAAAAATTGTTGCTTTATTTTTCTTTTGTATGAATATTGTGATAAAATTAACCGTAGATTCATATTCTATAGGTATTTTTTAGCGTATTTAGAAAAGCTTCAAGATATTTTATAATTTATTTTAGGAAAATAATATGTAAAAAGATATTGAGGTCCATAGTGACAGAAAAATGTCATCATAGATCTTTTAACATATTAATCTTCTGAATGAAATTATTATACACGTAAACTTTAAATAATTGACTGAAAATTGATTGCAGGATATGAATATATACTTAATATACTTATAATGTTATTGTTAACAATTTTGAAGCCGGAAAACCATGTCAGAATGAAATTGCCACGTGGAGAATGCCAACTTAATCAAATTATAACTTTGCCTAATCAGATCACGTCAATATTCATAATGGCCAGTGAATACGATAAATTAATTATAAATACACAATATGACTTTTAATATAATAAAACTAAGCTGCTCATTCGTATGTGCCATTAGCCATAATGATCCCATAATGACCGGCATTATGTATAGTATGTATACTGCCCGTTGTATTCATTTAGTTCATAACAGTCATATTATTTATTTACTTCTATCTCTAGCTTTTCATTGTATTTAGCAAACACCGTTCACTCGCATATTTCGGAAATGTATTTTCTGCTGTAGTAAAACGGTTTGTTTTTAGCACTGATTTCTTTGCCGTCTGGTCTTAACGGTAATTTAAGTTTCGCTTTGTTCCATTTTGACCTTTACTTCTTTGAGGCAATTAGCTGCCTCTCACCGCCTTTTATACTTTTTATACGGCCTGTTTGATGTTATTTGTCTCTTTTAGTGCCAACTGGCCGAACGAAACAGCGAAAGTCGACCTATAGACTCAAAACCATGAAAAGATATTTTTTTAGTTACAATTTCTTTGCTTATGTCTTTTTTAAGAAGGATTTGGCGCTGATTGCTACTATTTTGGTTTTTATATCATTGTTGTTGCTATTGACATTTAGCAAGAGAAACCAAGGGCACCAACCTTATTTCTTCTTCACACCTGCTCTCTTCAACTACCAATCCCACCTACAGTTACGCTGACGATAGTACCTTTTACTTCAACGTTCATTTTTCCAGACCAGTCTCGAATCAAGAACTGGATAATAGACGCAGATCTATGCACCTATCCCTTCCCAAGATCTTAAGTTAACCCTAGACTGGGGTGCCAAGAACCTTGTTCAGTTTAACTCCTCCAAGACTCAGTCTTGCTTCCTGTCACGCAAAAAATTCAGAAAGACTTAGCCCATCTACCAAGCGCGGTCCGTGAGTTTTTTTACAGGTGTGTCAAAATTTTGTGGGCAACTAGTGATATCAACGCAACAAGCAAAATGCACTTTTTTAATTAAGGAAGGTTTTTTAATAATGTGCCTAGTTTTGCCAAGAAATTATTTACCAACAAATAAACACCGCAAAAATCATAAAATAGGTCCTGTTGTATATTGAACATTGCCACTCTAGATCTTTATGATTTTTTTATATGTGTTTTAGTACTCTGGATTGTTAGCGGCTTCCCATTTTGATAGTTCAGACAAGTCTCGAATCAAAAGCTGGATTCGACCCAGATCTATGCACCTATTCCTTTCTCAAGATTTTTATTTAATCTTAAACTAATGTACCAAAAACCTTATTCGGTTCAATGCCTCCAAAACTCGGTCTTGCTTCTTGTCACTCATCCACATGAATGGCCAAGCCCTACAGAACAATATAACGTTCGATCTTGTTGGAATCACTTTCGAACATGATCTCAGCTGGCACAAACATATTATTTCAATAGCTAAAAGATAAAAAGCTTGGTCTCCTCTTTTGAGCCAGAAAATACTTCTCCCCTTCAAACTTACACACATTCTATGTTTCCCAAATAAGACCTAACCTAAAGTACTGTACCCACATCTGGGGATTGGCATCACACTTAACATCCTTGATTCTATCCAAAATAGAGTCACTCGGTTCATTAATGACTCAATCCTAAAGGCCCCATGTTCACGGGTCAACCTGGGTCGAACGATTTAGGTCGTTCAACGTGGATCGAATGAAAATTATGAGTGAAAATGTTTACACGTCCAATATGGGTTGAAGCGATGCAGTAATAATCAAAATGGCATCAAGTGCAGTTGTGAATGCAGGAGTGCCTAATATTGTGGGTTAGAATAATTGGAGCTGCAAGGAAGAAGAAAAACGAGCGGCGCTGTTGGACTAGACCCTGGATTTTGAGACGTTATGATATAGGTGCATTAAGATGTCTTCTAAATGAATTTAATCTAGAAGATGTGAACTCATATAGAAATCATTTGAGAGTAGTTAACAAACATTTTGAGGAACTCTTACAGGAAACATTTCTCTCCAGAAGAAGGACACGAATATGCGAGAAGCCCTATCAGCACGTTTGAAATTGGTGGTAGCTATTCCTCACTTTCTGCTTTGTATAGAGTTCCAGGATGTTCAATATCACACTTGATGGAAGAGGTTTTAAATGTTATTTATGAGGATTATCATACATTCGATTATGGAATAAGTTGCCTGCAGGTGTTTTCCCTTCCCCTCTCAACCTCTAATCCTTTAAATCCTGTGTCAATTACATTTCCCGTATACGGTACGTTAGTATTTAAGCTTGAAGTCTACGTGGGCTGTCTCAAATAAAAAAATAAATATCCTTCTGTTTTGTTTCATACATGTGCGTGTGTAGGACAAAGAAAGAGAGAACGCTAAACATCCGATATCGCGCGCCGCGCCGTCGCTATTGCTTTTCGGGCCGTCTGTATTTCACCGAGCAAACCTGTAAAAAGACAGTTCCGGATGAAAGGAATCCATTTTTCCACACACATGGCACTGACGTACCATTTTCGAAAGTTTATGGATCTAAGAAAAACCAAATATCACTTAAAATTGCACTACATTGCAGTACATTCCGAACTGTCAAAAATGTTACACACAAAATACTACGCCCTGACAACTGTTTAAGCCAATTATGAACGGGGAACAAAGAAAAAGCGACGTTGCCACTCTTACTCAATATTTCGTCACCATGCAATGAAAATACATTACTACAAATTTATTATCACAAGAAATTAATTCTTTGTGATAAATATCATATGCTTCAGCCTATTTACCTATGATGTTTACAATTACAGATATTAATCTACAGTAATTGGGTTGGTTTAGTATAGTTTATCAATCTGAAAATATGTCACATAACTGAAAGTTCTTTGAAGAAAAACCAAAATTTTACAACTTAGTCGCGGGCAAAGTCGTGGATAAATGCTAGTAATATTCTCGACTAGAAACTGGTTTTTAGTATTGAATAACAAATATTTGATATTCCCAGAAGGTTTGGCGATTTCAAAATACTCGTATTTTTGAAAATTGATTTTCTTAAATAACAAATATAAATATGCAATAACAGAATATCTCGGAATTATCTAGTAACAATAACTTTTCTTGGATAAATGGTAAAAGGATATTTCACAAAGGATCTTATATCAATTTGTAATAGGAGTTTTGAAAACGGGAGTAAAACGAACCGAGATAAATTTTATAAACTCTCCATTGTAATTTTCTTCTATAATATAGCCCTAAGCTTGATTCTGAAAAACAATAGGAATATTCTCTAGTTTCATTCCATTTCTTTGAGTTAATCCAACGGGAAATAATTTATATGTAGTCAAAATGTTTTTATTAGAATATTGGCAATGCCATTCCAGTTAGGAAGTAAAAACTTTTGAAAGAAGACTATTAGATTTGGGTTTTGTTGAAAATAGAAAATATTTTCTTTACTTTGCATTCAAGGATTTTTTCCGTTTTTTTTTTCTATGCATATTTAAGCAAATCATTATTATTAGTGTTGCGTGAAACGGAACACTTATGGAATCACTGTCCATCCGTCCGTCCATCCGCCCGTCCGCCATAGGCCATTTTTACTGAAACTACTCGACGTAAAAATTTGAAATTTAGCACATAGATAGAGTGTGGTGGCCCAATTATAGGTGTGAAGTATAGAAAGTTTAATTTTGATTCCGAGGGTTAATTTTAGAAATTGGGAAATGAAAAAAAAATTAAGGGCATCGTGTAGGGTGTCAAATGAAAGCTTATTGAAGCACGAATTTAACAAGTTAGGGATATGCTTTTCTATGAATTTTTAAAAACATTTTTCGAGAAAAATGTTTAAAAATTGCTGTCCCCTACCAGAAGGATAACTCAAAAAAATCAAAAAAAAATCATGTACATTGAGAATTAGGTGCAGATTGAACCAAAATTATCAGGATTGAAAAATTCTAGCGCAATAAATTCTTATAAAAATTTAATTTTTTATTTCCTTATAACTCCTGAACCATTGGTTTTAGAGAAAAAGTTTTTCAACAGAAAATATTTACCACGATGTAAGGAACAACTTTTGTTCTTATAGGTTTTTTGAAATTTTTAATTTGGCTTAGTCGAAACGCTCCCCACTCAGCTATGCGCATGCGCAATGTCATACGGCGTTGGTGCCGACGCCGACGGCGACGGGTAGTGCGACTGGAGTGGGTAACTTTTTAAAATAGCGATAGCGAAAGAGATAAAGAAGCGAAGAGGAAGCGATCGCTTTGATACTAAGTACTCTATAAGCATTTCTTTATAGGCAAAATAGAAATAAACATGATAAAGAATACTGTATAGTCTGATCTGAAAACATAAAATCTTCAACAAAAAAGAAGAGATTTCAGGTCTTAACCTCAATTGTTTATTGTTTCTATATTTGATTTCGATTATTGTAATATGTTCCCTGCATAAAGGTTTTTAATTAATAATTTTGAAACCGATGGACGAATATACAAAAATCTGGTTCAAAAGCGTGTAATGAGAGATGAAAGTGGTCACTTGTCACTACAGGAGAGAAGATTTATCGAATTATTCCGTCTTAACAAGGACCTAGTGGTAAATCTATTTGATAATTTAGTGGACCATTTACAGGCAGAAATAAAGTCAACTAAAATACCCATGCTGTTTAATTGGGAAGATATTTCATTCCACAATCTCATGCAGTTTTCTCTTTCACTAATTCCTGTGAAATTGTGCGTTACCAATTCGGTTTGAGCAATTAAAAAATTAATCAAAACAGCCCACTGAGCTGTATTTGTTTCTCGTCCCCTAATCCTAGAAATATTAGCACGGTTTTCAACAGTAAATATAATTTTTACATCACTAATAACAGTAACAATAAACTTCAAATAGTTTTAGGTTATGTACATATTGATTGCACAAGAGAGACAAAACGACTTTTTAGCTAAAAGTAAAAAGAGATAAAATTACGTCGCTGTCAAGGCGACACCTCTCGAGGTATCGCTTTCGCTACGTAAGTTCGTGCTATATCGACCCACTTCGAAACATACCGAATGGTGATAGAGAGTAGGAATTTGCAAAAAGACCCCGATCGCTATCGCTATTTTTCATACAGAGTGCCACTCCATGAGCGGAGATCGGGCGGCCGAGGTTTTCTCAGGTTAAGTGTGCTGATGGCACGGAACTCTAATTTTATTGTGAAAGTATAGCTTGACTTGACCGATTTTTCTGCACTTTGCTTGCTGTTCAAATTATTTTTGTCTTGGAATATGCTTCTTAAATAAATTTAGGTTTATTATTGTAGCAAATATATACTTAAACTGCCCTTTTTTAATAAATTCAAAAATAACATAATAACAAAACTTAGTTGTATTATTCTTACACTAAAACAAAATCTACACAAAGACAAATCACAAAAGAATGGTCCAGTTTCAAGTGTTGCCAAATTTTAAGGTGGAAAAAGTAAAGCTTTTGGTTTATTTACCTATTTCGGGACCTCCTACAATTTTTGTTGGAGAATTTACCAAATCCAGTGTGTTTCCCGACCCAAAATAACTAAAACCTCGTTTACAGACCGACACTTGTGTTTTCTTAACCACGGCCACCCTTTTCGGCGTACGTAATTACAGCCTTATAAATAAAGGCTAAACCAAGGCTTGTCTGCTGATAAATTTCCCCAAAACTGTATTGTACTTATTAGTAAGCTAGGAAGATAGGTATATTAAAAACGGTGTCTTGTAGAAAGAGACAGAGTATTTTTAATAGGGTATAAAAGTAAAACAATGGAGTTGGTTTAAATATCAATTTTTGCTGATTTTGAAGGTTAATATAAAATGTTAATGAACTTCAAGAGTCTTGCACCCACTAATTATTAAGAAAATTATAAAATATTTTAGAACGTTCAAACTCTAGTATTAAACACTAAATAAAAGCTGACACAAAAATGAGATAAATAAATTTTATTCAAATCAATAATTACACCGGCACACAAAAAAAAAGTGGTCTGTACATTTGACCAGACCCATCTATCTATATGTATTTTGATGCGCTGAATCCAAATCCGAAGTCCGTTTGGCCCGTACACCCTCATTGCAAAAAACGCTGAAAATGGCTAAAAATTGCGAAAAAGTGCAGTTATGAAAAAGAAGAAAATTTTATTGAACTAGATCAAGTATGTTTCTTATGTATTTTGATGCGCTAAATCCAAATCCGACGTCCGTTTGGCCCGTACACCCTCAAAATTTTGATTAAATTGCCAAAAAACGCTGAATATGGCTACAAATTGCGAAAAATTGCAGTTATGAAAATGAAGAAAATTTTATTGAACTAGGTCAAGTATGTATGTATGTGAAGTTCGTTTGGCCCGTACACCCTCCGAATTTTGAGTAAATTGCGAAAAAACGCTGAAAATGGCTAAAACTTGCAGTTATGAAAATGAAGAAAATTTTATTGAACTAGATCAAGTATGTTTCGTATGTATTTTGATGCGCTGAATCCAAATCCGAAGTTCGTGTGGCCCGTACACCCTCAAAATTTTGAGTAAATGGCGAAAAAACGCTGAAAATGGCTAAAAATTGCAGATATGAAAATGAAGAAAATTTTATTGAACTAGATCAAGTATGTTTCGTATGTATTTTGATGCGCTGAATCCAAATTCAGAATCTGTCAATCTCAATCATTCATATATTTATCAACAATCGTAAAAAATAGCAATGAATAGCAAAAAAATAGTATTGTCCTTACGCACCAATGAGGACTTTTATTACATATGTGGGAGTGATTTCTTGTCACATTATACTCTACAGAAGCCAAGATACCCACTACTGCAGACTGCAGTCGCTTGATGACGACGCCTGCGGGCCTGCTTTGTCACCCTGACCAGACGCCGATACTGGGGTTCCGAATCCCTGCATCGTAACTTATCGCTTGTGTCTGCCATGACGGCATAACCCAGGGACTCTGCCAGATGGTTCTGTTGCCCACCGTCACCACGTGGAGGTGCCCTGGTTACAGGCACAAGCAATCAGTTCTCCGAAGTTGAATTGCAAGTTCTAGCTATTTTTCGAAGTTTTTCGCAATGTACTCAGAATTTTGAGGGTATATGGGCCAAACGGACTTCGGATTCAAAATACATACGAAACATACTTGATCTAGTTCAATAAAATTTTCTTCATTTTCATAACTGCAATTTTCAGCGTTTTTTCGCAATTTACTCAAAATTTTGAGGGTGTACGGGCCAAATGAACTTCACATACATACATACTTGACCTAGTTCAACAAAATTTTCTTCATTTTCATAACTGCAATTTTTCGCAATTTGTAGCCGTATTCAGCGTTTTTTCGCAATTTACTCAAAATTTTGAGGGTGTACGGGCCAAACGGACGTCGGATTTGGATTTAGCGCATCAAAATACATAAGAAACATACTTGATCTAGTTCAATAAAATTTTCTTCTTTTTCATAACTGCACTTTTTCGCAATGTTTAGCCATTTTCAGCGTTTTTTGCAATTTACTCAAAATTTGAGGGTGTACGGGCCAAACGGACTTCGGATTTGGATTCAGCGCATCAAAATACATATAGATAGATGGGTCTGGTCAAATGTACAGACCACTTTTTTTTGTGTGCCGGTGTTATCATTAAAAAAAAATTGGGATACAAAAATTAAAATTTTAAATTCTAAAAATAAACTAAAATAACCAATATTACAACAAATTAATATTTAGTATTCAAGCCTCTACTTCTTAGTAATGCATTAACCCACCTATGCATCCCAATAATCAAATTATTGATGATTTCGTGGACGATATTCCTCCATTATTCAGTAGCTACATCAATAAGTTTTTGGGCACTGCTTGGTGGATTATTCCGGTTGAAAATGGCTCTGGATACACTGCTTGGTGGATTATTCCGGTTGAAAATGGCTCTGGATATATAATCACACACATATTCTATGGAACTTATGTCGGGCGAGTTCGGCGGCCAGTCTAGTTTAGTGATGTTTTGGTTTTCCAGTTATTCTTGGTTAGCTCTAGTGCGATGTGGCCTGGCATTGTCGTCTATAAAGATGAACTGGTTGCCTAATTTATTACTTAGGGGTACAATTATAGGATCAATGACGTGTTGAAGATAATATTGACCTGTCATTGTCGCCGGTATATGGATAAGTGGAGTTCTTCTACACATTATACTCCCAAAACATTTCCGTCCTACCGCGGTAAGAAGCAACTTGGATGGCATTTTCTTGTCTATTTATGCGTCCTAGTTTCTTCCTTACACGCTCTTAGATTTTTTCTGAAAACATTCCTTACACATCTCACTGCGCCGATCTTTTCAAAATTTGCGTCAGATCGTTTTGGCCTGTAAAGGACAGCTTTTTCTAAAACGGATAACGAAATTTTCCAAAAATATTTTCTCGAAACCGTACATTTTTTAAAAAATATCCTGACAGCTTAGATTCTTTTATGAAAACGGATTTATGAAATATTTTCTCGAAAACACATAGGTATTTCGAAAGTAAATTTTTCAAAAATGTCCTCAAAAAAATTATTTTCAAGAAATAAGTAGGTACATTTTCCGAAAATATATTTTTTTCAAAAACAGTATTTAAAAAATTTAATAACTATGAACTGTAGTAGCCTGGGAAAATGTTAATGAAAAAAAGACGAAAAGAGATGCTGAACAAACATAAACGAACCTTCTTTGTGTTTGATCAGGTTTCCTTAGGTTTGGTAGGTACGTTACTTTCTCGTAAAATACTTTTTCTTGAAAAAATTAATATCCGAACAAATTTAACTTCGAAAAATATGTTCTCTGAAAAAAATGTGTTATTGAAGTGCTTTAAAAAAATTTAAAATCTGTACTTTTGTAAGTACTCGTAGGTATATCCCCCCAAATGAACAGAAGGCATAAATAACAAAATGCTACAATATTTACACTTTCATGTTAATCAAACAATTTGTTCTGTCGCGTGTAAGCCAAAATGAGCAAATGTTCTGTTTTTTTTAAACGAACATCTTTTTTAATGATAAATAAAATATTTTTAAAACAGCTTCTTCGAAAAATGCTTTTCGGAACTATATTTTTTAGAGAAGAGTTTCTCTAAATTTAAATTATGAAATTTACTGGCTTAGAAAATGTCAATTAAAAAATGACAGAAAAATCCTGAACTAACCCAAACGAACCGTTTTTCTGTCCGGTCAGGTTTAGAGCGGGTTCCCACTATGACGGGCCGTCTGTTTTAACGGAAACCGGCGCCCGGACGCGAGTGTTCACACCATACACCGATCCGTACGAAAATTGGTCCGGTCCCTAGAGATCAGACCTCTGTACACAATGGACGACGAAATTGTAGTGCCGTAGTGGTATTTAAGAAGAAGAAAAAGACGTAACAGAGTGGAAAGGAAACATTGGGTGCATCCTATTTTACGGAAGAGATTTTCACTACGAACATTTGAAACACGAATGTGTGATCTAAGAAGTGACGAAATAAAGTTTTTCAATTACTTTCGAATGACTACATCCTCCTTTGATGACCTATTAGGACGACTTTCAACGGACATAAGAGTACAAGATACAAAATTTAGAGAATGTGTTTGTCTAGACTAGTCTAGAGCAAAGATTGGCCATATGTTTAAGGTTAGCTGGTTCACATTTACACCGACCCCCGGCCGTTTAACCGGCACTCAGCAGTGGCAAATGTCCGTTCAAAATCTCTGAAGCCGTCTTTTTTCCCGGACCAGGCTAAATGTGAACAGCTTCTATAAAATTATACAGCCACTGACACTTCCGGTTGTTTTGTCGGGCCGTCAAAGCAGACGGCCCGTCATAGTGGGAACCCGCACTTACGTTTTCTTGTGTCTGCTATATTACTCTGAAGTAAATTACGTTTAAAAAAGTGTTGTTTTTTTTTTTAATATGAATATTCGAAACACTATTTGAAAAAATATAGGTACTTTCTAAAAAAAGTAGTTTCGAAAAGTGGTTAGAAAAAATCTAAAAGTTGGTGTCCGAAAAAAAAAATTGAAAATATCCCTAGTTTGCGAATAACTGTATTATCTGAATGCGTTCAAAAAATGTGTTTTCGAAAAATTTGCATATATCCGTCCAAATGGACAGAAGGTATAAACAAAAAAAAATGCTAGGATATTGGTAATTTAAAATGAAAAACCGTTCTATTTTTGCAAGAACAGATTTAGATATTTCGTCCATTATGAAATGGTGTACAGGGTGATCGCGTGTAATGTTACTCCCCTTTAACTTCTTGGTTTCGCACTTAAGAAAAAAATGTTAAATACGAAAGTTGTAGGGTTTAATGTAAACTTTTTGCAAAATATATTATCATTGATACAGGGTGTTTCATAAATGCGTGACAGATCAAAATTATATATTTTTAAATGGAATACCATATGTATTGTTGCATTATTGAATTCTACGGACAATTCAACAATATCCAATCAAACAATATATAGGGTATTCCATTAAAAAATATATCGTTTTGATCTGCCACGCATTTATGCAACACCCTGTATCAATGATAATATATTTTGCAAAAAGTTTAGATTAAACCCTACGACTTTCGCATTTAATATTTTTTCCTTAAGTGCGAAACAAAGAAGTTAAAGGGGGGTAACATTATACGCGATCACCCTGTACATTTTGTAGAACAACCCTAACCATTAAAAAATAATGTCGCTTATAGGGTTTTTAACAATGATGTAAGAAGTTATTGTTATTAGGCTATAAAATTATACAAAATAGTATTTTAGTCCGTCAGTAGTACTCTGTATCCAGCAAAGCTACTGTGTACCAAAAGAGTCATGGTTTCATAGAAACGTACACGGGGGCGCGGTTACGACGAGGACGGGGGGCGGGGGCTTGCACCCCATAACCTCCCCGAGGGCACGCCACTGCCTCCAATCTCCTACTCGGCAATCACCCCTCACTAGGCCAAAACGCGACTCGTCTGTAAAAAGCAAGTTTATTCATTCTGGCAAGAGCCAGTTTTCATGTCTTGTTGCCTACTGTAACCGAGCGGCTAGGCGACAAGAAGTTAACACAGGAACTCTTAAAAGGTCTTCTGGACCTTAATCCTAACCTAAGCAAAAGTTAGTATCAAAAGAAACCGCATTTTTCAAATTTTATTTACTAATAAGATAATGCTTGTCTCTGTTTACAAGACCACAATCTTACATATGTAAGATTTCATCATAAGACAAAAATAGGACTAATCTAGATGTAATGTTTCCATAAAGAAAAACAACTTGTTGCTTACTTACTTCTTGAGTAATCTAATTACTTTGGTTTTGTTTTGACCTGTATTTCTTTAAAGCAATTAGAGCTACCGCCGTGCTTACGAAGTTTACTGTAAACAACTTTGAAAGTCATGTCAACGCACTTATCTTTTCATTTTGATAGGCATTTGTCAGGCACTGATACTTCCTAATTTATAAAATTTCTTAATATCTTTCAGTTCATTTCATTTATTTGTCCATCGGCTATTTACAATGAATAAACTGAACACGTCAAAAGGTTTACAAAAATAATTTAAAATATTTATACTTATGTCACAAATACTTGTTAAATAAAATAAAATAACACAAAACATTTAAAAGGTCAAGTATTTGGACCACACTATATACTATCCTGTTAATCAAGAATATAATAAGGCAACCATCAAATATGGCATATTATAGAGAAAATAAAAGGAAGAAGAAGAAGAAAGATATTACCTCGCATCGCATTCTTTTTTGAAGTCCCAACTATTCTCTCTCATACCTTTAACCAGAGTACTAGCTTCTACATATTAAACAATAATGACACCTATGGACATGTTTGTCAATGTCTTTAATAAATAAAAATAAAATAAAAATAAAATAAAATACATTTATTTCCTATTGACTTACAATAATATAAGTATCGGATATTGTCAAATGTGGATAATTCCTTACAGTTAAGAAAAAGTAAATATATAAATATACAATAAAAAGTAAATATACAAAAGCACATCCAGAGACAAACGAACAGTGTTCACAGCACGCTAACTAGTTATAAGTATTATACCTAATACTTTTTTACCTAGGTGTTGCAATCCAAGTACTCTTGAACTGAATAAAAATTTCCAGAGTAAAAAAATTGTTTAATAGCTCTAAGAAATCTACATGAAGCAGAAATTTGCTTTAAAACAGTCGGCAGCTTATTATACAATTTAATGGGCAGAACCAGTGGGCTATTTGCAACAGTCGACAAACGATGCTTAGGGATATTTAAGTTAAAACTTTGCCTCAGTCCATAATGGTCAGTGACATCCCGAGCCAAAGTGACATCCCGAGCCAATCCAATAACAGAAGAATTTTCTCTTGCGTACTTAACTGAATTATACAAGTAAAGTGAGGGGAAGGTTGGTATACCCAAACTTGAAAACAGTTGACGACATGGGTGTCGGGGTGATTTAAATAGCATAGTTCTTATGATTTTCTTTTGTTGTATAAATACTTCATTAGCCCTTGAACACTTTCCCCACGACACAATTGCATATGCTAGGCAAGACTGGACATACGAAAAGTAGTACAGCTTCAAAAGATTTAGGTCAACTTTTGAGCGCAGTTGCCGGATAACAAACAGATAAATAGATAACTTTTTCAAAATATGATCAATTTGATATGACCATGAAAGCCTTGAGTCTATAAAAACGCCAAGAAATTTGGCTACTGGTTTTTGCTCTATTGTTTTTTGATTAATTTTTACCAAGAGGCTCTTGTTCAAATCTCGCAATGAAAAGAAAATTAATTCTGTTTTTTCGTAGTTAAGGATTACTTAAGCCATTAGATTGGCAGTAATCCTGAACTTGCACAACAGCACTATTAGCATTCTTGCTAACGTTCTCGACATTGTTACCAGAACACACCACTGCAGTGTCATCCGCAAATAAAGAAATAAAAGAGTTTCTAAAGCTCTCAGAAACAATATCGTTTATAAAAATTATGAACAACAGAGGTCCCAACAAACTTCCCTGTGGAACGCCGCTGTCCACAGTTTTGGCAGTTGAGGAATAAGTGATGCCATTCTGTTTCAAAATAACTTTTTGGGAACGATTTAACAGAAAATCTTTCAGCCAGTCATACGAGTTACCGCGAACTCCATATCTGCTCAACTTACAGAGTAATAGATTAATGTCAATCACTTCGAAAGCCCTTTTTAAATCGAAAAAAAGGCATGCAGTTTGGTTAGAGCTGTCAATGCTCTCCATAATTTTATTGTATAATGAAACTATGGCATGGTGTGTGGATACTCCCTTACGAAACCCAAATTGGTTAGGGCTGAAAAAATCTTTATTTTCAAGGAATGACAAAAGTCTGGTATAAAAGGCTTTTTCAAATATTTTTGAAAAAATAGATAGAAGGGCTATGCCCCTATAGTTAGATGTATCATGTTTGTTATTCTTTTTATAAATAGGCTGAATAATAGTGTTTTTTAAAATTTTGGGGAACGAGCCCTCAAAAAAGAAATATTTATCAAATACGTTAGAGGATCAACAATATACTCAATTACGTGCTTCAGAAGTGAACAGGGTATTTCATCAAAACCACAAGAATCTTTCTTTGAAACCAACAGTATTATAATACGAATGTCTTCCTTTCAATGAATCAATTATTTAGTTTAAAATACTTCTTATTAAAATGCTATCTACTGAACAAGGAATTTTTGTAGTCCAGTGTAGGGCTTTTGAGAGGAGAGTGAACAAGGCTCGAGCACAAACTATATCACACAAATATAAATTTAGACCATATAAAGTCAAAATCGTTTAGCATTTACATCCTGGGGATGCTGAACGTCGTCTCATTTTTTGCAATTGATTTTTGCAGCAAACTTAAGTCAATGTGAATTTTGGAAGATTTGTGACATGGTCCGACGAGGCGTATTTCACAAGATCTGGTATTTTTAATAGACACAATACCAAACATTGATATCAAGAAAACCATCATTTTTACTTTGAGCGTGAATAGCAGGAAAGATTCGGTTTCAGCTTATGAGGGAATCCTTTCAGCAAATCGTTACCTGGATATATTGCAAGATGTTGTACCTGAATTACTAAATGGTGTTCCCTTGGTTTCCTTAAACAATATATATTTCCAATAGGACTGGGCGCCTGCCCATAATGCCGGAATAATACCCCCCTTTTTAGAAAATAATTTTCTTGAAAAATGGGTAGGAACCACCGGACCTGTAAGATGGCCACCGTGATTACCCGATCTTTCCGTTCTTGACTTTTTTGTGGAGTTACTTACAAAATAAAGTTGACAAGTCTCGATATCGCACTATAGAAGAACATGTGAAGCCACTACACTCGAATTTTGAAATTTGCAGGGACGATCGATCATACTTTTAAATGCCATACGACGAATGCGTAAAATGCGCTAGTGTTGTGTTAGAGAAAATGGTAACAATTTTGAGCAACTTTTGTGATTTATAAAATATAAACAAAGATTTTTACATTTTAAATTTATTTAAAAACATCTGTTTCCTGTCTTATCTAAATTTGTTTCGAAGAGTGAATTTTTGTATTCAAAGTTCAATTCAGTTATGTTATTCAGATTTAAAATTTTAAAAATAAACCTCAATGTTAGTTAAATGTTAAATATCTCTATTCATTTGTTTCAAATCATTATATTATAACGACCTACTATGAAATATTATTCCCCCTTTTTTTTTAATTGTAAAATTCGGAAGTTATTATACCAACCATTATATATTTTTAAAGAGCTTATGAAAAAAGCAATCGAATAAAAACATAATATACAGGGGGTTCCATTTAAAAAATGCAACTTTGGTTTTTATCTTCAAATTTGTTCCTTCTAGAAGAAAATTGACTGCCCCTCTGTATTCTACGCCAAAAAATACATAATTATCAGATTTTACCTTACCAATAAGTTAAAAGACAACTGAGATACGAGGCTTGGAAATGACACATTTTAAAAATCGCCCGAACTGCGTTTCTACGAAACGAAGGTGGCAATAAAAATTCTGTTTGTAGCATCATACTTTTCACGAAAAATAGAACGGGGTTGCGGAAGCCGCACCTCTCTATCTTTAAAGAAAACCGAGATACCCTGCAAAAGTGTCGAAAATTGGACACCCTGAACTTCTAAAAAATTTAATTTTTAAAAAATTGTGTTTAAAAAATAAGATTTTCAAACAGTTGTAGGTACCTATGTTTTGTTTGGTGTGCTACATTAGACATCGTTATTTATATGACATATGACTACTGGATTAGGGTCATTCTTCTAGTGACTTCTAAAGTAAATCTTTTTAGAAAGTTTCCTCTTTATCAGAACACGGCGGGCTACACGCACAAGCCTAAGAAAGGCCTAAAAAGTGTTTAAAATTTCGGCTTCGCAGTAAATCATTCGATAAGACGGAATAGTGCGGAACCAAATTAATTCATAAGAGACCGCAATTACTTAAACCGTGCCAGAGAAGACATAACCGACACAATGATTAATGCGACATCACATGCACTCCATTTTATTTTACCCCGTGGAAGACAAGGACGGTAAACAAGGAATTCTTGCCTTGTTTCACGTTTAATTAAGTTGTGAGCATTCCGTAGGGTGCGTTCCATTGTCTTACTTGGGCAATATTATTTAAAAGGAGTAGATATTAGAAGGAGGAAAATACTTGGGATTTTGTTACCTTGGAATAGAATTTTATTTATTTATTATTTATTTAATTAGTTTACAATATCCGACAGGTCAACCAGTTATAGGATCAGGAAAAAAAAAGCACAAAATCAACATAACATTAAAAAAACTTAGCCATAACAATAGTCATGTACAGTGGCGGATATTTCATTAGGGGGTGGGGCGCCAGTATTGGGGCGCACTGTGGTCTATAATACATTTTTAGAACGACAAAAATACTATGCACTTTGACGAAGTACCTATGTTTTAAATTCAGTTATAAACAATTTATTGTTTGATTTGATTTTTAACCTTTTTTGAAAGGCAAAAGGTTTAAGCTAGTAGTATGCTCATCTCATTAATAAATAACGTAATAGGTAAGTGACTATCCTTTGTGTTAATGGTACAACATAGCCTATTTTGTGATGGTTACAATTTCAACCGAATTCACGAGTGTTCCATATTTTCCGATCTTAAGAAAAAAAATTGCTACCTATTAAATTAAAATACACATCTTTGGTAAAATCCATCTGTGGAATTAAAAATACTTTGGATTATTTTTGATTTTTACTAAGACTGATAAAAAAATGAGGTGTCACAATATTATTTACGCTTAGCAATGCCCCGACTGGATCATTTGTTTTGTCTTTATAATATTAGAGCCTGTGACGTCAGGCTCTTCAGATGCGTCGGATAAGGGCCGGTATTTGAGCATTCTTTAAAATAAAAAAAAATGTGCGATTTGAGGGAAAAAGTATTAGGTATGCCTGTAGACTATCCCAGGAGACACTCATTCAAATATATGCATTGAATTATATAACACCCTGTATATTATATGTTATATATTATATATTATTATAATTGAAGGTTTATACCGTATATATATATATATATATATATATATATATATATATATATATATATATATATATATATATATATATATATATATATATACATATATATATATATATATATATATATATATATATATATATATATATATATATATATATATATATATATATATGTATTGAGGTTGGTATGTATTTTATTTATTTTTTTATTTGTTCTTGAGTTTTATTAGTCCTGGATAAAATTAAAAATTGTATGTTGGTTTTTACATGCTTTTTATTTGTAGTTTTTAACGTTTTGGTTTTTTTCTTTTCGACCTTCTTCAGAAATATTTATTGCATGAAAGAAAATCCTTGGCAGGTTTCTCCAAACATTTTACAAAAATGGTAGAAATATGTGGACATACACCAGTTATATTTAATTAAAACAAACACATTCTTTTAAAAATACTGCAGTATGCATCGGACTACACATAAGTTAAACCTGAGTTTAAAAGTGAGTTTTAACTTATTTTAAATTAATTACCTACGAGTATTTAGAAATGATATTAAAATATTTAGTTTCCATTTAAAGATGTTTCATTTAGGTCTTTTTGTCGCTCTAAAAACAATTTTTGCACTACAGTGGAGCACCAAGTTAATAAAAATTTCGCTTAAAAGCTTAATACTATTTCATTAGAAAATGAACAAGAGTGTCATAGTAAGTGGAACCAAATTTAGTAGGGCAAGAGGCGGGGGGGCCGTGCCCCCCTTGACATCCCTATAATATCTACCACTGGTCATGTATACCTACTTATACTATGAAAGAAAAGTTAGACAAATATCCTTTTAATTTGAGCAAAGCTGTAACAAAATATATGTACAATGTCTTCTATAGCATTATAATTCTTGAACATTTGATAAAACGGTCACGAAATAAGGATACTTGTCCGCGGCGCTGGTATTAGAAAGAGATTAGACCTCCTTGCCTACATTCTTGGCTTGGCACCCTAATTTTTATATAATCTGTGAGGCCTATATATTTAATTTTGTTTATTTAGTATTCCAGGCAAGAACACGGCAGAGTAAAGTGATCGCTTAGTAGCTAATTCAAATTAAATCTACTGAACAGCTCTTCGTGCGGATATCAGATCGCTGACCAGAAGCCATCCAATCTAAAATTTACGCTGAATTTTCTCCAAGCTAGAAAGGTGGACCTGGTAGTCCGGACTCCACGCAACAGAAGCGTGTTCATGTCGTGATCTTACAAAGGTTATATACAGAGCACGACGAGTAGAGGCCCGTCGAATTTCCCCAGAGTTCCGCACTATAAAACTCAACCCTTTTGATGCATTGGTAACCACATATTCAGTATCATCTGTTGCAGCGTTCTGGGGTTAAATTGATAAATTTAACTACCCAGAAGTGCTACAAGTGCGCGGCAGCTTTTCGCCAGGAGCATTTATGGGCCGTAGGTTTTTTAATTTTCCCTTTTCCTCTTCTTTGTTTAGGTTTTCCAAGGCACTAGGGCGCCACTGAGTTTTTGTTAAAGAAAAATACCCTTACAGCTTAATAAACTCAGAACTTAAGCTGATATTTGATTTAAAAAAAATGTTATAAAATTCTTTGCATGTGTTTTAGCAGGCAATAAAACAAACCATTCCCCAAAATAAAATATATTTACTCTTATTTTAGAAAAGCTTGTCGACAGCTAAAAGGATTTGGTCATTAATAAAATAATACCTACTTGAACATATGGGTAGTAGATACTTAAATTAAATTACAGTATGAAAGGTTATCAAATATTTTTAGTACCATTTTGGCAAGTACAGTTTAGTAAGTATAAAATATACACCCTGCTACAAACAGTCTAATAAAATAGATAAGGTAAATCGTCAGGTAACGCAATGAGGGTAGATACCAAAAAAAATCATGATTCTTTTCGCTACGCCCTAAAGAAAATGATACAAAACTTACCAAAACAGTTTTATACACTCTATAAGTCAATATTCACTTGATAAGCCGTATGGTACCAAAAAAATATATATACAATTTTATATTCATCAGTAATCAAAAAACATAATACGGCAGATTTAAAATAGGGGTAATTACGTAATAATATTACCTTTAAATACTTATTTTTACAAAATTTACATTAGTCCACAGGAGACTTTATACTGCTAAGCTTTAAATAAAAGGGATTATGTAATAATAATAAATTCATAAATTAACATTTTATATATGCAATTATAACCAAAATCGGCGTACAGGCCTTACCCAGAGACAAAATGGAGTACAATCCACCGTAGCACGCGGAACTGAGTGCTTAGGGTGACTATCCTGACGGAGGAGGAAAGCTCTGAAAAGCTACCTTTATAGATGTGGATCGGCATGGTACCAAAGGTTGTATCGAGGTGATGCGGCTGGACCACCTGGAGTAGGTACCCCTTCAGACTCTATGGTGTTGACGATAGAAACTCATGAGAAGCCACATACATAGGGTTGCATCCACCATGAAACATCCTTTCAATTGTCGAAAATTATTCCTTTACCCGGAAAAAACCCTCATCCCCATTGGAGGGTCACCAAAATGAAAAAACGACCATTGTGACTTTTGTCACAATCACAAACTATAACTAACTTCAATCTATAAAACGAGGGTTATAACTAACGGCCCTCTCTTGCCAAGACTCTTTGGCCAAGATTCTCCCTCACGACCACCTTGTCCTTCCTTAAATTCACCCCAAAAACCTCCCACGGCATCAATTTCTTGCCCCTCTCAATTGGAACTCCATGTGTCACATTGGACCAATCAAAGCATTCGACGTCAGCCCGAATGTGCGCCGTTCAAAACTCGGCCTCTACATAATTATATTTTGGTTGTTCCCAAAAGTAAACACGATGTTTTGAAATGGCAATCATATTAGGAAATAAGAAGAAAAGAAACGGAAGATTCTCTGGACGTGCAGACACTGTAGCCTTAGAAAAACAAAGTATTCACTTCGTTAATTAGGATTAGTAATCAATTATTAATTAGTATTTTATTTTAGTTTACAATTAATCAAAATATACTATATACAGTTAAAATGGGAGAAACGTGCTACAAGAATAGGAATTTTTTTTATCAGGGCCAGTCGTTACGTAGTTCTTAAAGTACACGCAATAATATAGGTAATATTCTTAGGAAATGCTAAATTAAACAATGAATACAATACTGTAAATTGATCTTTTAGGGTGTATCAACTCAAGTGCAGAAATAAAATTAAAACATTCTGGACCCGCACAACATTGTGGGGTTGAACTATATAGAATAAAATAGGATGCTAAGTTGCATAACCTACATCCTTGTAAAACATAAATGCTTGTTATTTGTGTAAGAAATTAATAATTTAATAAAATAAGATTTTATGAGATATTTAGTGTTTGCCTTAAAGTAATGTCAAAATTTTCTACAAAATCATCTTCACCATCTTGTCAGGAAAACCAAATGCACTAAAAAGTAATTTCAAAAACAATGTAGCATTTGAAATGCTACACTACCCCCTTCGAAAAATAAAAATATGTTAACTACAGTTAACATATTTTTTATCTCGTACACCAAGTTCTGGGTTGATATCTCACGCGTATCAAAACGTCCTACTGGAGTCACAGTTTGATAAGTCATAATTCGGGTACAGTCACAATTCGGCTATAGTCTTAATCGGTAAAAGTCTACCAAAACTTTAGTGCACGGATAAAACAAAATTTACAACAAGTTACTAGGTATTCAAAGATATTCGACAGTATTCTAGACATTTTTTTTTTAGAACTACGTAAGATCTGCATTCCTGTTAATTTACAGAGACATCTGAATTAGAACCAAAATATGGTTTTAAATCTTTCACGTGCCAACGACCAGCAGATGTGCCGTCTGCGTTGCGCAATTCATAGACTAAACGAGAGATTCTTTTTTCTACGGTACAAAGAACATATTTAGGGGCTAATTTACCGGAAAACTTATTTGCTGCGTCCGATAAAACTTTGTTGCGTCGCCAAACCCGTTCACCCTGTTCAAAACTAGCATCTCGCTTCCGGAGGTTATAAGACTTGGCATAGCGTCTATACGCATCGTGCAACCGTTTTCGAACTTCTTCGAAAATATCCGATACATTTTTAACATCGCCGACGTACTCGTCGCGATCTCCGGCAGTAATCTCTATACCTTCGATAGAAGTTATATCCCCGTAGTAACGACCAGAAATAGGTACATAACGACCGTAATTTAAAAACGCTGGTGAGTAACCAGTCACTTCGTGTTTGGCGGTATTAATGGCATGTCTAATTTTGGGTAATTCTTTATCCCAGTCTTTATGTTCTTCAATGTAACAACGGATTGCGGTTCCGACAGTTTTATTATTTCGCTCGACGAAATTACAGTGGGGAGAATATTTAGGGCTATACCAAATTTTTTGAACATTGTATTGCTGAGAAAGCTTTTTAAACTCCGAACCGGCAAATTGTGAACCATTGTCACACAATATAAATTGAGGAACGCCTCTCTCAAGAAAAACTTCTTCTTCGATAAATTTTATTACACTCTTAGCTGTAGCTTGTCTAATCGGATGAAGGAGAGTATATTTAGTAAACCAGTCTCCCACGACGATTAAATAAGCATTACCCTTGGAAGACCGGGGAAAAGGTCCCATTAAATCTACGGCAATAATTTGCCAGGGAAATTGTACGGATTTCTCAGCACCCATAAAACCCATACGCGGACTGTTAGCTAATTTTTGCGAAGAACACACCCTACAACCTTTAACATACCGCAAAATATCTTTTCTCATTCGCGGCCAATAATAATTATCTTGAACTCTACCTAAAGTTTTAAAGAAACCAAAATGTCCAGAAGTAGGTGGATCATGACAAGAACTAACTATTTTATTTCGCAAGTACTTTGGAACTAAAGTTTTCCACTCGTTTATATTAGTCTTTACTTTAGATCTAGACAAAATAAGCTTATAAATTATATTATTTTCTACCTTAAAATGAGGGTAAGAATCGGGGCTTTTAACTATTTTTTCTTTCAACGTAATATACCACGGATCTAGCTGTTCTAAGGTAACGTCTATTAAGGATACTTGTGGAATCCTGCTTAAAGCATCAGGGACTACATTAAAACGTCCTTTTCTATGAATTAAATCAAAATTGTACTGGCGCAATTTCATCGCCCATCGTGCAAGTCTTCCCGTAGGATTTTTTAGGTTATTCAGATAAAGTAAAGAGTAATGATCGGTTATTACTGTAAACCTAACACCCTCTATCCACGGTCGAAAACGCTCTAAATTAAATAACAAAGCTAGACATTCCTTTTCGGTTACAGTATAATTACGCTCAGTTCTAGTAAGAGAACGACTCGCGTACGCGATAACCCGTTCTTCACCGTCTAAAATTTGGGTAAGCACACCGCCTAAACCCGTATCACTTTGAACAGTAAAAGGCTTAGTAAAATCAGGTTGACATAAAACTGGAGCAGACACCAAGGCTTGCTTAATTCTCGTAAAAGCCTCCTCTGCTTCATTCGTCCACTTAATAGGCTCTCTTTTTTTCTTACCACGTAATAAATCGTTAATAGGAGAAGTCAAAGTAGAAAAATCTTTAATAAAACGACGGTACCACGAACATAGTCCAATAAATCGTTTAATTTCGGTACTATTCGTAGGACGCGGGTAATTTATCATACTAGAAATTTTCTCAGGATCGGTACGTAACCCGTTTGCGCCTACAACATAACCAAGAAATTTAAGGGTAGTTTTAAAAAATTCACATTTCTCTATACTAATAGTCAAGTTTGCGTCTTTAAGACGATTCTTTACTTCTCTTAACAAAGATAAATGCTCTTCAAAAGTAGACCCTAACACTATTATATCGTCAAGATAGGTAAATATTTTAGGCTCGAAACGTGGCCCAAAAATTTTGTCAACTAAACGTTGCTGTACTTGCGCAGCATTACAAAGTCCAAACGGAACAACTTTAAATTGAAAAAGACCTCGACCGGTGACACTAAATGCGGTTTTTTCGCGTGACTTTTCGTCTAACGGTATTTGCCAAAACGCCTTGCGTAAATCTATAGTCGATATAAATTTTGCGTCCCTTAACATATTCAGAATACGGTCGATACTAGGCAAAGGGTAGGAATCGTGACGCGTCTGCGCGTTAAGCATGCGCCCATCATAGCACAGTCTATTAGAACCATTTGATTTTTTCACAAGTAAAACCGGTGCACAATAAGGGCTATTTGAAGGTTCGACAACATCTAAATTTAACATCTCGTCTAGCTCCTTATTTAAAATTTCGGACATATAAGGTGACATAAGGTATTGTTTTTTCTTAAATGGCTTTGCGTCGCCAGTATCTATTGTCATAGTAATTTTATCTGTACGCCCCAAACGCGTTTCACTAGAAATTTCTTGAAAAGAATCGATACATTTTTGAGCGGCTGCTCTTTGCTCAAACTCTAGTTCATCTAAAGTCACCAAATAATTTAAATTAGTTTGATTCGTGCTTGATATGCTAGTTGAATTATTCTGAGTATTCCATGTATTATTTCTAAAGTCCAATAATAGTGAAAATTGGCGTGCAAAATCGCTACCTAAAATAAACCCATGGCGTATTGAAGGTACAACTAATGCCCTAACTACACGACATTCATCGCTAATCACCACTGGTAAATCAACCAGGCCTATCACTTTTTGCGGCGAGCCGTCTGCAACGGAAATATTTTTTACACTCGCTGGGTTTATTTTAATTTTAAACCGATCTAAAATGTTTTGACCGCTAGCACCGATAATTGACGACGTTGCGCCGGAATCGAAAAGAGCAATTACTTCGGTATCAAATATTTTTACTGAAATATAAGGTCTATTGTCAAAATTTCTTTTTTCCAACATTGGAGAAATTTCATTCCTCACTACGGGAAATTTTAAGTTATGATAAAAGTTTTTAAAGAATTTTATATATTTAGTTTGTTCAACAGTAGGATAGCTTTTATTTTGAATTTTGGCCTGTTTATTTGCGACATAGTTTCGGCCGTAACGTATGCCGCTACGATTTAGTTTTTTGAACACCTGGTACAAGTTTTAATAGTAAAATTGGCAGCGCCACAACCAAAACAAAATTTATTTCTCTTGGCTTTGCAATTGGAGAAAACATGACCTAATTTATTACAATTCCAACATTTTACTTTACTGTTTCCTGAGGAGGAATTTTGTGTCGAAACGTGGCGTTCAAAAACACGAGACGGAAAATTTGAAATATTTTGTCTATTCCTATTGCCTGAATTATTCTTATTATCCGTATTAATTTCACAGAGTTGAGAGGAAGAACGAGAAACAGAACAACGATTTTTATTTTTTATGTAATTAGCCTCCTCTAAACGTTTAACTAAATTTACCAATTCTTGAACGGAATCAATAGTACATAAAGCTAGCTGAGTAATATGTTCGGCTAAAAGGTTTTGTTTTAAAATTTTAACTTTAGTTGTTTCACATGGGGTTCTGCTTAGTCTCGAAAAAAGATTTTCTAGCTGGGCTACAAAAATTATGACCGACTCATCTTTGCGTTGCTTGCGCGATTTTATTTGTTCCCAAATTTCGTCTTCTACACACGGCGATAGAAAGTCTCTTTTTATCCTTTCTAATAAATCGGGCCAATTTAAAACAGAGCTCTTTATGCTACGGTACCAAACAAAAGCATCGCCCACAAACAATTCAACAGCCGATTTAAATAAATCGTCTTCAGAAACACCCCGCGCGTCCGCGACTTCAGTTATGCGTTCAATAAAATTATACACGGCTTTTGGATCCCCGTTAAATTTAACATTCCAATCTGAAAGTAAAATCTGTTTATTTTGACACGTTATTATAGGGGGTGGAACATTTACTATTGATGGTCTAGGAAAACTTTGGTTACTTGTGTTCGCGGTATCGGTAATAATTATTCTAGCATGTACATCGGCATCTAATTGAAGGCATGTTGCGTACGTTTCTTCTTTATAAAGTTTTACGTCTTCGATATCATCCCCTTCGGTAGGAATTTTAAGTCTAAGAACGCGGTTCGTAACATGAGCAATTCGTGATTTTATTCTAGCTAGAAGCGTATCTTCGGGATTGCCTTCGAAATCTAAGATAAGACCGGTTATATCGACAACCGTCGCGTTAATAGCATCGCGTTCTCTGTCAAAATCACTTATATAATTATCTAAATCAATTTTATCAGCTCCTTGGGCTTCTTTCTGCAAGAGTCTAGCTAAAATTTTAATTTTTTCGGAACGTTCTTTTCTACTTCTTACACCACGAATATTCAATTCATAATCAATCTCAGGTAACAAAAGATGTCTAGGGGAAAATTGGTAATCCATTTCTATAAATATTTTCGGTACTATATTATTTGTATTCTAAATAAAATATTTCATAAATATCTAGTCAAAATCGCAAAGGAATGTATGTGTACCACAAAAAAGGAATTTCATACAGTCTAAAAAGAGTAGGTAAAAATATCAAGAATTTTGTTATCATTCGTAGATAAGAATAAGTTTGTTTATGCTACCAAACACATGCAACTTGAGAAAATAAAATTTACTTAAATGCCTGGAATTAAAAAATAGTTTAATATTAAATAATTTTTAACGTTCTTAATTTGGAAAATGGAAAATTCGGAGCCTCACGTTACTGGGCGCTATTTAACTCGCAGCGTTCTGGGGTTAAATTGATAAATTTAACTACCCAGAAGTGCTACAAGTGCGCGGCAGCTTTTCGCCAGGAGCATTTATGGGCCGTAGGTTTTTTAATTTTCCCTTTTCCTCTTCTTTGTTTAGGTTTTCCAAGGCACTAGGGCGCCACTGAGTTTTTGTTAAAGAAAAATACCCTTACAGCTTAATAAACTCAGAACTTAAGCTGATATTTGATTTAAAAAAAATGTTATAAAATTGTTTGCATGTGTTTTAGCAGGCAATAAAACAAACCATTCCCCAAAATAAAATATATTTACTCTTATTTTAGAAAAGCTTGTCGACAGCTAAAAGGATTTGGTCATTAATAAAATAATACCTACTTGAACATATGGGTAGTAGATACTTAAATTAAATTACAGTATGAAAGGTTATCAAATATTTTTAGTACCATTTTGGCAAGTACAGTTTAGTAAGTATAAAATATACACCCTGCTACAAACAGTCTAATAAAATAGATAAGGTAAATCGTCAGGTAACGCAATGAGGGTAGATACCAAAAAAAATCATGATTCTTTTCGCTACGCCCTAAAGAAAATGATACAAAACTTACCAAAACAGTTTTATACACTCTATAAGTCAATATTCACTTGATAAGCCGTATGGTACCAAAAAAATATATATACAATTTTATATTCATCAGTAATCAAAAAACATAATACGGCAGATTTAAAATAGGGGTAATTACGTAATAATATTACCTTTAAATACTTATTTTTACAAAATTTACATTAGTCCACAGGAGACTTTATACTGCTAAGCTTTAAATAAAAGGGATTATGTAATAATAATAAATTCATAAATTAACATTTTATATATGCAATTATAACCAAAATCGGCGTACAGGCCTTACCCAGAGACAAAATGGAGTACAATCCACCGTAGCACGCGGAACTGAGTGCTTAGGGTGACTATCCTGACGGAGGAGGAAAGCTCTGAAAAGCTACCTTTCTAGATGTGGATCGGCATGGTACCAAAGGTTGTATCGAGGTGATGCGGCTGGACCACCTGGAGTAGGTACCCCTTCAGACTCTATGGTGTTGACGATAGAAACTCATGAGAAGCCACATACATAGGGTTGCATCCACCATGAAACATCCTTTCAATTGTCGAAAATTATTCCTTTACCCGGAAAAAACCCTCATCCCCATTGGAGGGTCACCAAAATGAAAAAACGACCATTGTGACTTTTGTCACAATCACAAACTATAACTAACTTCAATCTATAAAACGAGGGTTATAACTAACGGCCCTCTCTTGCCAAGACTCTTTGGCCAAGATTCTCCCTCACGACCACCTTGTCCTTCCTTAAATTCACCCCAAAAACCTCCCACGGCATCAATTTCTTGCCCCTCTCAATTGGAACTCCATGTGTCACATTGGACCAATCAAAGCATTCGACGTCAGCCCGAATGTGCGCCGTTCAAAACTCGGCCTCTACATAATTATATTTTGGTTGTTCCCAAAAGTAAACACGATGTTTTGAAATGGCAATCATATTAGGAAATAAGAAGAAAAGAAACGGAAGATTCTCTGGACGTGCAGACACTGTAGCCTTAGAAAAACAAAGTATTCACTTCGTTAATTAGGATTAGTAATCAATTATTAATTAGTATTTTATTTTAGTTTACAATTAATCAAAATATACTATATACAGTTAAAATGGGAGAAACGTGCTACAAGAATAGGAATTTTTTTTATCAGGGCCAGTCGTTACGTAGTTCTTAAAGTACACGCAATAATATAGGTAATATTCTTAGGAAATGCTAAATTAAACAATGAATACAATACTGTAAATTGATCTTTTAGGGTGTATCAACTCAAGTGCAGAAATAAAATTAAAACATTCTGGACCCGCACAACATTGTGGGGTTGAACTATATAGAATAAAATAGGATGCTAAGTTGCATAACCTACATCCTTGTAAAACATAAATGCTTGTTATTTGTGTAAGAAATTAATAATTTAATAAAATAAGATTTTATGAGATATTTAGTGTTTGCCTTAAAGTAATGTCAAAATTTTCTACAAAATCATCTTCACCATCTTGTCAGGAAAACCAAATGCACTAAAAAGTAATTTCAAAAACAATGTAGCATTTGAAATGCTACACTGTAAACGACAATTCAGGGTCAAATACTACACCAAGATCTTTTATAGTATTAGGTCTCAAGAGTATAACGTCATTTAAATCATAATTATAATTTATTGGATTTAGTTTACGAGTAAAATACACAACAATGCATTTTAAAGGATTGAGTGGAAGTTTATTTTTCGGCACCAATCAGAAACCGCATCCAAGTTATTCTGAAGCCAAAGGGCGTACTCGGGAGAGAATATTTCGCACAGAAGTTTAAGATCATCACCATAAAGCCACCAGTTGACCTTCAGTCCCGAAATAATTTCATTATTGAAAAGATTAGTGGAAATAGTGGCCTAAGTATGGATCCCTGCGGCACACCAGACTGCAGACTGCAGAAATCTGACAGACTTGTATCCACGAGACTGCACATATTGACACCTGTTATAAAGGTATGATTTTACTAATTCTTTTAACGGCCCTAAAAACCATAAGGATGTTAGTTTATTTATCAAGATGGCATGGTCAAGTCTGTCAAGTGCCTTTAAAAACCTTGTAGATACTATCCACCTGACTTTGTCTATCTAGCAGCTCACAGAGATACTGGGAAGTACACACAAGATTAGTGACGGTTGACTTACCACTCTCAAATCCTTGTTGATGATCAGATATTATGTTCGAAACGTGCCCACCGAAAAATTCATGATGGTCTCAAACACCTTACTAAAATTCCAAATTATGGCAACAGGCCGGTAGTTATTGTCATTGCGGTCAGCCTTCTTAAATACCGGAGAAATGCGGGAAATTTTCCAAGAGGCCGGAAAACATGACGCGACAAAATTTTATCAAAGATTATAGTCAAAGGGTGTAAAAATGCAGGAAAACAATCCTTAATGATAAATGATGTAATGAAATCGGGACCCATTGATTGTCATGTTCGGTTTTAATTTACTTATAATTTTTTAAAAATTAGATTCGCTAACAGATGTTAAAATACATGTATGATATTCATTTGACATCGATGCATTTTCCAGTAGGCCAAAAGAGCTAGGGGATGTGGTACCATCCTGGAAAGTCCGCGAAAACAAATCAGCAAAACTATTGACAACCTTCTGAGGTTGAGATACAATTTCATTCACAAGCCAACAATATTAAATTTTTTTCTTGGTGCCGGAAAACCAAGAACTGATTTTGGATATACTTGATGTGCTGATTCCAAAAATACCTGGCTTTTTTTCGTAGCAGCTCTAGTTTTTGAGATACAGGTTAATGGATTTTTGTTTTAAGAACAGGCACAAAGAATGAAATAATTGTATCTTTACAGGAAACATGTTATCTAAAACTAGATTATAATTATATAATTAGGCAATTAGAGTTACTTGATATTCCCGATGACCGTAAAACTTCGACCTTTATACCTGCCTAACCCCCACTTCTCCACCACGAACTCATCCGCCCATATTAGAATCGTATCTAGCACTGCCGTACCTGGTTCAGTTTACGATTGCGTTTACGTACTTGCATTTGGGCTTTCAGTTTCTCTTGTATTTCCGGCGTTCTTTAGTCATAAAACAGTTAATTAAAACCATGGCATCCACAAGCAGACGTAGCTGTGTGAATCACCCCGGCGTTTTTTTTTTACATATGTAGTGAATACACTTTGAAAGAAAACAGAAAACCTATTTCTGACTTTGTGAAACGGTGTTATGTTGCTTACTTCGGCGTCCACTTGGGAGACCAGGATAAAGCTTGGGCTCCACATTTAGTGTGTAAAACGTTCGTTGAACATTTGCGGCAGTGGGCAAGTGGAAGGAGAAAGTGCCTAAAGTTTGGATTACCAATGGTTTGGAGGGAACCGAGGAACCTTTATGATGATTGCTATTTCTGTATCGTAAATATCAAAGGCATTAATCGGAACAATAGACACAAATGGACATATCCTGATCTTAATTCGGCAAAGAGACCGGTACCACATTCCGACAAAATCCCCATTCCATCGTTCAGCAGTCTAGACCTCGGAAGACGAAACCGAACCATCAATGTCTGCTGAAGGTGAATATGAGCGATCCGACAACGATAGTGATTTTGAAGCAGATGTAGACAATCCCCAATATTTCAATCAACAAGAACCGAACGATCTGAGTAGAGACCTGAACCTCTGGAAGGAGTCTTCAGAATTACTTGCCTCCAGATTAAAAGATCTGCTTACTCCGGGTACTAATATTACATTTTATCCTAAAAGAGAAAAGGATCTGCGGCCTTTTTCCTCTCAAGAAAATAACTTAATATTCTGTAATAATATAAGAAGACTCTTAGAAGAAATGGGTTTATCAGAATACGCACCAGACGAATGGCGTCTGTTGATTGACAGTTCAAAACGAAGTTTAAAATGTGTTCTTTTGCACAACCGTAACAAATATGGTGCAATACCCATTGGTCATTCCACCATCTTAAAAGAGGAATACGACACAATATCACTAGTCCTGAAAAAAATTAAGTATGAAGAACATCAGTGGGTGATTTGTATCTCTCTAAAAATGGCAAACTTCCTCCTTGGACAGCAAAGTGGATACACAAAATATCCTTGTTTTTTATGTCTTTGGGACAGCAGAGCTAAGAATCAGCACGGGTTTAATAAAAATTGGCCCCTAAGAAATGTCATGGTTCCAGGAAAAGAAAGCGTAATCAACGAACCTTTAGTTGCGAGAGAGAAAATCATATTTCCACCTTTGCATATCAAGTTGGGGCAGTGGAAGGCGTTAAATCGAGATGGACTTTGCTTTGGGTACTTAATACGTAAATTTCCTGGGGTTAGCATGGAAAAACTGAAAGCAGGCATATTAGATGGCCCTCAGATAAGATTTATAAAAGATCCACAATTTACCGCAGCAATGAACGGGATTGAGTCTAATGCTTGGTGCTCATTTGTTATAGTACAAAATTTTCTTGCAACCATAATGCAGAGAATTACACAGAATTAGTGGAAAATATCCTTTCTAAATTTAATATTCTCGGTTGTAACATGAGCATAAAAGTTCACTACCTCCACAACCACTTAGATCGATTCCCACAAAACCTAGGTGACTACAGTGAAGAAAAGGGGAAAGATTTCATCAGGACATTAAGACGATGGAAGAACGATATCAAGGAAGATGGGATACCCACATGATGGCCGACTACTGTTGGAGTCTGCAGCGAGACTGTCCTACTAAACTCCATGCTAGAAAATCGCACAAAAGTAATTTTTAAGTGATAAGCCATGAATGTATTCTTACCTACTTTGTGAATTAAATACTTTACTTTGAAGTATTTGTTTTTAATGAACCTTTGTTGCAAATACTAATACTTTTAACCTGAAATGTACACGAGTTAAAAAAGATGATTTTTTTTCTAAAAGAGGTCAATATAGCGCGTACCTTAAAAACTAGATCTGACAGTTGTTTTGGATTCTACACCCAAATATTGCCTAGAAAAAGTTAACAAATAGCAGGCACCGCAATGTGGGGCTGTGTTATTCATGGCATAGTGGAGCTATTATTCTTTATATTAAAATAAAGCCCAAATCTATTTGGTTCTTCGGAAATATTGGCTTCCATATTATGAACATAGTTGGTATGTTATAGTTAAAATTCAGTTTTATTTCCAAACGCAAATCAATAATCTGCTAATAAAAATGGGAGATTGGGATATATTCAAATGGATGGAATTAGAAAGTTATCTATGACTATGTGTAGTTAAATGTAGCTAGAACGGTGCCTTTGTTTCTAATTGACAAATATCTGTCGTAGTAGACAGTCACTCATCTAACTTTCATTCTATCAATGCTGGCGTACCACAAGGTTCAGTCCTGACACTACTGTTTTTGAATAAAGTATGATACCTTTATTTTCATTTTACAGCAGTCAAGGATTCCCACGTTATTTATATCCCGCCAAACGAGATGGTCGCCCTCCTACTTTCTGAGAACGGTTGTTGCCAGGCTTTCAGTTATGTAGAATATTTGAAGATTGATAGACTACTAAAATAACGCAATTACTGTGGGTTAATACTTACCTACAATCATAAATACCGCAGGCTAAATCTTATGACTACGAAATAATGAAATATACCAAAATACCATTATTCCTCCTGATAATACATTTTAAGTAATTTATTTCCATTGCATGGTGCCGAGGTTTAGAGAGAATGTGGCAACGTCACTCCACGGGGCGTCGTCTGCTTCATTGAGAAGTCTGAAAGGCGTACTTTTATTTATACTTTCCAGGCAGGTCGGAATATACGTGTGTAGTAATATTTTTTTTATATTTTAAATCTGCAATTATTCTATGACCTATACCTATGCTAAATTTCAGCTCTTAACGTTTAACGGTCTTGAAGAAAGAGGACTGTGACAGACAGACACCGAGTTGATTTCATGTGTTCGGTTTGTTTAAATTCTGGTGTAAAATAGTAAAAATTGACTACAAACAGAAAAGGCCGTTAAAAAGTCAAACGCTTAAGTCATATTAATTTATTAATATTATATTATAATATTATATTAAATTAATTAATTAATTATTCTGTCTAAAATATGTTTACTAAAAATATTTTTCTAATATACAACTAATAATACTAATACATACGATACAGGTTATTGAGTGAGTGAGAGATATTAATCCAAGCTTCCACACAATGTAAAAATAAAATTAAAGTTAAAGTTTTTACTTTCTTACATAGCTTTCTCTTTCACCCTGTATAACAAAATGTGGTTCTTTAGGTCTTTAGAAACCCAAAATTTGTTTGAACCAGTTAAGCCGTTTTCGATACGCAGAGCTGTAAAAATGACCGAAAAAATGCCATTGTGCAAACTTTTTGATGAGCAGTTTACTTAAACTATTATACGATAACTTGACAAGCTGGACAGACATAGATACAAATTATATGTCCTTATAAAAAGGCAACCATGTAAAAGTAGGTTATATACATTTTTCCGGAGGACAAGACAGGACAAATAGTTAAAAATCAAGATAAAATGATAAGATTGTCACGGGATCTTTATTAAAACACTGGTTTCATCATTAATTACTGCAGCAGTATTTATTACTTTAAAATTAATATTTACACATTTTTACAACAACCCAAAATAGGTCCTACCTGTTAACTCCAAATATTGCCGTCGAGGCGGGAAAGTGGTACTGGACGTGCTCTGCGTCGTAGCGGTCTCGCTTGGCTCGAGGTATCGACTCACGTCTACGGCTGTTCCCTCCTTCCAAGTCGACCCTTTCCGCCCTACTCTCCGCCTGATCCATCGACGTGCGTCGAACGGCACGTACTAAGAGCAAGAAGGGGCAAACCGGAAATGAGCGATAAACAATTTGGTGACACTATCACAAGCGCGATCAATAGAAAAATATCCATTTGATTAATGTCCAAAAACATTTGCAAATAAAACCTTTTAAACAACAATATTCTATTAAAAAAGAATCACGTACATGCACTACTAAGGCCACTGAAAGAGGGATTTAAATATTAATTACTCTTTACGACATTACTAAATAACAAACCCACTTTTAACACAATATTTATATTGTTTTTGTCGTACTTAAAATGTACACTCTTTGAAGGTCACAAATCGATTGAAGTTAATCCCTAAGTGCAAAAGTTTTATTGGATCAAGTAAATTTGGTTCTTTTTAAACCCAAGCAATGCTTTCCTGACAGATCCCTGACAACAAATATTTTGAATTATGACCTATTGCCGGAACCACTATGACATCTTGCGAGTAGCACCACCTTCGACTCTTAACACTCTTTCGAGCAAGAAAATAATCCTCCTCTTCTAACTTACACACCCTCGATTCCCAAATAAGACCTAACCTAGAATTCTGCTCCCACATCTGGAGAGCGGCACCACCTGTGACACTTAACATCCTTGATTCTACCCAAAGGAGAGTCATTCGACTCATTAATGTACCAGTCCTCACAAGAAAACTCTATTCCCTCGCTCATAACCGCGCTGTTGGGAATCTGTTCCTTTTTTACAGATATTTCCACGGATTTATGCGCAGAACAACTAACCTCTATCGTTCCCCCCTTGAATGTTCCTAACAAAAGCAATAAGAAACAACAGGCGCGTAACATACGAATCTCTTTACTATCCAGCTGCAAAAACCTGGAACATCCCACTTCTCTCGCTTATTCATACCTGGGGTCTCCAGTTTATAGAACAAATTACCTGCAGAGGTTTTTCCTGCCCCTTTCAACCTCAGATCCTTTAAATTCCGTATCAATAGATTACATTTTCCTTCTCTTCAGAGGCTCACGGTACGTTAGTACTTAAGCTTGCAGTCTACGTTGGCTGCCCAAGACAAAAAAAAATACTTTTTATTAAATAATTGCTGAGATGATTATATCCACATTTACCTTGCAATTGTCATTTAAACCGCCAAACCGCATTTCGTGTTATTTTATTATATTTTATATCTGCTAGTCTAAGTACTAACTTACGTCTGGTTGAATTGCTTTAATTTAATTTTATTAAATAGTATTAATTTATTTATTTAGTCATTTATTCATCAGTTTTCTTTTATTTTGCATTATTTAATAAGGTTCCGCTCTGCTTAATAAAAATGTAAAACCACTCGTTTTTTAATGCATTTCTAAAGCCCGATCCGAGAGCTGGTAAATTTAATATTAAAAGTAATTACTAAAGTTTGGATTGAGTAAAAGCTAAATTGGACAATACTAAATAAAATATAATAGGATCTATTTCTTTCTTCCGACAACAAATTATACAAGATTCTTTGATTTCAGGGTATCAGTTAGGAATTCTTATCTTTATCTGGTTGACATTCAAGAAATGTTTTTTTATGAGGCAACCCACGTAAACTTCAAACCTAAGTACTAACGTACCATGGGCGTCTGAAGAGAAGGGAAATGTAATCTATTGACACGGGATTTAAAGAATTGGAGGTTGGTAGGGGAAGAGAAAACATCTGCAGGCAATTTGTTCCATAATCTGCCGGAGGTGGCTATTGAAGTTTATGCAATTAAAGTATATATTCGCTCTCTAGAATATTACAACAATACAAAGTATGATTGAAACATGACAAGCACGTCAATATTTATAAATACATAAAATAGAAATAAAACACATAAACACAACGTCACCCGTCATTTACAATCTAAAATTTGCTAACAATAAATACGTGCATAATAGGCGGATCACACGTGTACCTCAATTGAAGAATTCATCCTACGAATAAAAACATTTATCTATTAAGAACGTTCTGACTTGCGTTTAAATGTTGCCAAGTTGTCTGTTTCTTCGAAGCACTTGTGGTGAACCAGGACCCAATTATACGTTTTTAGTCCCATATATCTTGGACTATGTTGTCCTATAGATAGTCTTGAATAGGGTATGTCAAATTATCTCTATTACGAGTATTATGATTATCAATTTGAGATCTTTTATCCCATAATTTCAAATTATTTTTTACATATAAAAGAAGTGAGTACGGGTAGATGGGTGGGAAGGTCATTGTTTGTAGACTTCTCAAGAGATCCACACATGATTCTCGGATCCGAGCCCGAACCCGTATAGCTCTCTGTATGACAGCTAAGAATATGTCCGGAAGCGCTTGGCCATTCATGTGGATGGCAGTCCATAAGGTCATTTGGTCAATGATCTACCTAATAATTTATTTTTTAATTTTTTAAAACCAAAAAAGAATCTTTTGTTTCAAAGTTCCATGCGAAAACTCCCGAAGAAAGAATCAAGCCAAGCCATCGTCAAAGGATATCCAAGCTTGCTCCGGGCTGGGTCATATTTTAAATTGATCTTATAGGTTTATATGGACGATATAAATTCATTAAAACTAAGAGAGAAACAGACATACGCGCTTTAGGAAGTTAAAAAGAGACACAATTGGTCGACGGCCCACCAATAATATACTCAAACCGCCCCATAAAATATGCTATTTCAAAACATTTGGTTCGGAAAAAGAAGAACTAATTAGGTAGCTAATATGCGCATTGTATTTGCATTGTATTAATAATATTAATTAGCGGCTAAACATAAAAAATTATAAATAGGATTTCTGTCAGGCCAGCGCTAGGCATCAAATTTAACGTTGTCGGACCGATTTTCTTACATTACCAGCGTAGTCCAGAGGTACAATCTCAGCGAGTTGACCGGAAGGTCGAGGGTTCGAATCTGTATTGGGGCAAGAACTTTTTTTAATTTTTTGTTATTTAAAAAATTAGATCGGCTCTAAAAGGTGTATTGGCAACAAGTTGTTCTTCGATAAAATATTTTTAAAATTGTTGGCAAACTCATATTTACTACAGCTTACAGCCTGCACGTGCGTAGACAAATATCGTATTACTATGTCTAGTCGCCAGTATTTTATTAAAGAAAACGGAGTTTCGGCAGCGTTCCTAATAATCATACTTTTAGCTCAGAATTTTGTTCTGTTTATATTCTGGGCTTTTAGTACAAGGCGCGACATCTATTGAGGAGATGCTAAACTTATCAAAACGGAAACCGCTAAAATCTACTAATCTAGAGTATTAAAGCACATAGAAAAAAGCCATAAACATCTAGAGTAGTAATGTTCAATATTCTGCAGTACGTATTTTATGATTTTTGTAGTGTTTATTTGTAGGTAAATAATTTCTTGGCACATTATTAAAAAACCTTTCTTAATTAAAAAAAGCGTATTTTGCTTGTTGCGTTGATATCACTAGTTGCCCACAAAATTTTGACCCACCTGTAAAAAAACTCACGGGCCGCGTCTGGTGGATGGGGTTGCCTGATTTTTTGCGTGACAGGGAGCAAGACTGGGTTTGTTTAAATCTTGAAGTAAACATTGGGCAAACGAATTGAGTAATTTTTAAATGAGATATACACAGTTATGAGATAAAAAGCAAAGAGAGCCCAATTTATAGTAAGAGGGACATGTGGTTACGCAGTCGCATTCTTCATTAGCATACCTTTAAGGCTTCAAGTCTCGCCGCTCTAGGCAAGGAATGTGGTAGCGGAATTCTTCCTCGGCCGAGATGGTACCACCCCACACATCCCCTTAAAGGGCTGATGAAAGTCCAGCTCTGGATGTGCGAGTCATACTTTACCAGCACACCCACGTACATGGTGCTTAGGCTTAGATCTTCGTGGGCAGCCAGAAAATAAAAAAAATAACAGCCACAACAATATCAAAATAAATTAAAATAGTGGGGATGGAACCTGATTGCTCCCCTTAATGGAACTATCGAACTCGTTGTAAGCAAATACCTCTTTGCGCTATAAACAACTTTGTGTTGATTAATAATATGCAAATGCATATTCGCGCCTTTTAAGTGTAAAAACCCTTAATATTATCAGCGAAACACTCAAAAAGCAATTTCAGACTAATATCTTCGTGATTGCCAAATCAGCATTTACTTCATTTTGCAAATTTACATTTATATTGTACTCGTGTACCTAATAAAAGAACGTTGTTAACTGTTGGGTTTCTAGTATTTTAGCATTTGCAAAGCTAGATTTGTACATTTTAACGCTAACCAAGGTCAACTGATAAATTCCTTTAAAACCATTTTCACTACTCGTATAATCTTCCTGAGTATTCAGTCATGAGATTGGTTGGAGCAGCTCTCCATAATAGCTAAATAATAGATGATATCCTTTTCGCAAGATCTCCCGTTCTTCTTAGACTGGGGTGCCAAACGCCTTGTTCAGTTCAACGTCTCCAAAACCCAGTCTTGCTTCCTGTCAGGCAACGAATCCAGCAACACTTATCCCATGCACATGAATGGCGAAGCCTGACAAAGCAAAGAAAGTTTGATCTTGGTGGCATCGCTTTCCAACATGATCTCAGCTGGTACAAACACATTACTTAAAGAGCTACATGAGCGGTTAAAATGCTTCGTTTTCTCTTCCGAGCCAAGAAAATACTTTTCCTCTTTGAACTTATGCGCTTTCTATGTTTCCCAAATCATACCAAACCTAGAGGACTCTTTCCACATTTGGGGGAAACCAACAACAGCATCACCTTCGACACTTAACATCCTTGATTCTGGCTAGTGTTGAGATTACTCTAGCGAAAATAACTCGATTATTGAAATCATCGACATCACTCGATTATTGAAGACAGCACTCAAGGTATAAGTTTGAGTAAACCTAACGCTACCGAAATGTACCGACTATCGAATTATCACTCGATTCTCGATCGTCTCAAGCAAAGCCACTCCCATTCTGGTCCGAATCTGTTCATCTGTGTCTCGCTGGTTAGAAAATAATTAAAGTTTCAAGAAAAGGCTGACTCAATGATTGGAAGTATTATATTAAAAAAACAACACTACATCTACCACTACTACTACTGACTGCAGTTAACCGAGTTCACCGGCATCCTGATGATCACTTCATCGATGCCATCGCAACCAACGAATCAAATGATTCCGAGCGATTCCGAAATCGTCGATCATCGAATTGAAACTGAAACAAGTGAAGAATTGCTCGAATAATATTGCGATGCGTATATCAGAATTTTGAGTAAAAAATCAATCGAGCAATCACTCGAATACCAATAACTCGATTATTTAAATTCATCGATTTTCTCAACACTCATTCTATCCAAAAGAGAGTCATCCGACTCATCAATGACCCAGTCCTCCCAAGAAAACTCATTTCTCTCGCTGATCGCCGCGCTGTTCGGTGACTTATTCTCTTTTTTACCGATATTTCCACGGATTTTGCTCAGCAGAACTAACCGCTATCATTTTTCCTTTTGACTATTCCTACAAGAACCACAAGATGCGCCTTTAATGTCCACCTATAAAAACCTAGATCATCCTACTTCTCTCTCTCTCGCTCATTCATACCTAGGGTCTCCAAATTATGGATTAAATTGCCTGCAGAGGTTTTCTCTTCCCCTCCAAACCTCTAGTCATTTAAATCCCAAATCCCCTCTCTTTAGATAGTACTTTCAAGTCTGTGTGGACTGTCCCAGATAAAAAAACTTTGATGCTGACTTGACTTGTTTACCATCTGCAATTCCCTCCACGATCAAATGTGTTAGACCGCCATGTCTTTCAATGTGTCCAATCATTTTGTCTATTCATTTTGTAATAATTTTCGTCCAAATGTTCCTTCGTTCCCAGACTCGATTTACCGCTTCGTCATTTGTGATCCTTACTTTCATCGTTCTTTGGTAGCACCATATCTCAAATGCTGCTTTTGCCGTCTTTCTTCTTCAGCGAGTGTCCAAGCTTTACATCCTTATAATGCACCGCTCCACATGTATGCTTTTAAGAAACACTTTCGAATTCCTATATTTAAGTTGCTTGTTAAAAACTGCCTCTTCTCTGTAAAAGCTGTCTTTTCTTGCACTATTCTGCATTTTATAGTATTTCCTGCATTTCGGTTAGGATTTCCTGCAACCTTTGTCGCCTTTGGCTAGAACAGCTATGTCGTCTGCAAACCAAAGCATGCAATCTTCTCGCCGTGTATTTTCACGCGTGCTGAAGGACTATCCTTGACATAGTTCACTGCTTTTTCTACCTATGTAGCGTTTTACTACAACGTTATGATTTAATTAAAATTTAGCATATTAATTTAAAATACTTGATTTTAAAGTCCTAGTTATCTGGCGCATTCGCCATAAATACCGTAAATCGGTAACTACTCCATATTGCAAACATCGCCAAAAATCAATATAACACACATTTCATTTCGCCTTTGGCAGGAATTTAGTTGTATATAAATATCTGCATATACAGGGATATCCAAATAAAAGTGAACAGGCCTTATGACTATTTTTAAAGATAGGAAAAAATGTTAAATATGGTGGTAAATAACGGGCTCAGTGCTAAAGATTTGAAACGTGGTTTTATTATATTAAAATGAAGTACATATGTGTCATCGCCTCATACGTGTATAAATTCCAGGTGTTTTCTTTAGACTGCAGGTAAGACACTAAACAATATATCAAATTTTTTTAATCTTCTTGCCCATGCGGGAAGGCCGCAAAATAAATATAGGACAATTTTTTAGTCTAGTCTTTGCCTCCTTTTACTATCGCGATTTCATGGCCCTTGCCCTTTATTAGGCAGCAGACCATTTTTGAACTAGATTCAAAATAAGACAGTACCTATCGGTAAATTTGGAACGGGTGAGATATAAAATATATTATTAATTCTTAATCCAAGCCTTCAGTTCTGTGATGTACTAGATTCAAGAAATATACACCTTATTTTATTTAAATCTACCTATAGAATGTGCTACTGTCAAAATAAGATGGATTAAATGTAAAACGAAAATTGTTAAATAAAAGATTAAAGAAGACAGTGGCATGGCGTAGCTATGACAAAGCAACCTATGCGACGCATAGGGGCCCGGGGGATTTGGGGCCCCGACTAATTTTGCTTATTGTACCCTACAACTTTTTATACGAAACCTTTGTTTCAGTGGCCCGTAACAATAGTTTGCATCGGGGCCTCAGGAACCCTTGCTACGCCACTGAACGGAGAACGGTTTTTTTAAGTCAAATTGAATATATATAAGGAGGTTTTTCTATATACAAATATGTATATAGAAAATGGGGAATTTTCTTCGGTCGATATATTTAATATATTTGTCGTTAGATGCAAAAGCTTTAAATCTTTCGTTAGTGCACAACACAAGAACGTAAAATGACAAATAAAATAAAGTAGGACCATTCATTGTGTTTCTGATCTGGGTGTCCTCCTGCTACAGCGATTTCTGGGCCCTTATTTTTCATCAGGCAGGCTCACACACAGAGTGGCTGACGAACAGACCACACTTTGACCAGAATCAACAAGAGACCTTATATCCAAAACGTTCGAAAAGGATGGGTAAGATGTAGTGGCTCGCGCCAAGCTACTTTTACGCATGTTACTCCAAAACTTTTGGTTTCTAACATAAGTAAAATATCGTCGAATTTCTTCGACAGTACAAGTGCACCACTGTACGATAATATAAGGAGGTTTTTCTATATATAAATGTATAGAAAATGGTGAATTTTCTTCGGTCGATATATTAAATATATGTCGGTCTGTGTGGTCTGTTCGTTAGCCACTCTGGGTGTGAGCCTGCCTGGTGAAGGGTAAGGGCCCAGAAATCGCAATAGCAGGAGAACACCCAGACTAGAATCAAAAAGAATAGTCCTACTTTATTTTATTTGTTATTTTATGGTCTTGTGTTTTGCACTAGCGAAATAATTAAAGCTTTTGCATTTACCGACATATATTAAATATATCGATCGAAGAAAATTCCCCATTTTCTATATTATATTTATATATACAGTTCCGTACAGTTTACGACTTGACAGCAACGAGTAAGCATTGATAATGCCAAGTGAGACCTTGGCGAAACGTCTGCCAGATTCCAATAGGAATTTAACAAACGAACGGATGTACTCCCGGAACAACTTTTCTTCATATATATATATATATATATATATATATATATATATATATATATATATATATATATATATATATATATATATATATATATATATATATATATATATAACAAAAATATTTAAAGTAAAACTTAGGATACGCAATCAAAAATAACATGCAGTTTGTAGGGAAATTCTACGGGCTTCAAAACGATTTTTGAAATCCGAAAACAATTTTCTATTTTTGTTGATGTGACGTCTTTTAAGACGGCTCCGGTCGTTTAGATTTTTTTTAGGTCGTGAGAATTTCCACTGTGGGGCCGCTGGGAAATTAAAGTAATATAGCAACGGGTGTGTAATATAAAGGAAACCCAGAAAATTGCAAAATTGTAACAAAATTAACAATACTTTTAGGAGAAGCGGTACTTAATTTCAGTACAATTGTTATTAAAAATTCTTTTATTTTACTACTCTTAACAGCCCTGATTCAAGGCTTATAAATCTTACAAAGAAACCTGAACTATCCTGGACAAACCTATTAATAGCAAAATTCTCAATAACTGTGGTACGGCTAACCCTTGACTAAATAACCATGGAAATAAATGGTGGAAATAAGTAAGTGCGTATACGTTATATAACTGATAAGGGAAATAATATTGTGAAATGCTTACCCAGTAAGTAGTGTTGGGAATAACCGAATGAATTAAATAATCGAAATATTAGTTCCCGAATGATTTTAATAATCGAATGATCATTCGAAATAATCATTCGAATAAAAAAATATAGCAAATAAAACTACACAAACATTATCTCTTGATTTTTTTTTGCTTGGATTGGCCGTTCTCGATAAAAACAAAAAATGTAAAGTTATACATAACATTATTTATTAGTATAATTTGTTAAAAATAACGAAAAAGTAAGAGATCCATGAAAACAAAAACACTTCTTTAAACAAATTTGGCAACTAGCAAGACTCCCCTTTATGCATTAAAAATTGTCACCAAATTTCAACTTTATACTAATTTGCGTCCGCTAGTTATTTAGGAAAAACCTTTTACGAAAATTCAACACCCTGTGTATTAAAAACAAAGTCGTTTAGGACCTATGTTTTATCTTAAAATTAAGTAAGTAATAATACCCTAAAGTTTGGCCACATACTTTACTAACATCCTGTATATATCATAAAAACATGCTAATAAGACTATGCGTTGTCGAGAGATGAAATAATGCTCCATCGATATCGAAGGATCATTCGAAATAAACAATCATTCGAATGAACAAAACATCCGAGACCGAGACAATATTAAAAACATGCTAATAACACTATGCATTGTCGAGAGATGAAATAATGCTCGATCGATATCGAAGGATCATTCGAAATAAACAATCATTCGAATGAAAAAAACATCCGAGACCGAGACAATATGCATGGTAACGCAACGTCGAGTGCCGAGTCGATGACGCGACGGCGTCATTTCTAGCGATGGGTCTTTCGCGAACGAGTCGTTCGATTTAAACGACTCTTTTCAAAGAGTCGCGAATGAGCCGCTCCCATCAACTGAACGATACGTTCACCGATCGTTAAAATATCTGGCTCGCTCTCGTTCGTTCGTAGAAATTCCACTCCACGCTTTCGCGAGTTTCGGTTCGGACAACTCGGAAAGCGCGAGCCGCGAAGAGCGCTAGCCGGGAGCGGCTCAGTCGGAGTCGTATAATGGAACGAGAGTGGTGGAGCATCTAGCGGCCTATATGGTAATACATTACACAGTTTGTACGTCTTTGGTATTACTATTATTTTACGATTAATTACTTTGCCGGAAATCTGCTTCAACGTTTTTTAAGCAGAGGTGTATACTGCGGGTAGGTTAAAACTCAAGCCACAAACTAACGCATAAAACAACCAAAAATCAAATCAAATGATTTATTAAAAGCCTGGTTCAGTATTAGGTATTATCATATTAGTATATTATTGTGTCGGTCTCGGTACCCACCAAACTCAAACGCCCTGCAAAAAAAGCCATAAATCATTCCAATATTTTAATATTTATTTTATTTTTGTTTGAAGCTGCCGCGCCACAATTAAGCAGCGTGCCGTGGGCAGTCGAAAATGTGTAATTCATAGCATTTTTTGCTCTATTTTATGAACATGAACAAATGCAATTGTCACGCTAAAGTAAAGAGCGCCGCAATTCGCAGCTCGGAGATACGGGTAGCAGCCCTCGTTTAATCGAACGACTCCTTGCGAACGACTCCTTGCGAACGACTCTTCCAAGTGAGCTGAACGAGTGAGCGGGCTCTCTTGAAAGTGAACGAATGACCCATGTCATTTCGTATTTCGTCTCGTCATTCGAAGCGGTGAAAGGCGATATATTATAATCTCTCGGCTAAATCATTCAAATGATCGCGCTGACTTTTCGAGATATCTCGAGTGATTTGAATAATCGAATGATCGATTATTTTTCATTCGAGATATCCCATCACTACCAGTAAGTATTAAAAATTTGGATGTGCTCGGCTAAACATCTGCAGCATTGAAAATGTACAAATTGGAAAAATATATTTATATAACGAAAAGGACTGCTTCACATCTAGTGACGTAATAGGGGCGTAGTTAAAATGATCTCTGAAATTACGTAATGGATTGGTATGAGCACTATGCCTATAAAGTCGTAACGTGGCGAAGTCTGGATTTGTCGTTAACACGCTCTTAATCTTGTTTTCTCGTCAGTTAAATACTGTAACGCTATTTGTACGATATCTATGATCTGCAATCACTCGTCTAACGATATCACAGTCCTTTGTAACTTTTGTACTACATCTACTAGTAATTAAAAATTAGAATAAATCGTTTGTAGATCCGCTTCAACTTGACAGTCTTAAAACTTTATTTGACTCTTACGAATAGCTGCGGATTCTGTAGCATCGAAGATTAAAATTACGGGTTGGGTGTCCTAAAAATGTTTCAAATAATAAAAAGCTGCTTCTAACCATGTTCGCCAGCGTGTAATACTCGGCTGTCTATGTTCTGCACACTGCCTTTGAAATTCCCTAATACGTTTCGGGGATTTGCAGAATATGTCTTTTGTCTGTGCTATTAATGTATCTGGATAACAATTCCGAAGTGTTTCTGCTCCAAGATGTAGCGCATGAAGTAGGTATACACGTAACATGTAATAAGTTATCACAAACATTCTTGAGGAAACGACCCGCAAGAAGCATGACTGCTGCGTTATTATTACTAACAAACATTAATACCTGTTGTGGTGAAAGTTGAAATTTTTGCAAGGTGGTTTATCAGGTTGCTTACTACTTCAGCTGTGCCTTTTTCTAATCATTTACGTGCCAACAAATATGGAGGTGACGGTCCAATGTGCCTACTGTAAAATTGGCAACAGAGCGTTTTTTGGAATCTCTTGTCTCGTCCACGATTAACCACACCACAGTTTGTTTTATCGTGTAGTGCTAATTTAATATGGTTTTCAAGTCTCTCACGCACAACTGGGAAATAACTGCGTACCGCCGTTCGGCTTGGCAATTTCCACGTAGGATTATATCTTTTCCAGAACTGCTGAAATGGTTCTTTGTCCAGTATACCAAACGGTACATTACAAGCAATTAACGCCAAAATTAAATCGAAAATAAACTCCGCAAAAAGTCTCTGGCCATGTTTTTTATATTTGTCGGTTGCACTGTTTATATGTTTTTTTCACATAACTCTGTTCCAACACAATAATTCTTTGTTATACACTACACACAGCACGGGAGCACCGGTATACTTTAAATCTGGGAATTCCCACAAGAACCTTTGCACATAGTGAGTCAATAGTCGCTTACCACCCAATTTCGATATGGTTATGTACGGCGGACACTAAGGAAACTCCCGTAAAATACACTACAACCGCGTCAAGCCTCAGCAACGGCTCTCAGAGAGGAACTGTTTAGTGTTGGGATCACTCGAGTGAAAAATAACCTATCATCCGGTTTTTTCAATAACCTGAATCATCAGGTTATCATCGGTTATAATTCGAGTGACGAAAATTCGGTTTTCATTTTCCAACACGTCTCCAATTAGTTGTTGCCCGCATGCCAATCACTCATTGCGGCTGGCGACGTTGCTATTGTTGGTATCACTCAAGTGAAAAATCACTCGATCACTCGGTTATTGCAATCATCGACATCACCCGATTATTAAAGCCAGTACCGAGTTATAAGTTTGAGTGAAAACCGTCGCTCGTAATTGTCCACCGAACAACGAAGTGTTGGGAACACTCGAGTGAAAAATAACCTATCATCCGGTTTTTTCAATAATCTGAATCAACCCGTTATCATCGGTTATAATTCGAGTGACGAAAATTCGGTTTTCACTAAACTACATATACATTTATCAATATAAAAGAACCATTGTTCGGCTCGCCACAAAGCACAACGGAGACTAGACTGACGGTAAAGATAAATAAAAATATTGAATTCTAAGAACTTTTAACCCTTTGCTTCAACACCGATGTATGTAAACATTCGAATTCGAGTGAAAAACCGACGAGTGATAAATTATAGTCTGTACACCGAACGTACGGAGTAACAAAACTACCTGCTATTCAGGTTCAGGTAAAATCAGGTCAAATTTTCGGAATTTAAGCGGTCCTCTTTACACCCTACAATATTCAATTGGTGCGGGTGTTTCATTTATATTCTGAGTTCTGTGGCGTACGGTCTATAATTTTGTTTGTTGGTTGAGTGCTTTTTAAAAATATTGTGTTGCTTCTTTTTTCGGTGTGCTTTCTTTAAAATCGGGATATCTGGCAGCTCTATTTGAATAAGTAACTTTCACTATGAATATCGTATTGAATGAGCCTCAATTACCACCAAAGAAACGGATAAAGCGATCTTTGTCCGTTTATGAAAAAGGGAAGGGAAAGGGAAGGTAGGAAGATATATTACCTAGACGAGACTTGGGTCAATGCGGGACACACTGTTAGTAAAGTATGGGTGGATGCTTCAATAGAGCATCCCAGGCAAGCCTTTCTGGAAGATTATTTTACATATCGGATCCGATGGCGGCTTCGTAGAAGGCGGCTCATTAGTTTTTGAGTCAAAGCAGATGGGTGACTACCACGCAGACATGAATGCTGATTTATTTGAAAATTGGTTCAAAAATATTCTAAGCCATCTAGAAGAGAACGCTGTCATTGTTATGGATAATGCTTCATACCACAGTAGGCGTATTGATAAAGCTCCGAACACCGGAACAAGAAAGGCCGAAATACAAGAATGGCTAAGAAGGCATATTATTTCATTCGAGGAAGATATGGTCAAGGCAGAATTATTAACTCTTGTTAAAGAAAATAAAGGTGCTGACAAATATGTCATTGATGAATTGGCCAAATCCACCAATCGCAGAATTTTACGCCTGCCGCCGTACCATTGTGAATTTAATCCTATCGAGTTAATCTGGCATCGTGGCACAACAAAAGTCCACAACACAAAGAAAATCATTTCAATTATTCAGCCTGCTTAGTTTAGTAGTAAAGTCACTATTATAATATTAACCATTATATTGTGGCAAACCTTCTAAAATAAATTAATATATTTTCATTAATTTACCTATATACTACGCCACTGATGATTTTCGCATTATCACTTCTGCAAGTACTTATGCAGTGTAAACCGGGCCGTCCGGCACCGCCTTGTCTGCTCGTGATTACTCCGTACGTTCAGTGCTAGACTATAGTTTTTAAAATAAAATCATTTCAATTCTCAGTAGTCAGACTAGTCAGTAATTCCCAATACAAATGCTGTAGATGAACGATGAACCGTCCAATATTAATATTAGTATTCGAGTGAAAAACCGGTTATCATCCGGTTTTTAAAATCACTTGAATACTCTGTAAGTCGGTTATTCCCAACACTAGAACTGTTTGCTTTGCAGATTGTGAATCTCGCGGTCGCCTAAGTCGCCTAAGTCACCTCGCTTTTCGGTTCGAATGATTTCCGCCGCCGAAACACTACTGCGAGCAGACCAAAAGTGGCCAGCCTTATATAATATCCGATTTTATAATTTGTATACATGTTATAGATTTGAATTTAGAAGCAAGAAGGAGATACCATTATTTACATTTTAGAGTAATCAAAGGATCCGGGGTTACTCTTATTCTGGCCAACTATATGGTCCTCTAACTACTTTTTGCGAACCGCTGTTCCCAGACTTTCAGTTGCGTGGCACATTTTCAGATTAATGATCAGGTAGTTGGTGTTTTGCATTGCTAGTTTGCCAATTTTTTTTAATATAGCTGATAAAATGGCTTAAAAATTTGTTACAACTTTAAAGAGTAGATCTAAATGGACACATTTTTTTTTTATTTGCTCTTTCGTTTACGAAATTATGATTTATTATATAGGTTATAAAGTAAAATACATTATTTGCCATTTATTTTAAACTTCTTATCATCTGTCATGGTTGAAAAGCGTTCGAAATGTCCCCCTGCAGCTACCAAACACTTTCTCACTCTTTTTCTAAATGAATTTCGTACCCACTGTAACATTTCAGGTATCAGTAATAAGCAGCAAAGCGGATTCGGTCTTTCATATCATCTAAAGTTGTAGGTGCACTTTGTCCTTTATAAAACCCCACAAGAAAAAGTCAAGAGGGGTCAAAACCGGGGACCTAGCAGGCCAGTTGACCGGACCAGCTCGTCCAATCCACCTGTTTTCAAATATTTCATTTAAATGATTACGGGCCTGTATTGTATAAAGACTGCAAAAAATGACTGTAAAATTACCGTTTGGTTCCATAAAATATTGCTTATTTTTCCTTAATAAATTATACTATTTTGTTAGCACAAAATAAGTTGTGCAAATTTAATTCCTAAAAGAAAATCATTTAGAAAATATTTAATTTCACAAAGTAAAGTAAAATTACAAATTAAAAATTGAGTTTATATTCCGAAATATTATACGTCAGAAATTAGCGCCAATTTTTACGTTATATGTTCTGTAAATCTTTCACGTCGCCCGGTATACACGTCAATGACGGAATCGCATGACTTATTACTTTAAAAGCCGCGAGATAAAACGCAAGCCGGCATTTACGGTCTTTACTTTGTGAATCTTTCAACAATAAACAAGCATTTTGTGTAGGTGTAGTTCGTTGTACGTTGTATACAGGGTGCTCGAAAAATAGACGAAGATATTTTAGAGGGCGATTCCTTGTTATAAAGTATAACAAAAAGTTTCTATAAACATGGGTCCGGAAATGCACAGTTTTCAAGATACAGGATGTTAAATAAAAAAAGAATAAAAAATGAAATTATTAATGTCTTAAAAAATATTTACTCGATTCTGTTGAAATTTGGCAATGTTATTTGTTGTATTAAGAGGCTAATTTAGCCCTAAATAGATTAAAATTATTAAGTCCAGTGGCGTCCCGGGGGGCACCTTAGCGAATATTATTATCAAAAAAATGTACGCCACTACCTTTTTTGTAACTCTAACATTTTTTGTTTGATTAAGCATCTAAAAATACAACTTCTTTGCCTCTTGTATTTTTTTCCTATCTCACTTCGTTTTCGAGAAAAAAAAAATAAAAACCGTTTTATTGCATGTCCCTGGACAAAATTGGTTTATCAATTTATGCTAAAAAAATCACAAGTGCCTTGGAAAACAAATAATCATTTCTGCATGGAGGTTTGACATTTGCGCGTCAGTTCATTTAGAAAAGAATTATACACGTAATTTTCTTTGCGAAATTTCTCTAAAAAGTTTTTGTCTCGGTTTTTATGATGGAAAATTACACTTTTGAGGAAATGGCAGACATGCATGTAATGTATGCACGTGCTTATAGTAACTGTTATGCAGAAGCGTTTCCCCATCGGCAACTTCCAGATAGTAAAACCTTTGAAAGCGTAGACCGTAGATTACGGGAAAGAGGTAAATTTTCTTATTTCTTTTTTGTGATGTTTTTGACAATATTATTTAGGAAGTTTTGCCGTTCCCACCAATGATAGAGGCCGGCCGAGGTCCGTAAGAACGCCCGAGTTTGACGAGGCAGTTTTACGTGCCGTGGAACAAAATCCTGGTATCAGTACCAGGACTATAGCAACTAGATTAGGGGGTAATCATTCCAACAGCACTGTGTGGCAGGTTCTCTCCGAGCAACTCTTATATCCCTAGCATGTCCAACGTGTGCAAGCATTACTGTATTTCCAAGAGGTTAATATTAATAGGAATTTTAATAAAACCATACTTTTTTTATGACGAAGCAGGATTTCGGCGGGATGGTATTGTTAATTACCATAACACTCATGTATGGAGTGACGAAAATCCCCATGCTTTCGTACAATGTCGCCACCAGGAACAATTTTCTTTAAATGTGTGGATGGGTATCGTTGGTGACAATTTAATTGGTCCTTTCTTTTTACCCTTAAGATTAAACGGCGAATCTTACTTAGCGTTTCTTCAACAAGAATTGCACATACTGCTAGAAGAAGTTCCTCTAAATATACGTAACCAAATAACTTTTATGCACGATGGAGCTCCTCCTCATATCAGTATACCTGTCAGAACTCATTTGAATAACACCTTTGGTAAAAATTGGATTGGAAGAGGTGGACCAATTCACTGGCCACCTCGCTCCCCTGACTTAAATCCAATAGATTTTTATTTATGGCGACACCTTAAGATGATGGTTTACGCTACTCCCATAGAAACAATAGAAGAATTAAGAAATAAAATAGTAAATGCTTGCGAAGAAATAAGAAATAGACCTCGAATTTTAGCTCGAGTTCGTCGTTCAATGATTCGTCGAGTGAGAAGGTGTACGGAAATGGATGGTGGACATTTCCAACATTTGTTGTAGTGTACTTTATGTTAGGGTACTGGAAAAGTTGCAATAACACTCTTTCCTAAAAATGTTTTTGATTATTTGGTTTCCAAGGCACTTGTAATTTTTTTTAGCATAAATTGATAAACCAGTTTTGTCCAGTGACATGCAATAAAACGGTTTTTATTTTTTTTTCTCGAAAACGAAGTGAGATAGGAAAAAATACAAGAGGCATAGAATGTATTTTTAGATGCTTAATCAAAAAAAAATATTAAAGTTACAAAAAAGGTAGTGGCGTACATTTTTTTGATAATAATATTCGCTAAGGTGCCCCCTGGGACGCCACTAGACTTAATAATTTTAATCTATTTAGGGCCAAATTAGCCTCTTAATACAACAAATAACAATGCCCAATTTCAACAGAATCGAGTAAATATTATTTAAGACATTAATAATTTCATTTTTTATTCTTTTTTTATTTAACATCCTGTATCTTGAAAACTCTGCATTTCCGGACCCATGTTTATAGAAACTTTTCGTTATATTTTATAACAAGGAATCGCCTTCTAAAATATATCCGTCTATTTTTCGAACACCCTGTATAGACACCCAAGTTTTTCTAGTAAAAATTTATAAAATGCAGCAGTGGAACTACCTACGTAAATTTACTTTCTATTTCTTTCTGTTTTCTAATTTCTTATTCTGTAACGAGTTCAGCTTTATCGAGTTATTGTCGATCCTAAATTGAACAAATATTTTTAGTTATGAAAAGAAAGTAAAAATATTTTTTCATTTCGAGCAGTTTGTTTTGAGATCCACAATTATATACGAATATCTTGTTACATAATATTAAGAAATTAGAAAGAAGAAAAAATATAATTCTTACAGCAGCTCTAAATAGAGATGTACAGGAAAATTGGGTAGTAAAATTAAATATTACACTACGCAATTTTAAATGGTATGTATAATAAATTTATAGATATAGTCCGATTACCGGAATTAACGTATTTCGGTAATACTTATATAAAGTAATTTAAAAGGGAAATTTTAGGCATACGTTATTGATATTAAAAAATAATGAATATATTGTGTACAAATTTAGGTAATTTATTAGTGAATTTTACCAAAAATAAATAGGGAAATAAAATCAGGATGTTTCTGTAAATTTACGGTACTTTACATGGGTCCATTTGTGACCAACGTAAAATAACTGAAATTTACCAAGTTATTTTTAATAGTGCATATCAGGATTTATGTTTTGGTTTAATAAACTGGGGTAACTGGTTTCTTAAAAAATATGTGTAAATTTCTCCCCTTAAATGCGAACCAATAACTCTATCCCCGATTATACTACACATTAATTGACCAAGGATGTTGATTTCGCAGAGTTCTCATCCATTGGAGATTTTCCGACGCCCAAAAGCGCATATTGTGTCTATTAACCAAAAGAAAACAACCAAACAAAAAATTTTTAATTTCCACTGCTAAGGGATAACTTAAAATCCTATCTTCCCACAATCATGAAAAGTAGCTTCGTTAGATAAAGTAAACATTTATTAGGAACCTGTTATTTTCTTGCATTTGTCTTGTCACCCAATTGCAAAATGTGACGCGATTTTTAAAGTCTTGCCCATATATGTTAGCTCTATCTTGGTGGAGTGTAATGTGATATGGACGAAAATTTCACAAGTGCAATACGGTCACAACGAATTTTTGACTCATTCCAGCATCTCTAGCAAGCCGCCTGGTACCTACATGCGGGTCAATAGCTACCGCTCCTAAAACGTTAAAAAAAAGATCAATAAAATTTTGGAAAGTTCAGTTTTTATTTTTAAATTAAATATATTTTTTTATATATATATTTTTTCCTTTAACGTACTAACATACGTATTTCAAATCGTTCTTTCTAAAATAAAATCTTATGGTTTTAGAACATGTAAGAACGTCTGGAATACTTTACTTAAAAACATATTTTTATTCTGAAAAGTTTAATTCGAGCCTACATTTTTTGCTATTCTCGCTGGAAATGACCACGTAGCCCATGTTTTACCACGTTTACACTGAAAATCAATTCTTTAATCCAAGTAAGAATTCTCGTAGGTGTCAAAACGTCCTCATAAATAAATATTTTATATCTCTTTATTGTGTCCTCCGAACGTGTAATATTGACACCGCTCGAATGGCGATCAATTTCTGTCTGTGTCAGCCGGTGGCGAGGTTTAATATCATGCCTATGTAGACATGGGTACGTCTTTACTTTATAGGGCAGTAGTTTTCTTTCAAGGCGGCCTAAACTTATTTAAAATTGTAAAAGAGGTTTTAATTGATTAATGAAAATTTATACGTCATCAATAACTGCATAGACAAAAAAAACTTCTCCATGTCAAGTATGTCTTTTTCAAGGGTATAGTGATTTGGCGCAAGTATCTACTTACGTAGTGTAGATAAAAATCCTTTTTTAAACATCGATCGTACTAATTTTGTACCGTATCCTCTTTTTTCTTAAAAACTATAAATTTAGTTTAAGGATACAATCTTGAAACAATATCGTTTTTCCAGACACTAAGATATTGTGTAAAGCTTACTAAAATATGTTTTGTTCTTGAGCTATGTCAGCTACAAATATGTACTGAAAAAAATTAATTTCGTTGAAAGAGCTAATTTTTACGTTTATCTTATCTTAACCTAAGAATACACAGAAATTATTAATATTTTTTTAATTACTCTAAGTAAAGTCTTCCCTATTCCTCTGAGCTTACATATTTATGTACAGTGGGTATTTGTGCTAATTTTAAAATACCTACAGCTGGTTGCAGAAAGAAAATGTAATCACGAATTAAACTAACAACGTGTTAATTTTAATAAGTTGCTAAATTGTGTTCCAATGTTATGCAGCCCGCTTCTCTTCAAATTTCGACTCGATTCGAATCTAATGGTATCACATCGAAAAAAGTGGAGGTGATGAAATGTCAGATTTTACTGTCAACAGTTTAATTTGGGCAGTGTTTTGTATTTCTTGTAAATCCAAGATATTTTGTATGTTAAAATGGGCCAAGTGGAGAAAAGTAACCAGTATCTAAATCTCAATTTACAGCTAATCTTCTAAATTTATAGCTAGATGTGGTGGAAACAATGTCTAAAAAATACAAATTCAACAATAAACTTTCAATCATATTTAATGTTAAGAGTTTTTTAACAATACGTATCGGCAATACAAATAAAAAACACACTTATTACGGCAAAGCTTTTTAGATTTGTTTTACTTACCATAAAAAACCGAAATTAGTTGCTCCAGTCTCCCGTCTTGCAAAAGATCTATTATTTTTGGCTCACGACTATTCAACGAACAATGAAAAATTCTAACCTCTCCAAGGGTGTCCGCGAGCAAGAGAAATAATATTTCAGCCAACAATAGGACCCATTGAATTAATATTTTTTTAGGAGAAAAGTAACCAGTATCTAAATCTAAATTTACAGCTAGATTTGGAGGAAACCATGTCTAAAAAATACAAATTCAACAATAAACTTGCGATCATATTTAATGTTAATAGTTTTTTAACAATACATATCGGCTGAGTAAACAGTTATATAAAATATACTAACCAAGAGAGATATACAAATAAAAAACAAACTTATTACGGCAAAGCTTTATAGATTTGTTTTACTTACCATAAAAATCCGAAATAAGTTGCTCCAGTCTCCAGTCTTGCAAAAGATCTATTATTTTTGGCTCACGACTATTCAACGAACAAAGAAAAATTCTAACCTCTCCAAGGGTGTCCGCGAGCAAGAGAAATAAACCCAACCCAACCCAACCTGAGCAAAAATCGCCCTCTAAGGGGTAAAAGCAACCCCTAAAAATTAAATTATTTTTTATTTTAAAAACTACTAAGTTCTAGGAAGACACAAAAACATGTCAATTTTATTTAATTTTTTTACATAAGACTACTTTTTTTCGTGTTGGTATTTTACCCCAAGGGGGTAAAAACACACTTGTACCACTGATTTATCAAGGCCCAGCCCTAATTACCAAAGATAGAAAGCTGAAATCTTGCATACAGGTTTATTTTAGGCCCCAGACGTCCACTAAGAAAGGAATTTTTGTGTTGTAATTTAATCCCTAAGGGGTAACACCACGTGCAAACATTTTTAGTTTATCCTTAAATAAATCTGGCAACCGTGCTTTCAGATGTTCGGGCCGCATGACCTAGCTTGATATGGCCAATATTTTTTATTTTCCCCATACTTTATTGTTATATACAGAAGCTATAGTTTTAAAAATAGTGCGCATAATGTATAGATGTACTTAACTGTTCAACAGCTTGGCTATTTTGCAGCCCCTACGATACACAACCAATGTCGTTTACAAGGAAGTTCTAATTTCCAAAGATGTATTCTAAAATTATATTTCATGATTAAAATACGCTGGCGAAGCCCGCGGGTACCAGCTAGTATTATATAAGAGAAGAAACTTACTGACTGGCTGACTGACTGACATATCTACGCACAGCCCACACCGCTGGGCCTAGAAACTTGAAATTTTGCACAGTGGTTTCTTACATAACCTAGGCATCTACCAACAAAGGGTTTTTCAAAATTGAACCTCTAAGGGAATGAAATAGGGGTTTAAACATTTCTTGGAGAAAAATATTATGGTCCTATTACCTCGAAACTTCATAGAAGTACTCTTAAAAATAAATTTTTAAACAGGTGTTTTACAGTTTTTCATAAATCAAACCCTAAGGGAGTGAAATGGGGGTTCAAAGTTTGAAATGGAGTCAAATTGTTATACCGGGGACCAAGTCGCGGTCTAAAGCTAGTTAAATTATATCGTTTTTTGTTATCTCAAGTATTTTTGTCCTTTTAAATGCTGTTTGTTCAGTTAAACATTCATCGATATAATGTTAACTTTCAAGTGTAGTAATAAAAAAAATATGTTCGCTTTAAATTTTTTTAAACCGTTAGCGATTTTGAAAAATTGTTGGCTTTTGCGTCATTAAATTAAAGCAATTAAAAGGGATTCATGTTTGGTGAAGGACTCTTAAAAAGGGACCAATTAACAAAAAAAAAACAGGCATTTTATAGAAGAAATTAAAAGTTTTATTGTGTTTGTTTTTTTCAAGGAAGTAGCCATTAAAAAAAGAATTTAAACTGTGAACAGTTAAACGCGGTGGCGGTTGACAAAGAAAAATCGTTTAAAACATTTAAGTACGGATGTTGCAATATTCGAGCGACCAAAATTAGGAAAAAAGTTTTTATTAATCTAAAACTTACTATGTTTGGGTTTCTTTCATTTCAATTACACATTACAACTTTTTAAATATCTATAAGTAGAGTTGAAATGTCTGTTGTGACCCCCTGCACGTGCTTATGACGTCACATGACCTTAAATGGTCAGGTCTTCAGTACGTACGTGTGCGGTATAGCTCAGACCACAAGTGATATCTCAAGGTCATTGTTTGATCCAAAGTGATGACGCTGTCATCCTCCCTTGACCTTGTAGACGGCCTGATTTTGAAGTCATCTTGTGGCAACCGTCTAACCTTGCAATCGATTTTTCGATGTCAAGAAACAAACAGAACATTTCGTTCTTTCAAGGGCAAGTCAAGAAGAATAAAAGGTTATACAATCCAGTTTCATAATAATTATTATTTTTTTAATTTTTATATTGCTTTTTACGCGATAACTGGATTCAATTATGCCCTGTTGCAGAAAATCGTATATTTTTAATTACCTATTTTCCTTGGAAATGCCTTAGTTTGCTTTGGCTATTTTAACGTAAATAAATTTTATTTGAATTTAGCATTAAAAATAAGTCAAAGTAAATTTTATACATAAAGAATAGCAACTTGGAAATAAAAAATAATTAAGGTTTTTACAGAAGCAAATAACCTTTTATTTAACTTTACTGGGCTTGACGGGTTTCCTCTGAATAAACGGGGATCGTGAAAGTTCTTAAAAATTCGTAAAAAGAAAATTAAAGTTAAATACATTTGGCAGAATTATTACTAGAACGCTCAATGTGCCGACCTACTGAAAGAAATCAAAACCAATTAAATATTTTTCTGAACCGTGTTAGGAACAACAATTTGAAAGTCACATATTTTCAAAGGAATTTATTAAAATTGTATTGAGTGGAGAATTTTAATTTACCCTTAGGGGACCATAAGGAAACAAAATTTGAGCTTTAATGACATGTCTAATAATTCACTTCCATGGTTATTTTTTTTTCAAAACCGTGAGACTTATTGACTTGTTATATGAATGAATGAATATATGGAAACGCTATTTTGCGTAAGACAAAACAATAAACATATCTTGTTTATCACTTTCTACCAAAAGAGCAAATATTAAATATGTTTTAACCCAACCTAAGCCCAAGTACAAGATTTCATTAAAATATTTAAATATTAAAAGTAACTCGTTTTATCGCATTATTTTTCACTTCACACCTTTAACCAGAATACTAGTTATATATACAGGGTGTAACATAAAGGTTGGGAATAAATTAAACGGTAGATTCCTAAGTAAAAAATAATAGTTTTTTTTCATATAAAGTTATGCCCTACGGGATTTCGTTTCCAACTTACAGGGTGTTGAAAATGTTTAAAAAAAATTATTTTTGTTTAATAACTTTCGAACACCAGAAGATATGGAAATAAAATTTTAGCTGTAGCTTCATTTGGTAATGCCCTAGTAAAATTTAAAACATTGACTTTGTAGCTTACGCAGTGGCGTGTATACGAATATTGCCGTAGGGTTTTCCAAAGAAAAAAGTGCTACGCCACTGATAAAAATATTTTTTTGTTAATTCTTTAGAATACGCATTTTGTTTTAAACAAAATTTCCCTCTTGCGTTTTCTTTGGATCTCTTGCCATTTTCCATCTGTGGACTGATGAAAATCCTCATGGAATAACACAATCCCGGCACCAGCAACGATTTTCTATTAATGTTTGGGCAGGAATAATTTGCGATTTTCTGATTGAACCTGTAGTACTACCCAATAGACTAGATGGCTTATCATATCTGGATTTTCTTCAAAATGGATTACAACCTTTATTAGAAGAACTCCCAATTGAAACCCGCCAGCACATGTGGTTCATGCATGATGGCGCCCCAGCTCACTCTAGGCGAGAAGTAAGAGAATAACTTAATGAAACTTACCGGAATAAATGGATAGGGCGTGGAGGGCCAAGAGCGTGGCCTCCTCGTTCGCCCGACCTTTATCCATTGGATTATTATTTATAGGGGCACTTAAGAAACATAGTTTATTCCAATCCCATTCCTGACGAACAGACTCTTCGTCAAAGAGTTGAAATGGGATGTCAGCAAATTCGAGCGATGCCTGGTATTTTTGGACGAGTTAGAGAATCCATGAGAAACGCATTGAAAAATGTATAGAAGTTGGAGGACAACATTTTCAGCACCTTTTTTAATTTTGTTTGTTGTTTTGTTAATTATTATTGGTGAATACATTTTAAATTTCAAAGTTACTATTCATTCCCATGTAAGCAGTGGAAAAACTGGTATTTACAAAAGATTTAATTACGGGAAAATGGCAAGAGATACAAAGAAAACGCAAGAGGGAAATTTTGTTTAAAACAAAATGCGTATTCGAAAAAATTAACAAAAAAATATTTTTATCAGTGGCGTAGCACTTTTTTCTTTGGAAAACCCTACGGCAATATTCGTATGCACGCCACTGCGTAAGCTACAAAGTCAATGTTTTAAATTTTACTAGGGCATTACCAAATGAAGCTACGGCTAAAATCTTATTTCCATATCTTCTGGTGTTCGAAAGTTATTAAACAAAAACAAAATTTTTTTAACATTTTCAACACCCTGTAAGTTGGAAGCGAAATCCCGTAGGGCAAAACTTTATATGAAAAAAAACTATTATTTTTTACTAAGGAATCTACCGTTTAATTTATTCCCAACCTTCATGTTACACCCTGTATATTAAACAATAATGACACCTATGGATATGTTTGTCAATGTCAATGTCTTCATTAAATGAAGCAGTTATTTAATTATTTAAAATACTTCTTATTCAAGTGCAATTTTTAAATACTACGAACATTTAATTAAACTCAAAAGAATATGATATAAACTAAGCAATACAATAAAGATATCAAAATGCAAAAACTCCATCCCTATATTCAACATATTTTTCTAATAGCTCCTTTAATATCTGAAGGAATTTCTGATTTCTTCCTGGGATATTGAACAAACAGCCTAGGTAGTTCTGCCTTTTAGCAGGTCAATATTATTTGGTAATGGAGTGGCATAAACAATTTGTTTAAGATGGCCCCATAGAAACATATGGGCCAAAGTTAAGTCGGGGTTTCTTGGGGGCCACTAAATTGGGTAATTTCTACCAAAACACATTGGACCAAATCTGCACATCTGCACCCTATTACCTCTCGAGCGCAATATGCTGGACAACCATCTTGTTGAATATACAATATTTGGCGAAAATTGAATGGCAAATTCTTCGAGTTCTTCGGTAAAAGATGTATCCAACTTTTCTAAGTAAGATATTCTATTGCAAGTGTTTTTAAAAAAATATGGGCCTATAATAATGCCATGGACAGATATGGCGCACCACACGTTCACTTTTGTAAAATAGTTTCTTCGCCTCATTACTCTAAATTCGGGGTTTTCTCGAAACCAGTACCTGACATGCTGGGATGCCATTAGTAGAAAATGTACATTCATCAGAAAACATAATAAATTTATAAAAATGGATATTTCCACCTAAAATTTGGTCTTTTCGCTTTATCATCCTCTTCCAATGTTTGATTAAAGTGGAGTTTGAAAGGAAATAATTTATTTTCTTTTAAGGTCATCTCAATATGAGTTTTTTCACAATTTCGAGAAGATTTTTAGCACGATTTCTAAGGGACATCACAGTAGTTTCTCTAACAGACTGAAGCAATAAAACTGTGGCAGCATAGTTGTGGTCATATTTCTTGTTCTTCTTCTTGGAATTCAAAACCGAACCAGTTTTTGGAACTTCTTTATTGTATTGTAGATTTCAGTTATTGGGATTCCTAGAAATTTCTCGTTAAATTGTTCTAAGATGTAGCGGTATGGTACTAGGCCATCCCCATAACAAAAAATCCTATTTTCAGTAGATAGCATCTTGATGAGAAATATTTTAAATTAAATAATTGCTTCATTTAATAAAGACATTGACAAACATGTCAATAGGTGTCATTCTTATTAAATATTTAGAAATTAGTACTCTGGTTAAAGGTGTGAGAGAGAATAGTTGGAACTTTAAAAAAATAATGTGATCAAACTCGTTACTTTTAATATTTAAATTTTTTAATGAAATCTTGTATTTCGGCTTAGAGTTACATTTAAAACATATTTTATATTTGAGGAGCCTAGTTCCAAAGTGTACAGTCTCTAATTTTTAACAAAAATGAGATAGATGGCAATTCAGATGTGATCTTTACCGCTGAATTAAAATAAACCATCATTTCTTTCCAAAACGGTCAAACTCCAGTCTATTTTTGGCGAAGAAAATTAGGTTTAGTTCCATAACGTTCAATATCCTATCATAATTTAGTTCCAAACCGTACAAACTCCTAGCTCGTCAAGTAAAGCAAAAATGTACAATCTCCAATGCATATTAATACTTTATTATACAGTAATTTTCAAAGTGAGCAATATTTTAGCGCGAAAATTAGCTTTTATGTGTTGTTTTAACAGGTTATGACTTGATGGAAAAAACGTTTAAACACATACCCCTTATGTTAGTTAGCTGAGTCTGAAGTATGTTTGATAGTTATATCTAAATAAAAATGTATATCTCAATTAAAAAGCGTTTTATTTCAAAAGTGAACTATTTCCACCAATAAATTTCATAACGTAAAATCTCCATATCTATTTTGTAAATATTTTTGCAAAAAAACTATTTTTTCCTAGAACTTCATAAAATATTTATAGATAATGAACATCTCAATAGAATTTTCAGATTTTACAAAGAAGACATCACATTCAATTTTGAGGTTTTTTGTTTTCTGGAAATTTTTTTAAACTGGAGATTGTAAACTTTGGAACTAGGCCCCTCATTTGTTCTTTTGGTGCAAAATGATAAACGAGGTATGTTTACTCTTACGCAAAATAACGTTTTCGTGTTTTTTATGCTCCCTATATAAAAAATTAAATTTTTCATAGCGTGAATTTTTTTAACATATTTTACAATATTACTTACATCCTATCAATTCTGGCTTATTGCAAGGTTCAGTCGTGGCCTCAACCCTATTTCGTCTTCACATTAATGACTTGCTCTCTTGAACTACCAATCCCATCCATAGTTACGCTGACGATGCCGATGGTGCTCTTCAATCGAATTTTCATTTTTCCAAATAAGTCTCGAATCAAGAGCTGGAGAGACGGAGATCGCAAGATCTCTAATTAATATTAGACTGGAGTGCCAAAAACCTGGTTCAGTTCAACGCTTCCAAAACCTAGTTTTGTTCCCTCTCACGTAAAAAATTCAGTAATACAAACACATTACTCGTACAGCCACATCAGCTGATAGAAAGTTTGGTTTCTCTTTAGTATCAAAAATACTTCTTCCCAACTTATACACTCTCCATGTTTCCCAAATAAGACCTAACCTAGAAGACTGTTACCACATCTTGAGAGCAGCATCACCTTCGACCCTTAGCATCCATGATTCTATCCGAAAGAGAGCCATTCGATTCATTAATGTCCCAGTCCTCACACAAAAACTCCCTACTCTTGCTCATCGTCGTGCTGTTGGGGATCAGTGTCTTTTCTGCAGGTATTTCCATGGATTGTGAAAAAGAACTAATCGCTATCATTCCCTCCCCCCTATATATATATATATATATATATATATATATATATATATATATATATATATATATATATATATATATATATATATATATATATATATATATATAAAACTATTTTTTAATGATGTTCAATAAAGAAATAGTCTCTCATTTTTTTCTACATTTTTAATTTTCCTCTTTAAAAATATCCAGTGTTGACAGCTCCACTATCTTTTATGCTTTTTTTGTCACTGTTTTTTCAATGCTAAACAAGACAGGGAAATGTTAGGAAAATTCCGTGTAACAATAAAAGTTAATTAACTCACTTATCTCAGACTTGTGTTCAATATGACTTTTAAAAAATCCTTCTCTCTATACAATTTACAAACACAATATTCTTTGAAATACGTAATGGTAATTTTGCGAAGCAATTAATAAGAGCCACTCGGAAAGAAATTTTAAATTTTCTTCGTTTCCTAATGGAAAAAGGCGTCTTTCTCCCTAAATAATCTAAAAATTCATGAAAAAATATTATAAATTGAAGGACTTCTCTGTCAAGTATAACAGTGCCAGCGAAGGTGAGCTTAAAATTTTATTTGTTGAAATTTACTAATATAGTACGATTACTGAAAATTGAAAACGTTTATTCTGCAGTTTTCTGGTGGAAAAACGCCATAAAACAGCAGATAAAGACCCATGCAGCGAGACAGGCAATTGCACCTGCCACTTGGCGGACGACGGTTCGAGTCAAAGTGGACTCGTAATTTCTTGAATGTCATTGGCTACATTAGCGCTTGGTCAGTGAGCACAATTTATATTGGCCAGCGTTAGAACCATAGTAATCTGTCACCATAACGTTATAACAATTATTGCTGCCATCAAATAATGGTTGATATTATAAAGGCCAAGATGTATGACAAGAAGCCATCGACTAGCTTTAAAATAGCATGGCAGTTTACTTGAGGGGATTTTACTAATTTTGGCTCATTAATGCCTCATGCTAATGACCTATCAATGTACTTACCAGGCACGGCCCGTCCATAAGGTCATTTGGTCAATGACCCACCTAAAATTTTCAATGATCTACCTAATAATTTATTTTTAAAAGCGAAAAATAATCTTTTCTTTAAAAAAGTGCAAGTTCCATGCGAAAACTCCCCAAGAAAGAATCAAGTCACCGTATACCACGGTGATCAAGCCAAGCTCGCTCTGGACTTGCCGTATTTTAAATTGACCTCATAGGTGTATATGGACTACATAAAATGCATTAGATCTAAGAGAGAAACAAACATACGCGCTTGAGTTGAAAAGAGACACAATGTGTTGACGGCCCACCAATAATATCGCTTTCGGGGCGCGCGTCGTTGTCAACGCCGCCGGGTTGTCGCAAATTCTGGCTCACTAATTTAAATCTGAACTATTTATTATTAAAACAATATTCGCGCTTACCTAATTTTATTTTAAGATATATAGGCAATTACTAATAATAATAATATTAATAATTGTAACTGTGCCTATCAAACATTAAAACCTACTAATTACGACTTTGACAACAAGTTGGCAACGCAGTTGCAGCATCCAAGCTGTCTATCGATTTAAAACTGCGGGCACGCGCTCTAGGTTGTGTTTTCCTTGAGTGTATTTTCGCGAGATCTCGTTGATCTACCTTGAACAGCGTGTCACGTGTATCTCACTTAATATATCGACGCAGATATCACGTGACTTCTAGTTCCCGGCCGTTCGTGGTTGGTCAACGGGATCTCGCGAAAAAATAACCTTTTTTCTTTTCGATGTCGATATGTCAAAATTAATTGCTTACATAACAACAGAATTTTTATTTTAAATTATTCAAAAACTTTAGTAAAGAGTACCAAAAATACTGTTTAGTTCTGCTTTGGTGTTTTGTGTTATTTGTAAAATACTTTCATTTGTGTATGTGGTAGTACTGTTCTGTCAGAGAGTCGTTAATCCACAAGAAGTGTTGAGGATGAGAATCTAAGATGGCCCATTGTGGGGAATGTAAATTGTATTTCTGTAAACCCTCTAACTTGAGAGCTCACGTTAAAAGGAAACATCCAGGTACCTACATTTCTAGTATGCAATAACTAGTGGTTCTATCGTAAATAATTTTTGTTTGAGATAAACAGGATATAATGGCACCAATAAGCCAATAACTAGAAATCCATTTGGTTCTGGTACCTAATTATTATTCATGTAGAGAATGTAGTAAATGCTTTGTAAGTTTTGGTAATCAAAAGTTTCATGTTACTGTTTCATAGGTACTATTATAGTAACTATAGTACCTATTTGATGTTTTTTTGCGGTGTTTATTTATAGGTAAATAATTTCTTAGCAAAACTAGGCACATTAGTAAACACCTTTCTTGATTAAAGAAGTGTATTTTGCTTGTTGCGTTGATATCACTAGTTGCCCACAAAATTTGGACCCACCTGTAAAAAATCTCACGGACCGCGCCTGGTACTTATCAAAAGAAGATGTACACTCTTCAACATCGTTGGTGTGAGCCAATAAACAGATCTAATTTGGCGCCACTTTCTGTATTATAAATGTATCAAACAGCCCACTACCAATAATATAATTAAAGCTCCTGTTAGTAAACTTAAAAAGTGCACGTAATGAAATGCGATAAAAGTAATTTAAATGTTTAATTTAAAAAAAAAATCATCGTGGAATATGGATCTGTTGTAATAGGACGGAAAATGATAATCCTTTAACTAGCCCTAGGAAGTTGCAACACTTTTACAAAGCTAGAACACTATATTAAATCAGTCATTTTCTAAATATGATTATTCAAAACATTTGACCTTTCTTGGCGATTATAAAACTAAAAATTTATCTTGATGGTGATGTAACCTTGGAACATCAAGTGTGAATTTCTAAACTGGCAAGTATTCCTTGTGGAGCGCACTCTTTCACTAGACTACCTCAAGAATGCTTAAAGAGACACACGTCAAAGATCTCTCCAAACTGCCGACTGGGATGGTCCTCGAACCTTCTTCTCTGCTTTTCCTTAAAATCCTGTCTGTTTTTCCACTCCCGATCCCTCCGAAATTTGTTCCCATATCACAGATATCGTTGTACTGAAAGTTTCATTCCACGTACCCTCAAGAAATCAAAACTCCGCCATCAAAAGCCCTTGTTCTCCAAGGTTGGGTTGGGTTGGGTTGGATGATAAAGCTAGGCTCAACAAAGTCCAAGCTCACAAAAGGTTTCTCCAAAATTCTACACTCGAAAATCGTTAAATTTTCACTCAGGGAATATCAATACAATGAAATTATCTTAGAGTCTAAAAATGCTTTTAACAAACGCATAAAAGGTAAAGTAATTTCCTGTTCCAACGGTCGCAAATCTTTCTGGTCACATTAGTCAAAACTTTTGTAGAAGCACTTTTCCTCCCCTGACCTTTGCAAACGAAATTATCTCCACATCTAAAGGGAAAGCTGAGCCAAACAATTCGCTGCCAATTCCACCCTCATTCCTTCTGCCAATTTCGCTCTTCCAACCGCTACGTCGGTACCCCACGAAATGTCCGACGTAATATAAATAAATTCACAAGTTTTTCCATCCCTTGACACCAAACAGTCTTCTGGCCTGGGGGCATACCAGCAATTGTTCTAAAAAAATGCACCCCAGAGCTCGCCCTCATCTAAACTTGCTTTTTCCAGATCTCCTGGTGACAAGGGTATCTTCCCAGACAATTGAAAGATTGCTCGTGTGCAGCACGTCCCGAAGAAGGATTCCAACTCCCTTCCATTCAATTATAGACCTATCTCTCTGATCTTTGTTGTCAGTAAAGTTATGGAGAAAGTCATCAACTTACAAATTCCAAGATATCTAGAAATATACAAAATTATACATGACAGACAGTACGAATTTCGTCATCAAAGACCCACAGCTGATCTCCGTACCTTTGTCACCCAGAACTGGAACAAGTCTTTCGAATTTCATGGCGAATCCCAGATTGTTGCTCTTGATATTTCCAAGGGCTTTGATCAAGTATGGGATATGCACTCCTTAACAGTCTACGTTCATACGGCCTTCCCCCCAAACTATATACCTGGATCGGTAGCTTTCTCTCTAATCGGCGCATATAATAATAATAAAGGTCTTTATTTAAGTACAAAAAAACGACCTTGCATATAAAGAAAGTAAATTAAATATTAAGTTTAAACTAAAGAAATTACACAGAAGCGGCACAGAAGAATCATACAAAAAAGAGAAAATAGGGAAAAAATTATTTAATCAATTTATTGCTAAGACCTGATACTCTAAAGAAGATAGGCATATCCACAGAAGAAAAGAGGAAGAAGAGAGTTTAGATTCTTTCACCCGAGACGTTGTCCAAGACCATTGCCATAAATTTTTTTTTTGACAATGTTGTAACCATTCAAATATTGTAATTGTAATCATTCAAATATTTAGCAACGTTACAGGAGAATGAGTGGGTATATCTCTCACGCCGCTCGTGATGGTAACTTCCGCTACGCGTAGCGGGATTCTGCTACGGTTGGCAACACTGATAAGACCTTACCTATAGTACTGCTCCCACATCTGGGGAGCGGTATCACCTTCGACACCGAACATCCTTGGTTCTATTAAAAAGAGAGTCATTCGACTCATCACTAGACCTGACCAGTTGGGTCTGTTATCTGAGGCGTCGATGCCGAAAATTAAGTACTATATTTGAAAAAAATAGTTTAATTCCTGGGCGTTGCCGTGATGCTGGGAAATAATAAAAACGGTCTAGTGCGAGTTCGACTCGCTCATAGAGGGTTCCGTCTGGCGTGCCTTGCAGCACGGCGACGTGCCGTAATTTTGAAGAATTTGTTTTCTATGGAGTGCACGTGAGAGACATGCGCACGGAATTTCAGGGGATGCACTTTGGTGTCTACATTCGAACCCGTCCACTTCTGAGAATATATCTTCAATTGAAAAGCTACAACTATGTACTTAACTTCTTAATTTTTGTTTCCCAACTTTTTTTCGACTTCTTTCTTTTTCACTTTTTATTTATTTCATTTTTTGGCATCTGCGCAGTAGACCAAAAGGCATTCTACGCGCAAACCGAGCGTGCTGGACATGCGCAAGAAATTTCAGGGGATGTATATTGGTGTCTACATTCGAATCCATCTACTTTTAAGAATTTTTCTCCAGTAGTAAAGCTACAACTACGTATTTAACATTAGAGACCGGATTTCAATATTACATGTGGAAAAAATCTGAGTCAGACTCAGTTAACTGATAGAAAAGGCAAATGAAATGAAATTATTATATTTTGTCAACAAGTCACATGTGACGATCTGTTTAATAAATATACTTGTTGCAAGTAACAAATTAACCTTTAAATGTAATAGATAAAAAAAATGTGAAATAAATGTTACACACTTTTTTTATCCCACCTTTCAGAATCCTTAGGGCATCGAAAAAAAAATAAAACATTATTATGATCCCTAACACCCATCGACACTACAATACCAAGGATGAGACGCCATTAAAAAAAGTAAATTTAATTTGGCGCACTCGGTACGTCCCTTTTAGCGACACGACTTTGACATGCACAGCTACCCTGTGTAACCCGCGCCTGGTTTTGCCAGAAATCGGGAGCTTGGGAGAGAGGCAAGCGACGCGACGGCAGATGGGGGATTCACAGCGCGATAAGCTAGTGACTATAGTATTTAGAATATCTTTTGACTACTGAAGAAATTCACAATATTGTGTGCGGTACGGAACCCTCTATACACTTGACAGTTTCTTTTTATTTTACACAATCAGGGCAACACCCATGAAATAAATTATTTTTATACGTATACGCAGGCGTGGCCCGTGAAATTTTAAAGTTGTATATCTCTGTTGCGACTTATGGGACCCATGCCAAATTCAGGTTATTTACTAGTGAGCCTACTAGGAATGTTTTGGCAAAGAAAAAAATTATTTTGTAATTTGCGAAAAAAAGTTGAATTTTTGAATTGACCCACCAGGGTTAAAATTAACACGCTGAGGTACTTTATTTATTATTTTTTCTAAACAAATTTTACATCATTTTGTCGACAATTCTTAAATTGTAAGAGAAAAAAATGTGTTAGTAGAAAGTTATAGTCATTTGAATTTTTTTTTTAAATTATATATCAGGTTTAAAAAAAATCCAATGACTATAACTTTCTACTAACACATTTTTTTCTCTTAAAATTTAAGAATTGTCGACAAAATGATGTAAAATTTGTTTAGAAAAAATAATAAATAAAAACCTCAGCGTGTTAATTTTTTACCCTGGTGAGTCAATTCAAAAATTCAACTTTTTTTCGCAAATTACAAATTTTCTTTTCTTTACCAAAACATTCCTAGTATGCTCACTAGTAAAAGACCTGAATTTGGCATGGGTCCCATAAGTCGCAACAGAGATATACAACTTTAAAGTTTCACGGGCCGCGCCTGCGTATACGTACTTAATTTTCGGTATCGACGCCTCTGGTAACAGACCAAAAGGGGCCGAGTTTACTGATTAGTGATTAGGGTTCATCAAATAATCACGAGAAATACGGAGACAAAACATAAGAAACAACAACAAAATAATACCAATTGAAATTGTTTCGTTACACCAAAGTCAAATATTAATTGGACTGGTTAACAGTTGCTGGAATATTTGTTTTTATTTACATTTATAATTGCTTGAATAGAGGCGTATTAGCAAATATTTTATTTTATTTGCTTTTCCAGAAAATATCTAATTACTTTTTCTTCCAGGTTTTTTTGTAAAACATCCAAATGAGCAAAATAATCGGGTACTAATAATTGTAATGAAAATTGGTGTTTACTCCAATGCCATAATTAACTTCTTTGATAACGGAGATCAAACAACACAAAGATTTGTTTACTTTTGATTAATTTTAAAGACACCAATCAATTTCTTATTTAAATAGGAGCCATTAAAATTAAATGTATTTTTATAAGAAAAAAACTCCGAGTGAGGTCGCACATTAGAGCAATAAATTTCTTACGATATGTTGGAATAATTTCTTTTTTTGCAACTTATTTTATAATGTAAGGAACCAGTGATATGTAAATAAAAGTGCCTACTGGTAATAAACCATCAATCAAACCCAATCAAACAAATTTAATTTATTTTTCTGTAACTACGACAGTTTTTCTTGTGACAATTATTTCTACTTTAAAGCTATATGACCACCTTAGTATGGTCGACAATTATATGTACTACGTGTATCATTTTTAGAAATAATGGAATAATTTCTTTTTTATGTATAGCTGCTTTCATCGACATTGTACTCTAAGGAAGGGAGTAATTTTGTATTAAAATATGGGAAAATGGTCTAGAGGTGCTAATTTTAAGTTACTTATATATATTATATATTGCACATTAAGCTCTTGATGATCCCGAACATTTTCGTTTCATTTTAAACTACACATATTCTTGAAAAATAAGCAAACACCATCACCTTTCCTATAATACTGTGTATAATTTATACTAGGGCAGGTTGTGTAGACTGTTTAAGGGGGTTTAAAGGCAAAATAAATATGTAATTGTGAAAAATTAGAAACTTTTCAGTGAGGAACGTGCCAAAAATATCTCAAAAACCGCCCTTATCATAAGATAAGCTACTTCTAAATTTTCATAATAAACTTCTACTAGATGGTGAATGCGCTGGCCCACCGGCGCGGCGCTTTGGTTATCGTGACTCGAGAATATTTGCGTTGTTTACCAGAGTCACCATACCTGAGTGGCCATCTCTTCGCTGTTCGTCTCGGTTAACCTCTATGTCGCCGATGGTTTTCCAGATTTCTTGATGATAGAGAAATGTTAGGCATAACATAAATTTTAAAAAACTGGGTTAGTTTTTACCAAGAAAAAGTTCACTTACCCAAGTGAGATTTGGAAAACGATGAAAAACAACTTCAAAAGAATTAACACTCAACCGCTCATTTTTCAGCAAGTTAATCATAAAGATAAATGTTATTCTTGTTTTGAACACAATCTATTTGTTTTTTATAATTAAAAATTTTCAGGCTGCCAGTGGCGCATATTTATAAACAGTGTTGACTCCTTACCCCACCTCTCCGGATTTTTGTTTATAGTATGGGACAAGCAATTCCTATGCTTTGGATATTTGTGTTACGTATCTTTATAATAATTTCATCTTAGTTAAAAACATAAGCTTAAAAGAAATATTATCTTGTGCAGATCTGAATATTTACGTGCAAAATTAACTTTTAAATTTTTATACAGGGTGGGAATTAAAAAATATATGTTTTTACTCTTTATGTTTGATTATTGTAATAATACCTAAACACTATTGTTATAATACCTACCACTATTTGACTTGTATATTAAAACTGATTAGTTATCTATCTAATTTAATTCACTGTTGATGAAAGATGATGTAGGTAGTGCGCATTTACAAATTTTATTATGCTTCGCTTCATTTTGCAAGTGAATTTCTGTGCAGAAACTTTTTCACATTATAGAGATAAGGGAAGGAAGAGAAATCTTCTTCAACAGGTTCTATGATCTAGATAATTCAGGTATGAAAAAAACATGTTCTTTGCTTCTATACCTGGATAGCAAAAATATGATTCTTGTTGGAATAGTCAACGGAGGCTTTTTCTTTATCTTGGACAGCTTCCGTAGACTTCAGGCCTAAGTACTAACGTACCGTGGGCATATAAAGAGATGAAAATTGTAATCTGTTAATCCTGTAATCTATTAATTCGGGATTTAAAGGATTTGAGGTTAGGAGGGGAAGGGAAAACCTCTGCAGGCAATTTGTTCCATAATCTAGAGACCTTAGGTATAATTGAGAAAGAGAAGTGGGATGTTCTAGGTTTCTATAGCTGAACAGTAAAGGGACACGCTTCTTGTTCTTCTGTTAGGAACAGCCAAGGAGGGAAATGAAAGCGGTTGGTTCTTCTGCGTAAACCGTCGAAATATATATAGAAAAGAGAGAGAAGGGAGTTTTATTGTGAGGGTTGGGTCATTGATGAGTTGAATTGCTCTGTTTTGGATAGAATCAAGAATGTTAAGGGTCAAAGGTGGTGCTGCTCCCCAGATGTGGAAACAGTATTCTAAATCAGATCTCATTTGCAAATACGGAGAGTGTACACTGAAAAAAGAGCTCCACTTGTGTCAAGATATTCAGTGATCTTGACAAATTAAGTCATATAATAAAAGCAAAGACATTAAACTAACAGAATTGCTTTTTCCAAAAGAACATGAAGGTTCTTGAAGTATTTTACAAATTCTCTTATATAACTGTTATTTTAAGACAATAGTATTTTTCTTAACACGTGAACCCTTGGATCAAAGATCTGTTTACAAAGACTCAGCTGTTTAAACAAGATACTGCGAAATAGACCGAAGACTCTGTGCTGCTGTGCTCTATATGTATCACTTGCGTTCTAGATAATTCGCGAAAGGTTTTTAAGAAAGCCGCGCACACCGACGAAAATTTAGTCGCGCAACAAATCTTGATGGTGGAAGATCTATGTTGTTTTCTTAGCGGTAATTATGGAAATTCACCAGTTACTGAAAGATGGAATCTGTGCCACTCAGTGGCGAAACTCAAAGGTAGGTACGTATATCTTATTTCTGTATTATTAAATTAGTATATGGAGAGTAAAATCAACAATTATCGACCCAATTACTGTGCCATTTCATTCCTTTTAAGAACGTCGGACCCAAAAAATTAAAAACTTGACTTAAAAAATGTTGCTATGGTTTTTATTAGGCAGTGTTATATTTGTTTAAGCGTTTATCACTCTCCTGTATAAAGCACGAGGTTGTTAAAATGGCGTCCGTCTTTTAGGGTCCGTCGCGACAAAATAATTATCTTATAAAAAGTTATGTTGTCCTTAAAACTAAAACCAGTTACGTGTTTGACGATCCGCCTTGTGCTTAAAATAGAAGACTTATTTCTTAGTTTAAGTTTGTAATCTTTGTTTGAGGCTCTTCCTCTTTTGTAATAAAGACCGTGATTTAAAGACACCAATATTTTTAAACAAGCTATCAGAGTCTGCTTGCACACAATTGCGAGTGTAATTAACAAAAATCAATTAAGTAATCAAAATCATTTAATAATAATAGTAGTACTTCACATTAATGACCTACTCTCTTCAACTACCAATCCCATCCACAGTTATGCTGACGTTAGTACTCTTCACTCCAATATTCATTTTTCCAGGCAAGTTTCGAATCAGGAGTTGGATAATAGACGCAGATCTATGTACCTATCCCTTTCCCAAGATCTTCAATTAATCTTAGACTGGAGTGCCAAGAACCTCGTTCAGTTCAACGCCTCCAAAACCCAGTCTTGCTCCCTCTCACGCAAAAAATCTGGCAACGCTTACCCCATCCACATGAATGGCCAAGCCCTACAAAACAACGAAACCTTCGATCTCGTTGGCGTCGCTTTCGAACATGATCTCAGCTGGCACAAACACATTACTTCAGTAGCCACATCGGCAGCTAAAAAGCTTGGTTTTCTCTTTCGAGCCAGAAAATACTTCTCCCCTTCCAATTTATACATTCTCTATGTTTCCCAAATAAGACCTAACCTAGAGTACTGCTCCCACATCTGGGGAGCGGCATCACCTTCGACACTTAAGATCCTTGATTATATCCAAAAGAGAGCCATTCGACTTATCAATGACCCAGCCCTCACGAGAAAACTCCCTTCTCTCGCTCATCGCCGCGCTGTAGGGGATTTATCCCTTTTCTACCGCAACTTCCACGGATTTTGCTCTGAAGAACTAGCCGGTATTATTCCCCCCTTGAATGTCCCTAACAGAACAACAAGAGGCGCGTTACGTGAGCATCCCTTTACTGTCCAGCTGCAAAAGCCTAGAACAGACCACTTCTCTCGCTCATTCATACCTAGGGTCTTCAGATTATGGAACAAATTGCCTGCAGATGTTTTACTTTCCCGTATCAACCTCCAATCCTTCAAATCCCGTATCAATAGACTACATTTCCCTTCTCTTCAGACACCTACGGTACGTTAGTACTTGGGCTTGAAGTCTACGTGGGATGTCTTAGATAAAAAAAAAGTAAATAATTGCTATAATACTAAATTAAATAAGTTATTATTTTTAGGGGGCTGGAACTTAGACCGTGAATTATTAATATGTGCGATTTTTTGTCCACTGATAAACCTATTTCAAGATGACTCGTGCAATGATTGAAAATTTCTGCATTGCGACCAAAGCGCCCATTTAAATGAAATCCGAGACGGTCTTCAACGAAGAAATCGAGGATCTATCACCAAATATAATTTAGTTTCTATTATGGACTTTACAATTTTGCTCGGAAAGAATTTTATTTTCCTCAAAGCATAATGCTTTGGAAGAAACAAACCACGATTTTCAACCAATAACATAAAAAATAGGGAACCTTCAATTAAGAAATCAGTCATTTCATTTAAATTTCTGTATGATTAATTGAAGATACTCAAAAAAGGTAATCTTTAATTAGGAACCACTCTTATATAAATTATTATTTTCAATTGTCTATTGATTCCTTAGGCAAGGAAAATTGAGAAATCTTGTTTGGGTTTGCTTGGGTTACTCTTAGGCCAAACGCATATTTCATTTATTCAGAATCATATAATGATTTGATAGCAAGAGAACAAATACATTTTTTAAGAGAATATTTATTTGGCGCTATTCAAAGTCGCGGTTTCATTGAGTAAACTGTAAATGCGTTTAAACCAAGGTATCCTTTTCTTCAGTGTATAAGTTAAAAGAAAAGAAGTATTTCCTGGCTGGGAAGAGAAAACCAGGCTTTTTCGTAGCTGATGTGGCTATTGCAGTAATGTGTTTGTGCCAGCTATATAAGATTATATTCAAAAGCGATGCCAACAAGATCAAAGATTTCATTGTTCTGTGGGGTTTGGCCACTTATGCGGATTAGATAATTGTTGCTGGATCTTTTGCCTGCAGGAAGCAGCACCCCAGTATATGATTAACTGGAGATCTTGCCTAAGTGCATAGATCGGCGTCTACTATCTAGCTCTCTAGACTTGTTGAGAAAATTAATATTGGAGTGAAGAGTACTATCGTGCGTGACTGTGGATTGAACTGGTAGTTGAAGAGAGAATGTCATTAGTGTGAACAAGAAGTAGGGTTGATGCCAGAATTGACCCTTGGGGCACGCCAGCATTGATAGGATGGAAGGCTAGTTTATTTGTGTAGAAAAACTGGATCATATTTAACTCAAGCTTTGGTTGGGGGCCTTGCTTGGAAAAATGGATACTGCGGTGGAGAGTACTGCCCTTGCCATAGCTATCGCATATAAGATTAGTAGCAGAAGAGTAAATACTGTTTAAAAAATATTAAGACATTCTGTATACATCCTTACGACTTCATATTACAATTTACTAAAATAAAAAAAACTAGATCTAAACGGCTAAAGGACTCTCTAAATCTCTATATTTTGATAAAAGGGTACACCATAAAGCAGTATATATCATCTTTTCATCTTTTTTTATGTTTCCTTGACCAAAAACCTGCCGAGAAGAACGTGTTCCATTACTTGAGGGGCTTTCAGTGGTTATAAAAAATGTAAAGTTATAAAGTAAATTTAAGTTTTTCTTTCTCCGGCGCTTTTAGCTTGGTGATCGGTCAAAGTCAAAGGATTTTCCACTGTATTTATCTTTTAAAGTGTTATAATCTTTGACGTAGGTACGGCGTGGTCGATGAAATACTCGTAGGCATAAAATATGATTTCTTCTTTTCGACGGGCCATAGCCGATTATTTTTCATACGATTTTTAATCGAACACGATGAATTATTGCGAATACCGCACAAACAATTTTTGACACGAAAGAAATGTTGCAATATTATAAATTACTTTAAGGTGGCCGTCAAGCTTCGAAAAGGAAAGATCTATTTACAATCAGTGTTGGGCAAAATGTAATCGTATTAATAAAATACCAATTACAATTAAACATATAATGGGTAATAAGATTACATAAATTAATGAATTAAATTGTAATCTAATTACATGGTAAACAGATTACCATGTATAGGTAATGAGTATTTTTTTATTTTGGGGAACAGTGAGTGACTAATCACTGCTTAAAATAGTATGAATAATTAATTTATGGGAAATACTAAACATACTTATTTTTTGGACGGTATATAAATGTTTTTGAATAAGTAAATTTTAAGTAATGTATTATAACATAGTTATGTATATTACAAAGGAACTAACGTGTAATGTGATTAAATTATAATTTAATTACATAATAATCTGATTACATGGTAATCTGACTACATGGTAATCTGATTACATGGTAGTCTGATTATATAGTTATTGGATTATCATATATAGTTAATATAGATATATTTCTTTTTATTTCGAAGCACAACATGTGACTCATCAAGGCTTAAAATAATATGAATATTATAATCCATGAGAAATAATAAGCATACTTTATTTATCGTTATCTATTACAACAACGTACGTAAGGAAGAGATTTTCAAAATTTAACTCCTAAGGGGGTGAAGCAGGGGTTCAAACTTTGTATGAAGAAAACGTATGAGATGGTCCCATTAACTCGAAACTTCATAGAAGTGCTCTAAAAAATAGAAGTTTAAACACGTGTTTTACAGGTTTTAATAAATCAACCCCTAAGGAGATGAAATCGGGGTTTAAAAGTTTATAATGGAGTAAAATTGTTTTACGGTTCTTTTACCTTAAAACTACGTAAAAGTACTCTCAAGAATAAACACATGTGTTATAACTTTTTAGACATTAACCCCTGAGGGGGTGAAATGAGGGTTCGAAATTCTACAGACCGGATTTGAATATTACATTCCAGGAACGGACTCCGTTGGAAAGACAATGTACACAGAAAATATTAAAAATATTTTGGGAAAACTATGGGATTACTGAGGTCCGCAAATCTAATTTTGTTTAACATATAGGAACAAAATACCGGGGGGGGGGGGGGGGTGATAGGCAATTTCTTAAAAAATGAAAACCAATATGCCAGTTTCAGGGTTATTAAAGTCAGACATTATAATTTTGTGTAATAAATGTTAAGAAAATTACCGGGAGGGGGGTAAAAAGAAGCGGCTGGAAATTTTTCCAAGATGTTAACTAATATGTCATTTTCGGGGTTATGCTCAGAAAATCTAATTTAGTCTAATAGTTGTGAAAAATACAACGGTGGGGGAGGGGCGCGATTGGCAATTAGTAGTAAAGGTTGATGCTCCCCGAGTCTCCGCATGCGCAGTAGGGTCGACCTTGAACGCCCAGGTGTGCTATTGTTATTTGGCCTTGATATGCGCAGGTGTTATTCCAAGGTCAAGGTCAAGAACTTGGCCTTGAACGCGAGCAGATGTTTCTTTGTTTGGTGATGACCAGGTGTACGATGCTTATTTCAAGGTTACATTTGCGGTGCATATTTTCAATGAATGCGAGCAGCTGTTTCTTGCTTGGCCTTGAACGCGAGCAGATGTTTCTTTGTTTGGTGATGACCAGGTGGACGACGCTTATTTCAAGGTTACATTTGTTTTGTATTTTTCGAGGTCGTCGGATGTATTCCTCCCACCATAAATAAATACTTGACCTTGGATTACTTCCTAATAAATATGGCTCATTTCGAAAATAGCTTTCATTGTCACTCATACATCGTATGCGTTAACTGTTGCTTTGGCATATAAAGTATTGTGTTTGTGGTGTGTTCTACAAGTGTTTATTCAAGGTACTTGACAGTAATTGTTTTTATTGTATTTTAAATCATGAGCATTTCAAAGCAGACCATAGCCGAAATTAATAATATGATAAACCAAGATATTCAATTTCTGGAACGTAGAAAATTCTCTACATTAACGGTGGGCAAAATTTATATGATAAAAAAAATTAATTCTTTGACTTCACGTTTTGGAAAAGCCATTATCGTCACATTGTTTGATCCAACACATCAAGCAACATTTGAAACATTTTTACCATCACGCGTAGCTGAAATTCTGACAGAGGATACTATTGAAATGATGAATAACTCCGGTGATCAGTACACCTTAACTTATTTGGGGCAAAGCTCACATGTATTCTCTGGAGGTAATACTAGAGCGTTGTTAAATTTTGGTTGTTTGTAATATATTGTTGATTAGGCTATTTTAATGTTGATTTAAAATGTAATAAAATAGTTCTTGTTAAGTATATATCGAAAAACACACACTCACACACAATCACATGTCCATTATTTTCTATTTAAGATGTGTGACTGCCCTACTGTCATTGAAAATCGAGATATGTACATTAATTGGTTATCATGTAAATTAAGAGAGCTGGCTGAAGAAATACTACACTTTGCAAATTATGGTAAATCCGATGTGGGTTTTAGTGAAAGTCAGTATAGGAAGTATATGAAAGACGCCGTAAATTTCACGGCTGGAGCACATACGTGCGAGAAATACCTATATGGAACCATTGATCTGGACGAATTTTGCGCTGGAATGATAAATGAAGAATTGGGAAGCTACCTATTCGAAGTGCCTCATTTACCCGATGAATTAGCTAGAAAATATGGCTTGGCTCCCGCAGATGATACCACTATTCTTGATGACCTTGGAAATAAAGCAGTCACCAATGAAGTTGATAGTAAAGCATTGGGTACTGTTAGCGATGACGAGATGGAGTGTGTTCAAGAAGATGAAGAAAATCTTTAATTCATTGTATAATATAATAACATGAGATGTTAAATAAATGATTATGTACCTAAATTATTGTTTAATTTTTTATAAATAGGCAACCTTCACAAAAATCACATCAGTTTAAGCTAAAAATGGGTCGTGTTAACAACACAATTGATAAATTTGGGCGCCAAAAATTTAATGACCAAAATCACATTGTTCTTGTTGGACAACCAGGAGTTGGATTTAGATTGACCGATGATGGTCAATATGATATACAAGGGAAATCTTTAACTAATGTAGCACCACCAAAGAATCCTGGGGATGCCGCTAATCAGGAATATGTTCTTGAACAAAGGCGTGAAATTATTAAAAAACTTAGTGAATTAGTGAATAATGATGTTTTGGAATATGTTAGAAAAGAACTTAATGAAATGAATAAAAAGCTTGCTGAAGAGGCGAATGAAGATTTTTTGCAATCTGTTACAAAAAGACTTAAGGAAATCGATTCAAAATTGTTGAATCAAGAAAAAGCTATTCAGCGTATACGTATTACGCGCATGTAGATAAAGAAACAAGTCTATTCTGTGTATGGTGACCTCGATTTTACATGGGATATGAGAGTGGAGGGGTTTGAAGGTCACCTAACAGATACAAATAGAGGCACAAAACTTTCTTGTTTCAGTCTGCATTTCAGTACTTCCAGAATACTACATAGTAATTTATTTTCTCAAAATGCAGTCACCAAAAAGTGAACGTCAAATTGCAGTTGTTCGCCCATTCTCTGTAAACGGTCGTCAGATGTGTGCCAATTGCGAAAATTGGGAATTTATTAGTGGAATAATGGGTTTCTGTGAATGGTGTCAAAATGAGTACCATAAGAAACATGGGATGAAATCACCGCAACAAATATCTCGTGAAAATTCTAGTGAATCTCTGCAAAGTCTCGCTGTCTCAGTGGGAGGTTCATCAGAACATAATAATCACGATACGCCGGAATTCAGTCAAGAAGGGCAGCGCTGGACTTCTTCAAGCAATTTTGAAGATCTCGAAATAATTAACGAATCACCGCAAAGTCCTGTTTTCTTAGAAGGAGGAGGAGGAGGAGTAGGGGGAGGAGGTTCATCAGAACGTAATAATAGTGAGACCATGGAATTCGACCAAGAAGGGCAGCGCTGGTAATTCCGAAAAATAGAGACAATTTAGATATAGTGTAAAAGTTTCTTATGATAGTCATGTAATTTTAAATTTATGTGAAAAAGTGCGTTTTTCTAATGATAGTGTGTATGTATTATTTAAATCTTAATAAAAATCTTTTTGTACTAAATATGTTTATTATTCACCATACATTTGAATTAACAAATCGCTCTTGATATATATTATTTCTGTGGTTCCGTTCTAAAATCCTCGCTAGCATTACATCCATTTTTCCAATTCTCCTTTGAAAACGATATCTATCAAGTATTAGTTGCTGAAAATTACTTTGTCTGGCTTGTCTATATGCAAAACACCAAACAGACATACGGTGGATAATATTTCTTTCTTCGTCAAATCTTACTTGCTTCATGGTGTATTGTAAAATGAATTTTTATTAGTTATGTCATTTATATATAGGCTGAACATAAAGAGAGTGAATTAGTTTTACTTTAAAATGGGTCGTGTTAACAACACAATTGATAAATTTGGTCGACAGAAAACTCCTGTTTGTAACAACTTATCGCGAGGGTTGCCCGGAATCGGATTTAAACTTACTTCAGATGGACATTTTGATATAGAGGGAAAATTATTAAGGAATGTTGCCCAACCGATAAATGATAATGATGCTGCTACCAAAGAATATGTCCTTACGGAAGTTCATCAACTTGGTTCGCAGATAAATACCATACTTAGTAATGTGCTAGTACCGGTTTTTCAAAAAATGTTTGAAGATGATGAGACCAAAATTACGTACCTTAAGGAAAAAATGTATCAAATTCACTCACATGCTGCACGGTATACTACAACGAAGATAAAGGATCCAAAAAAACCAAAATGGAAACCAACCTAGATAAAGTTCTATTTAAAAACATAATTATACTGTTAAATTGAAAATAAAACGAATAATTATGAAAAGCAATATTTATTTTTATTATTTATAATGCATACATACGTAACGTAAAACCTATTTGATAATATTTATACAATATCTGATTTGTCTATCCAAGAATTAAATTGATTTGGAAAACCTAACCATTTTACAAACAATTGATCGTTTTGATTGTTCTTGCGTTTTCTAAGAATTTTCTCAACTAAATAAACACCAGGGCTAGCTGTCTTTTGCAGTTCTGCTTCGTAAAAACATCCTTTAATAGGTTGACCTTCCAATGATTGCAGCAAGTAGGTGGGTGGATTTGTAATATTAACTTTTGCTATTTCAAACAGTTCCGTGGACCAGGAAGGCGTATATCCTTTGTCAAATACACCTTTGTACTTGCTAATGCGAACAACGTCACCCAAATGAAATTTTTTTTTCTTCGGAGCAATTTTCAAATAGTCATATGCTTTAATAGGGGTATCCTCTTTTACACTGTTAGGCTTCATTCCAATGGTGCGGTGTTTAGTGTTATTATAGGTCTTCGTTATAGCTGGTAATATTTGTAACCATCTGTAAGAACCTCTAGCCGAGAATTGTTTATATAACTTATTTTTCAAAGTTCTTATAACACGCTCAACAATTGCCGCTTTTTTCGTGCTATATGTGGAATAATGGTTTATATTATATTTTTTCATGAGGGCTTGAAAGGTGCTATTATAAAATTCCTTTCCTTGATCACTCTGTAAATTGTTTGGTGCATATGATGCTTCTTCAATGATGCTTTTCATGGCATTCGTAACTTCAACACCGGTCTTATTCTTAACTGCTTTGGTGTACACGAATTTGGAGTAACAGTTTATACATACAACAATGTAACGGTAACCATCATTGTCAGTAGCATATTGCTGCATTTCCGCCAAATCAATTTGCCACAAATCTCGATATCCTTTTATGACTGTACGTCTTCTAACAAAATTTTTCCTTGCTGTCCTATGTAATTCATTTACGACTTTAATTTTTTCTCGGCTAGGATCCATATTATAAGGTTCCACGTCTTATCAGACACTGAGGATGGCAACTACGTGCAAAACTTAATATATTATTCCTTCTTCTCGAAGCTCTTCCATAATTGACATAATCTCATTATCATGTCCGGTATGTCCAGCTACTTTTGACCCCCACAATAATCGTAATCTATCCACTAACTCCTTAGGTTTATTCCAATAAACATATTGAGATGATTTCGACGATAGGCGCTTTTTTGCTGGTAGTTGGATTTTGTTGTCGCCTTTTTTTCTTCCTACACCACCACCACCACCCAGTTTAGTTCCCGTAATTAGCGGTTTTATGATTCGTAAATATTTTCTCCATCGGGTTTCTCTTAAACCACGTTTCTTGTCATAACCGTCGTATGCCGCATCGGTCAATTTCAAAATGGTTTGGTATTTTCGAAGTACATCTAGATTAATTTCGTCTTCATTACCTAGGAGTGGTGGATTTTTTAGAAAAATCAAATCGTAAAGATCAGCCGTTCCATCGAATTCAGCAATGTTTGTTTTGTTCTTGTATAACACCATCTTTCCGTTTGTTAGAAAACGAACCACTAAGTTGCCAATATATTTTGTTGATTTATTTTCTTTTTTACCAAAGCGTACACCATACACGGTATCATAATGAGATGGCTCCAATTTTAATCCATTTAAATAATCTTGAATAGTTTTTGCGGCTGAACTGCTACCACTTGATGTGTGTGGTGATGTGTGAGATGATGTTATCGTTGAAGGGGAAGGGGTTTCGAACAGTGACCCACGATTTCCACGTTTCGGTGTAGGAATCGGTGTAGATGTTTCAAAATCCGCTTCTGTTGGATGTTCTTCAAACATTTTCGCCATTCCCACCGAGCTGCTGCTGCTGCTACTCCGACTTTGTGGTTTAGTCGTAGTACTTGATTTTTTAGTTACGTACTGCTGCTGCTGCTGCTTTACGGCTTTAGATATAGATTCTAGTGGTTTAGAAACTGGTTCATAAAACTTTTCCAAATCATGTTCATTCTGCACTTTAGCTGCTTTAATTTGTTTAAATTTTTTTCTAACCGCATTTGTAGTTTCCAGTAGCTTTCGTTTTAATTCGATTTCTTCATTCATGATGCTTTCAAAGCACCGTTCAACGATGAAATAATTATCCAAGTTATTATTATAGGAATATATAACTATCGAATCCCTTGCGGTATCTGCCCGAATTTACATCACTATCCTTGTCAATAACTAAAAAACCATATTTATTATCCCAACATTTAGCACACATCTCTTGAAATTGTGTAAACGTCAGGTCGGGTGAAACGTGATCGGAAAATATATGTTTCATATTCATCTCATCTTGTTTAAACATAATAATGAAGTTGGCATTATCCCGGACGAGCTGCTTAGGAACACGAGAATACGTTTGCGCCAAGTAAAAGGCATCCACATTTTTGTGACGTCCCATGCTAAAATACGATCTTATAACGTCCTGTTTCTCACACATAACGTCATCAAAAATAAATATTGAATTAGGTTTAGCATCTGACGGTTCCACAATGTTATTTGCGTCGCTAAAAGCGTAGTAGCCAAGACCTTTGATTGGAGATAAAATTGTCTTTAAATATTCATATTTTGGTTGATAGAGCGACTTTGAGTAGATATAAACATTTTCGAAACGCAGTCCCGATGGGTGAGTAAGCAGCGAAATCATAACATTTGTTTTTCCACAGTTTGAAGGTCCTATTAATAATCCACGAATAGATGACGGTAGCAAAGGACCATGTCTTTTAAATAATTTTTGTTCTAGTCCAGAGCCGACCTTTACATCGAGATTATCGACGGGAAGTTTTTGTTTAAGATTGACGATACGCATCTTAACAAAATCTATATTTTATACTGAACTTTCACGTAAACTATCATTCAGATGTCGCTCGTCAGACGAAGTAGACGGTCTCGTTTATCAAGTAAGACTGGAAGCGGTATTGTTAATTCAGTAATTAATAGGCTACCGTTCGAGTTACACATTCCAGGCTATCAGTATTGCGGGCCCGGGACGAAAATAGTAAAACGTGTGGCAAGAGGAGATCAAGGAATTAATTCTTTGGATGTCGCATGCAAAAAACACGATTTAGCCTATTTGCGTAATAGTGAAAATTTAAGTGCTCGCCACCAAGCAGATCAGGAACTCGAGCAAAGCGCGTGGAAAAGAGTAAAATCTAAAGACTCTAGCGCTGGTGAAAAAGCTGCAGCTTGGTTGGTAACCAACATTATGAAAGCGAAACAACGTTTTGGTATGGGTGTATCATCATCAAAATCGAGAAAAGCATCCACTAGAGGTAAACGTCGCTTCCAGCGCCGCCGCCGCCACACTAAAGGAAATGGCGTCGGTAAACATAAGCGAGTACACAAAGTAGCTTTTGGATCATCTATTAGACGACCCGTTCGATCAGAATTGTTAAAAGCTGGTGGGAAAAAACTTATCGAGAAAAATATCATGAAAGCATCGAAAATAGCTGCAGTAGCTGCACGTAAATCCCTAAGAATAGCCGGTGGCAAACGAAAAATTCGCACGCCTAGAATCATTCCAATTCCGAAGACTGGGGGGATATTACCGTTAATACCAATATTTGCAGGACTATCCGCCTTAGGTTCATTAGCAGGTGGTGCAGCAGGCATCGTGCGTGCCGTAAAAGCAGTAAAAAAGTCGACTGCAGAAAAAATAGGTACCGGCTTACATCTAAGTTCAAGAGGAAATGGATTATATTTGAAACCATATCGCACAGGTTTGGGATTATTTATAAACAACAGCAAAAATAAGAAATCAAAAAACTAATAGAATCCCTACCTCAAAGACCACTATCCAATATTGATATAGAAAAGTACGCCTTAAAAATGAAAATACCACACTTTCGAGGCGTATATATGAGAGATTCATTACCTGTACGCGGTCCCAAACGTTATGAGGCCGCCATTATAAATTTGGATAGTATGTCGGGTGTAGGGACTCATTGGGTAGCATATAGAAAAAGCAATTCTGATGTAACATACTACGATAGTTTCGGTGATTTACCCCCACCTATGGAATTGGTACGATATCTGCAGATGGGTTCCGAAGCGACGAAGAAAATTTACTATACATACGACCGTCAACAAGAATTTGGAACAGTCTGGTGTGGACATTTGTGTTTGAAGTTTCTTTTACAATCATAAAAAAGTATGTCTTTGACACCCCAAATGGAACGTGACAACTACACCAAAATGTTGCTATCACTTAAAGCATATCGTGAAGTCGGAGGATTACAAAAAATGACAGCTGAACAGTTAGAAAATACGCCCAAAGAAGTGTTGATCGCATTAGCTCCAAATGAAATAGCACTAGTTTGGGATAGGTTACCTAATCACCTAAAAAGTGACGTCGATATATTGAAATATCAATACTGTTTCGAACATTATAATAGCAATAATTCAGATTCGGACGAGGGCGATGGACCGATACCAAAAAAAATATTTTGTTGTTATTGCAAAATTAACGATGTGAATATAAAGGCAGAAAACAGTTTAAAAACGTCCAAAGGAATAAAGCAACGCTTCAGCTTAAATCCATTTAACTGTTGCAAACAGCAATAAAATAGCTACACAAATAGTTTCGTGGTCAGTCATGTCTTACACATTCACTCTAACAGGACATTCAAGTGTCTTAAGTGCGGATTTTTACCCACCCATCGAGTTAAATACAACAAGCAAATATGGAGTTGCACTGCTGGGATTTTACACATATAATTCGATTTTTAATATCGACGAAAGCAATAATTCATTCAGCCATTTGAAAACAGCTATACCAAAGCATTTAAGGATTCCACCAGGAGCTTACGAAATTAATGAAATAGCAAAAGCCATGTACACCGCTTTAAAAGAGTCATGCAATGAAGTTGGTGCCGATTTATTTTCATTAACAGCCAATAATAATACGTTAAAATGTGAGCTAAAGTCAAAATATAGCATCGATTTCCGAGGTAGCAATAGTATCGGCAAAGTGCTCGGATTTGGCTCTGTGTTGCTGCAAGGTGGACAAAGACACGAATCAAGTACCATCGTGGACATAATGAAAGTGCGCATCGTACGTGTGGATTGTAATATAATTTCCGGAGCATACCTGAATTCTTTGGAAAGTCATACGTTATTTGAATTTGATATTGACGTCGAACCCGGTTACAAAATCTCTAAAGAACCGCAAAATAATATATGCCGATAATGCCGGATGGTCGTCAGTTTATCGACAACATTACTCTACGCATCTTGGACGATAGCGGTGATTTGATCGATTTTCGAGGTGAGAAAATAATAGTTAAACTAGAGTTGAAAAAAATCGTATAATGGGTTTTTGCTTTAACCGTCAACTGCATAAGCTGTCAACAATTCAAGATTCAGTTAAACGACATAAAAGTAAGCAGACAACACAGTCAAGGTTCATTCGCAAGTCAGACGGACGATCGAAAACACATCTGCACAGCAATCGCCAGCTCTCCGTGAAAGATTGCAAATTTCTACAATCGATCGGTTTGAAAGTGAGAAAAATTAGAAAATGATGGCCGCTAGCAGTGACAAAATCGAAGTTTTTACCGAACCCATTTTTGATAACTCCATTATTAGTTTTCAAGAACACACATATAAACCTTACGGTTCTCCAACATTCCGCAATTCCGATGAAATTCGTATACCTGTACACTTTCAAGATATCATTTTGGATATATCGGATAGTTACATTTACATCGAAGGAACATTTAAACCCAAAGATGTTAGTAAGAAATGTTATCTATCAAATAATGCCATCGCCTTTCTATTCGACGAATGTCGTTATGAAATGGGAGGGGAGCAAGTTGCCGTCGTTCGGAAACCCGGAATTACTACAACGATGAAAACTATGGTGTCATTGGGTGCCGCACAAAATAGAGCTCTCATGGCATGTGGATGGGGTCTAGACGAAGCAAATCAAGGTATACTAGATTCCACAAGTAACGTGTTCTCCGGCAAGCTTCCTCTAAAATATCTCATGGGTTTCGCAGAGGATTATTCAAAGGGTATTTTTAACGTCAAGCAAGAGTTGATTTTAATTATCGCCCGCACTTTCAACAATTGCTATATCGGCGAAGTAGATGCAGACATTTCAATTGAAAAAATTGAATGGAAAATTCGTCACATTATTCCAGACGATCGACAGAAGTTAAAGATATTATCACGCATGAATAAAGGTGGCAGTAACGCAAACGTTCCAATGGCTTACCGTAAATGGGATCTTTACGAGCTACCTTCTTTGAGAGAAACATCGTCAGACGTATGGGCCTTAAGAACTAGCACGAGTCTCGAAAAACCGAGATATTTGATTATCGGTTTTCAACCAACTAGCTCTTCCGACAACAGAGCAAAAGATAGCACACAATTTACAACGGCCGATATAAGTGATATTAGGCTCTATCTGAACTCTGCCGTATTTCCGTACGAAAGATGGAATTTAGATTTTTCAAAGAAACTGTATGCCGCAGCCTATTATAATTATGAGAATTTTCAAGCTAGCTACTACCAGCGAGAACTGAGCGATCCTATGATGAGTTTTGCCGACTATCTGCAAAATCCGTTATTCGTAATCGATTGCAGTCACCAACCAGAAGCCGTTAGGACGTCCACAGTGGACGTGAAATTGGAGTTCGAAACACGCAAAAGTAAATTTCCTAAAGACATTAAAGTGTACGCGTTAGTTATTCACGATGCATTTTTTAGCTACAATATACTTAATGGTTCTGTTACTAACAAATCAATACATTAGTTTGAAGTTGTGTAATTCTCCAAATTATGTACTTTACATATTTAAAATAAACTTATAAACGACACATTTCAGTTTTATTTTTACTACATACGACATATTTGAGGCTTATTTTAATACTTCAAAGGTGGGGCTTTGGTAAATAAGGTTATGAGGTGAAGAATAGAGAGAAATTTAGGAGAGGGGTGGGGAAAGAATGTATATAAGACGTGATTTAGAAAATGAGATTCACTCGAAGCCAAGATGTCATCAAGCTCGGATAATGGTTATTCCAGCGATGACGATCAGGCAATCGCACATAATGCGCAACATAGGGGTGTACGCAATACGCGTAGGTTTAGACCTAGGTATTGCATCTGGCACTGCTATGTAAAAGTTGGACCCCACCTCATCTATTGTATGCACTGCTACACAGGATTTAGGGGTCAGATAGGTGCTAGATTCATATCGTGCCATTTCACAGTGGGGGCACGATGTGAGCGTATGCAGAACTACTCGAGGTGTCGTCGGTGTCGGGAGAGACTGTTTACAGTCACTCACCGGAACTCATGCCTTATTTGCAATAGGACTTAAATTCCTATTACAAATAAGGACCCTCAAATAACAACCCTACCTGCCCCCTGACAAAATCAGTCCTTTTCAGGACTACAGAATATTTGATCGTAGTTTGTAGTTAAACACTATGTTTCCTAAGGAAGATATTTCTCGAAGGAAAAATTGTGTTACTTTGGGTGAGAGATGCATTATGTGTTTAAATCATACATAGATAGCGAGAGAAAGAGCATTTGCAAGATTTAGCTTGTAGTTTTTATGTATGATAAGAACGCATATGCCTCTAGTTATTCAAAGTGACATAACTTTCTATCAAGAAACATATTTAAAAAAATAAATTCACTCTGGGTCGATACGCTCAAAAAGATACATCAGAATTTTTGTCGTTTCACATAGAACGTTGGCAAACCTGCTCTTAAGTATGACAAAAACAGACGTATCCTTTCAGTGTAACAAAATATTTCGAACAAGAAATCTATTCTATAGGAAATATTTTGTTACTCTGAAAGGATATGTTAGAACCGTTTAGCCCCACTCTCACCCCCACTCTCACCCCCCACCATCCTAAATGCTTTTAAAAGCGGGAGCAGCCATCACAATTTTCATTTCTCAACCAGCCATGAAGTGGGACAGGCTGATGTTAAGGACGACAAGGGAGTCCAAAATAAGTGAGTTTTGGGAGGCTTGGCGTTTAAAAAACGCGAATAAGCCAACGGCGATCGTACAGCCGATTCCAAGACCGCCGCCACCACCGGAGCCGGCTCCAACAGAGCCGGTGGAAGTGGTGGAAGGACCCCAGATGCTGCTGGGTCCGGAAGAAAGGGAGGCTCTCTTACAAGAGCTCACGGAGCGCCGTCGGAGCCGTCGCAGCACGCGACTGGAGGCACGAAGACGGCGCGCCGCACCGCGATCGGTTCAGATCGCGAGAGGGGAACAACCACTCTAGGTTTCCCTCTCTAACCCAACCCACCGCGAAAACGGTCCTTTTCAGGGCCACAAAAGATTTGATCGTAGTTTAGATATTCTTAGTCACTTTGTGTTTGACACTGAATCGGTGAAAAATGCAAAGATGACCAAGGATGACAGTTTCAGGACGTTTAAAAATAGACGTTGACATTTTTGCATAACTCTTTTCGATAATTTACCTAGAAGTGTCTAAAACTTATTTTAAGTTAAAGGTCCAAAATCCGTTAAAATTGTTATTTTTCTAACTTAAAAATTGTATCCATTTAGTTATTTCCGAGACGTATATTTTTGGAACTAAAAATCGATATTTGTCGACCCACTAAGATTTTTATTTTTGTATATTTGTAACAAAAAAAGCAACCACATTAACCCTTATATAACAAAAATATTTTTATTTCGGATCAAAGCAATGACAACAAGCACATAACTTGTGGGTTTGCTCAGGTTTGCTTGGGTTTGTTTAGCCAATACAAATAATAAGAATTTTGTTATTAATATTATTATTATTATTTGATAGTTCAAGGACATATCAGAACATTTGACATAAAACTTTTTATGATCAAAATGATCAGACTAATCAAAATTTCAAGAATTATGGGGTTTGATCAGGTTTGCTCAGGAATAACGGGAGAAGTGTAGCTCAGATCGAAAAAAGTTATAGGAAAACATTGTAGAGTAAACGTTTTGTGATAGGAAACGACTTTTCAAAATTTAATTTGGAAAGAATTGAAAAAGAGATTTTTCAGATTTATAGTGAATTCAAAAGGGTAGTACAGGGAAGCTATGGTGAATAGGGCGAAGGCATGGGGCGAGACGGGTCGCATAATCGTTTTTAAATAAGACCTGAGAGATCCGAGCCATAAAAAGTAAAAAGAGGTGGCTCAAAAAGACCCATAGTGTAGGTATGTTTTTTTGGGAAAAGGGGGGAAAGGGGGGAAAGCATAAGATGGAGACAAAAAAGTTATAAGAAAAAAGAGTAGAGAGGGGGTTTTAACACAAGAAAATATTTTTCAAAGTGAAAAAAGTCGAAAATTCAAAAAAGAGTTTTGAAAAAGATAGGATTTTCGAACTTTGAGGCCTAATAACTTCGTAACGGTCGGTAGGAAAAAAAAACGCCGAACCACGTGTCCAATGAATTTTAGCAAAGAATCGAACTGAATGGAAAGAATCTTTGTACGGGGAAGGAATCGAAAAATAGAGGGGTGTCAATGTGAAAAAACAGGTATAAGGGGGTGTCGGAAGGATGCGGGAGTATGCGGAAACGACTTGGAGGTTTTTTTTTTAAGTCTCAAAGCCTGCGCAGTAGCTATTACCCCGCTAATTTTTTGGAATTTTTAAGAAATAACCTCAGAAATGGGTTAAGGGCAGTAAAAGAAACGTATTAGTCTTATTCAAGTTTTTCATAAAATGTCGGGAAATGCCTTAAAAAAAATTATGAAAATGCTAAAAAAATTGAAAATCTTTATTTCTTATTTTTTCGAAATTTAAAAAATGTCAAAAAATAGTTCAAATTAATCAAAATCTTTTGTGCTTTCCACTTTTGCCGTAGATGGTCGGGAAATGCCTTAAAAAAATTGATGAAAATGGTGAAAAATCAAAAATCTTTATTTTTCATTATTTTCAAATTTTAAAAATGCTAAAAATACTTTAAATCAATCCGCTATGCTACACTGGGGGTGGTAGGGGTGGGGGTGGGTTGTGGTGGGGGAAGCTGAGCTCTTTAAAAGCAGCTCGGCTCGACTGCTTACTTCATTACATTCGCTCATCTCAACATGGCATCATCAGATGATGATGGATACTTAAGCGATGATACTCCTAGGAATTTGGATAATTGGGCTCTAAGACAGAGGAAAGTTTTCCCCGTCCGATCCCGCCGGGTGTGCAAGACCTTAAACCTGGTGAAGGTGGGTAATGACGAGTGGTGTATTGGCTGCTATGCCGACTTGGAAAACAAGTCGGCTGGTGACCAATTCTTCAGTGGTCATGTAACCCAAGATTTCGGTAGTCGCGCGCACATACCGAACTGCAAAGGTTGTGGAGTAGCTCTTGGTACTCTACAACATCAGAGTGCGTGCCTTATTTGTAATCGAGCCTGATTACAAATAAGATATCCCGTGAAAAACGGTCCTTTTCAGGGCCACAGAATGTTTCATCGTAGTTTTAGTTACCTAATGCCATAGTATATGTGGTGTTAGATAGAAAATTATATAAGTCCAGTTGGATCGAGTATAATTTTCCTTGCAAAATCCGTCCTTTTCAGGATGACAGGATATTTTGATCTTACTTGTATTTATCTAATGTCACGACATCTGTGACATTAGATAGAAATTATGTAAGTCCAGACGGATCGAGTATAAGTTTCTTTGTCGGTCACATTTCCAGAACACAATTACACCATTTTTGAGAACTAAAAGCAGTTTTCGACAGTGAAGTCCGACAGTATCATTTTTGGATGGAGGGCATTTGTATAATAAACTCTAGTTTGTTAGAGGTGAAAAGGTGGGGATGGAGTGGTGGAGGGGGTAGATTATCTCTATTTAAGCGGTTGCGAGCGAGTCACAGAATCACTTCATTTTTAAATCTGATAGTTACCAGATCTAAATATGAATCCTGAACGTCCATTAAGTCGTGGTTCGTCGATTTGGAGCGACGAGACGGTCGACATGAACGAAGTCGACGAACAAGTCTTTGATGACTTTGACGACATAGAGCAGGGCATATTGGATGCTATCGAGTGGGACGAGGATGATCTGCGACCACTCGAAGAACCTGAGTTCGATTGGGGAGTCGAACTGCCCAACGACGATGCAGAGTTGTCGGCTGACGAGATGGAGCCGGACTCCAGTACCGATTGGGTACCACCACCGCCGCCGGAAGATCATGACGGTCCGGCCGATTCATCCACTTGGTGGATCACGGACCATCAGGATGAAGATGGTCCAGCGGATTCCACCAACTGATCCCGGAACCATGCCCGCCCCGACCTACCCCGACAAAATCAGTCCTTTTCAGGACTACAAAATATTTGATCGTAGTTTGTAGTTGATTCATGTCACATCTCATGTAACATGATATTTCTCAAGAATTAATTTCTTTTGGAAAATATTGTGTTACTCTGTAAAGACATGTACGTTCTTACCGTACGTTAGAACTAGCTAAATTTCTAGTAAGTTCTCTACGAAAAGCTGAGAGTTTGGTCTATTATCTTACTTGTAGTAAAATTCACATTTTATTACAAATAAGATGCATGTTTTTGGGCATTGTAACGGGTAGCCTCTCTTCACAGACATAACACTTTATCGCATACTTAAGTTGTGTGCATCTAACGATTACACACCTAAAGTTACGGCCCTACATTTTCCGTCTATTCGTTTTTTCTATTTTGCATTTTTACACTATTTTTGTGTGTAACTTCCGTATACTTATTTTAGAAATAAAAAATATTGTTTCATTTAACTTTTTTTTATTATCATATATACAAAAACATTTTCTTTTACTTATATATATATATATATATATATATATATATATATATATATATATATATATATATACATTACTATTACAAAAATAACTTAACTCTATATTTACAATAAAATTCTAAAACTACTTCTTATACGTTAAATTATTTATTGCTTCGAGTCTTTTAACGCACTTCTCTCTTGTCCTTTTATTTTCCTCCATTTTCACCCGCAGTTCATTCATTTGTCTTTCAAAGTCCACCTCATCACTATCACACTTTTTTAGTTCTCGTAGTAGTTTTTCCCTAGCACTATACGCCGCGGAGAAGACGCACTTTTGGCTCGCCGAAAACTCGTTCAACCAGTCCGGCTCTTCAGCAGTTGTTGTTGACTGCTGCGATTCCTCGTACGATCGCTTGCATCGCATCTTGACCGGTTTGCGGCACTTCCCACGTCCTATTGTTGGTGATAGTGGTGCACCCGCGATCGGCGATTTTTCGTCAGCGTCGGCCACCAACACCATCGGAGGCATGGACTGCGGCGGCTCGGGCGTTGTCGAGTTTGGGCCTTCATTAATTATGACGACCGGTGACAGAGGCTTCGGTGGTTGTGACGTCTCCAAAAAATCGGGGTATTGGACTGGCACTGTTGGTCGCTTGAACACGAATTTCTTCTTCTTCTTCTGTTCACCCTCCATAGCTGCATAAAATTGACTTTTATTGCTGCCGGCTGTCTTTGGCAATTTCAGCAGCTTTTCCAACTTCGTAGTGGGTTGCCGCCTCGCCTTCTTTACCACCACATCACTTATGATATTGATGCGCCCGCCGTCCTTCTCCGTCCAGTTGTTGACGTAATCAACCGCCGAAGCTACTTTTTTTTCACCCACATTCTCTTCACCCACATTCTCTTCTTCCACAAACGCAGTGTTTAGCACGTCGTCATTGTGCCACTCGTCAAACACACCCGGGGTCAGCAGGTCAATAACGTCCTGCCCCATCAACTCTGCTTGGATACTTCCATCCAAGTTAAACGCATTTAACAATGACTCACTACCGGAATTCATTTTTCTAACTAACTCACTGCACTAAACTGACAAATGTATTTACTTGGCGAACTGTTCTAGCGAACTATGAAATGCTCTGCCTAGCAAACCAAATTTATACTTATCACCCCACCATAAACTCCCCCACTCTATCTGACGGTTGATGCTTTGGAGGCCAAACAAGTTCATTCAACTTACAAGGTTGCGTTCTACGGCTAAACAGCGATTCAAGGACATATTTTCAAGGTAATCGTGTGTCCTTACTTCTGTTATTGTTTGTGCTCTCAAGGTTATATGACCCAGACAACCCATATTTATAGACACTCTCTTTCCTTCGATGCCTATTATCAGAAACTATAATGTTGCCCGCAGATCAAGATAACAGTCGTCCAGCTGAGACTTTTTCAGGAGCACAAATAATAATTTCTGCTGTTTGCTATAATTGTAAAAGAGAAGTATATATTTGGACTGACCACATGCAATCTTACAGTTACATTGAATTGTTGAGAGTAAGGATTGTTAAGTGTCATTACTGTGGAACGCTGATGTGTCGACGAGGGCCGATTAGCAGATCTGATATGTTGAGAAGACAATGGATGCTACGAGAAGTTTATAAGCCAGACATTAATTAATTTTTATTTTTGTAACTTTATTACTATATTGTAAAATAAAACAACATATTATTGAAACAATTATCTATGTATTTTACTATCCTGCGTTATACAATTTCAACTATTGCTATTACTATAGTGGTTAATAAAACTACGTGACATTGGAGTTAATATTTTTTTATTTTTCTAAAACACAGGCTTTCCAACATTTTTCTAATTATAACTAATATTTTCGGGTAAAAAACTTTGCATAGCTTGTATTAACATATTTAGGTTATCTTCAGGGTTTGTTTCGTAAAACTTTATGTCTGGGTGCCCCCAAGGTAGAGTTTTTGTTGTTGATGGTATAATATAACGTTTATCGTCGTGGTGAGATAAAGCAACTTTATTAATTATTTCGGTATAAACGTCGTGTTTATAACTTCGAAAGGTTTTCATTTTTCGAAATATCTGACCACCACGTTCTACGATATTCCGATAATCTTCCAGGTGAAGCTGTTTTTCAATTACACGTTTTTTTATACCTTTCGCTTTTTTAATTTCGCTACTGATTGAGTTTATGTAATAAGCTTTGGCTCCGGTACCATAAAAACTTATTATTGGATCACCTGGAAATTCATCCTTCATTCTACCTACTACTGACTGACTTTTTTTTATGTTAAAAATATTTCCTTCGGTATAATTGGATGTATCGAATTTATCCGGATTTTCTGCAATTATACGATAAAAATTTTCGGTGTAAACTTTTAATATTAACGAATCTGTGTCGGTATACAGTAAAGAAGCATTTTTGCCAAATTTTGCTTTAATGAATGAGTAGAAAAAATCATAAATTACTGTTTTCGACATGTCCAGTATGGAAAATCCGATATAAATTGGTTTATTATAAGTTACCTTTAATCGATCCATATGAATGGCAACGAATTCTTTATTAAAAACCGTTGAACTTTTAAAATAAGGACGAGAAATTAATGCTCGTGCCCCAATTTTACTCCTGTCATTTTCCCATCGGGTAACTAGTTTTATATCATTACGATTCTCCACATTTTCCATGGTCTTGCCAAAAACAGCATTAATGATTAATTTAAAAGTGTCTTTACCAAACTTTGTTGTTGCCCTATTGCGCAAATCTGTATTTAAGTCGATATATGTCTTTAACCACGGGGATTGATTAAATTTTAAAATTCTGTGTGTTTGCATTACCATTAGGCCGTTATTGATTGCTTGTTTTAATGTTCGGTAATGAATGATATATTTCTTTTTATCGTTTAAATTCGGAATTAACTTTGAAAATTTTGCCGATTCCGTGGGTGGTACAATATTTTCAACTAAAAAGGGTAAGTCGGAATGGTCATCATATAGCGTATCCGGATAATGAACGTCAACTTCCAAAACGTATCCTTCTGGACCACTATCATCCACATCCATAATATTTAAATTTAAAATTTCATGCTCTGATAACCATCTAAAGCCGCCAAATGGTAATGCTTGCGACATACTATGACCGTACAGATTTGTTGCATCAAGATAAACAATGAAAGATGATGGTTCGTTAGGATCGTAGTTTGGTACATATATGTTGTTGGCAGCGTGCATCCTTTCTGAACACTGACTTATACCGCCTCGAATACCTTTTTTGAAAAAATGAACCATGTCGATATCAGTCAATAGCTCTAACTCTACCTTAGAAATACGCAACATACAATCAAACGAATAACTTGGAAGGGTATGGTACTGTGCTGGATCCAGTTTATACGTTTCTAAACAAGTATCGCGAAACTGTTCAAAAACATCGGTTAATAATAAAACATCAGATTTCAAATATAAATCCGAATAGTCCCCCAAATTCTTACAATTAAATGTGTCCCACACCTTTTTAGCTCTGTCATAATCTTCATCGCTAATGTGCTCCTCTGACAAACTATCATAAAACTGATTTTTTGTGGGTAAAGTTGGATGGTTCATTTTCTCCATTGAATCGACAAAACTATAGGGAAAAACACCTTTTTTGCGCATTAAATTAAACTGCTCATTATCAGAAAAATATTTTCCTGTTTCCCTGAAACTACCCACAGCTAATCCATTACCCAAATTTTCCAGCGAAGTTGATAGAAATTTAAAACTATCGATGAACCGCAATTTCACATATTTTTTCTTTATTGCCCCACTTTTATTATCGACATAATCGTGAACGTAAATACTTTTCGTAAACGAAATATACTTTTCCTTGCTTTGAGCTAAAACATCGATCTTGTCTCCGTGACGACACAACTCTTTAATAAACATGTGGCAATCGTACCCGCTCAAGTTATGAAATATAATTGGAATAAAATTGGGTAACTTATAATTTAAATTGCAAATCGAATGAGCAGCACCAGGTCTTTTTTTCCCAGTTATGTGACAGTGGTCCTTTACTTTACAATTATTATTTTCAAAAGGTCGTTCACATATACCACATTTTGTGGCATTATTGAACTCCGCTATTTGGTCAGCCGTTAAAGTTTCCATTGCTCTTATATCTCTTAAGTATGTATTGTAAAGAGATCTTAAATCACTTTCAAGTCGCGAAACGAAAACCTGGGCTGCGTCGTTTCCCCGGTAGAGCTCAAATTTTGAAATCGAATCGTCAAAGGAGCACTTTATTAAATACGCAAAAGAATACGGTTCATGTTTGATGCTTTTGACTAAGTAAGAATTTGTGGGATTTGGTTCCACTGTATCCAGTGGTTTAAGCACCGATTCGAAATCCGCGTAAACAACAAACGGTACACGCATTTGCTTTTCTATGTTTTCAAATTTTAATATATTTTCACTTACACTCCTTCCAAATTTATCTATTTTTAAATTTAGTGATGGTGTTAATGAATATTTGTGGTTACAGTCATTTTTTTGGTGTAATATCAAAGATGATTGTGAACTAAAATATATCAAACAACCATCACAAAAATACATTTTATCTCTACGCGATGTAATTTGACTGGAACATAATTTCGATAAGTCTTTTATCCAACAATAATGACTTTTAGAACAACGCGTATCACAAATATGTTCATCATCATCTTTAATACTACAATCCTTTGTTATTAACAACAAGTTGACATGTCTGTTAAGTTTTCTACCCGAATACCTTAATGGACCGACAACTTCGTACTTTAACATATTATTTTCGAAAATTTTTTGCAAACCATAAACGTTAACTGAAATATTATTCATTTCTTCAAATTTTGATATATCACGCAACTTTACTGGAAAGTCTATACCTGTAAAATTCAGCACTCTTGAATAGTGTGGATAAGATCGAATCTGTGATGCCATTCTAGTGGTGGGGCACAAAGCAGACACGATTGACCACGCAAAACAACACTCATCTTGATTAATCACATTGATGATGGCTTTTTTCAATTCGATGAAACGGGGTAGCTTTATATATGAAGATCCACCAAAAGGTTTATATTCA